>JAPMLY010000366.1:0-120000 GCA_026401115.1 Tetraselmis chui | reverse complement strand
ATGCATCCCTTTAGATGCGGCTTCCTGCTTTGCTACCTCCGTCAAGAAAGCCGTGGCGTGGTTGCGGAGAGTACCGAATTCCGTGACTGCAAAGGGAATGAAACGGATGTCGAGGCGACTCCTCACCCCTCCGAGTACTTCTCGAACTTGGTCTTCTCATCATGGCGGAGAGCGACTACGGGTGACGGGGGGCTAGAAACGCCGAACAAACCGGAAACTACGGCATCAAGGGAAAGTTTTGAGCCTCGGATGCCGTGATAGTGCAAGACACCCACATCCGCGGGGAGACCATCGTTGCCGTTGGGGAGTTGAACTAAAATCGTGGGATCTGTGAGAACCTCGACGCCAACCCCGAGTGCGCCACGAACTTCGGAGATGATTTCTGCAAGGGCCGTCACTAACCAAGAGTGAGCGGTGTGGACCGAAGCATCTCCGCCGCATCGAGCCAAATGGTCCGCAAAAGCGAGGGAGCGTAGAGTAGAGAGGATGCGGGATGAGGGTAGGCCGAAGATGCGACAGACCGCGACGCGGAAACTGCGTCGTAGTGCTCAGGGAACTTGTCACGGAGCTCGCCGAGGTGACCCGACGTAGGCGGGTCCGCAGCTAAAAACGCAAGGGCGCCGTGGCCGAGACGAGATACAAAACGCCTAGACTCCGGCCGAGCGCGGTTGGAAAACGTGGGAGCGAGCTTCGCGAAGCGAAGCAAGTTGACGCGCTCACTAATGTCGGCTTGTAGCTTTGGAAATATGTCCGTGGCAAACGCAGAAAGGGGTACGAGCGAGGGTAGGCCATCAAGGGACCGAGCAATCTACTCGTTGTTTGATCGGGCTTCGGCTACGCAGCTTGCGCGAGCCACCGTTGGACGTTGCGGGGGAAGCATCGCTAAGGATGTGGTTATCAAGGGTTCGGACTCGGCGAGAGCGTGAGAACCGCACGCAGCATCTAAGCGCGCCCACGACGAAGCGAGTTGTAACGATCACATGGGTTCGTTGTCGCCGTCGTCTCCGTCGGGTGTACCATGCCTTCGGGACACCGCTGTGGTCATAGCAGTCGCTAACCGTCCATACATGGTCGGCTCCATCTGGACTTCGTCTTGGGAATCCCCGCGCACGCGAGCATCTTGCGATGTAAGGAAACGGATAGCTAAGCCCACTGCCAAACCAGCCGCTCCGACATGGGCCGCATCCGCCAAGGCAACCAAGTCTCCCACCCCCATGCCTCCGAAACGTATGGGAAGAGACATCTCGGAGCGAGTGTTGCAGGGTAGGCCAACTGCACGAAGGCCCAATATCTCAGCCGCCACGCCTAGGGTGGCATTGTGAGCGCGCTCGAGGAAGGTCACGACGGTTTTACCGTAGCCCTCGCCCCTGCCAAGACCTCGGGGGACTGTGCGGGCACATTGTCCGAAGCGGCGGTTGCAATGTTGATGGATACGAAGCGCAGTGTGAGAGTGCGGGTGAGCTACTAGACCCCTTAGACGTTCGCCGTAGGCATCATACTTATTCAAGGCCGTTTCGAACACGTCTCGAGCAAAATTGGATGCGCCCATTGCCCCCCCCCCCATACTTTCGTCCCTTCCATGGAGACATTTACTCTCCGCATCATGTGGCCGTTGGGTAAGTTATCAAAAGCATCACCGACACCCAAAGGGGAGTAAAAACAGTTTTTTCGGATGGTTACTGTGAGGCCGACGCTAGCATACGCCTCCGGCATAGCGTCGCCAATACCCACGAGAGACGCAGGGGGTCCCTATTGAACCATGCAAGGAAGTGAGCATCATCATATTAATCGCAGACAACGGGTTCGTTCGGGGTAATCGCAGCCTATTGTTTGCATACCCGGGAGACAATTATTGCGAAGAATATGGCCCCGAGAGCGCAACCTTGACGGACTCCACGGGTACTCGGGATGCGCATGGCCGGGCCGTGAGCATTTTATGAGTCGTAAACGTACAAGGTAGATGGACGGCCATACAACATAGTAGCGACGCGGAGCAACGGTCGAAGCGCGGGATTTGCTGACAACTCCTCAAAGAGGGGACGCCGCAAGAGCTCGTTGAACGCGTTGGATGCGTCGCCTTGCATGTCCGCCCAGTCCGGTGAAGCGTCAAGCGCGGCTCGAACCATGAATTATACGATCTCAACCCCGCCGCGGACGCCGACCCAAAATTGGTGTCGAGCAACCAACCATTGAGACACTTCGTCACCAATTACGGCGAGAAGCACACGATTCGCGAAACGAACTAAAATGGAGTCAATTCCATTCGGGCGCAACGGTCCCTTTTGGTCGCGAAGTTCTTGCTCTTACGCGCGTCGTTGCTCGGGATCAAGCTTGTCTAGCGGGATAAGTGTGGCGGAGGCAAGGAATGAGGCAACGCCTGGTGCAACCTTTGCATTCACGACGGCTTCGGCCAAACCGGTGAGAGTGCAAGGGGAACCCTGTTGAACGTGGTATGCACGGTTCGATAAGGAAGACACTGTAACTTGCGGTGTGCTGGTTACAGGTACGCTACACAACCAGCCTTGGGTGACGGCTAGTGTTGAGACAAGAGAAGTAACTTCAGCTATAGTTGTTAGCTGTCTATAGGCTAGTTCGTGATATCGTGCACATGCACTCTAGATGATGTCATGTACATAAGGACTTCTATCAGAGCATACATTCGCTCTCTGTAACTAATCTACATTAGGAATTACTTACAACACTCCCCCTCAAGATAGCTAAGGTGTGTCTTGTAACCAGATGGAAGTGATTACATAATTCCCTCTACAATGTGTGTCGCTGCATGGGTCCGGATGTCCCCAGGATGGCGCTCTTGTGTTTCACGAGTGCAGGTCCAGGCAGTGGCTTGGTCAGCATGTCAACAACCATGTGACCTGTGGGTAGGTATCGTAGTTTGATAGTCCCCAGCTGCACGTGGTCCTTCACGAAGTGATACTTCAGGTCGATGTGCTTGGTCTTCTCGCTCACCAATGCATTCTGCGAATAGGCAATGCAGCTTTGGTTGTCTTCCCAGATGGTGGTCGTCCCGCTGGCAGGTTGACTGAAGATTTCCGAAAGCATCTGTCGAATATGAATGGCCTCCTTAGTTGCGTCCGCTGCGGAGTAGTACTCTGCCACGCGTGTTGACTGTGCGACGCATGACTGTTTCCTCGACTTGTAGATGACTGCACCTCTGCCCAGTGTAAACATGAAACCCGATCGTGAACGGCGTGTCTCACAGTCATTGCCCCAGTCTGCATCAGCAAAGCCTGTGAGTTGGAGAGTGTTGTCCGCACCCCCCCCCAACGTCAGGCTCATGCTGGGAGACCCTTTGGGGTAGCGCAGCACCTTCTTATGGGCTTGCATGTGTGCCACCGTGGGGTTAGCCTGCGCAGAGCCCAGAATGCTAAGCGCGGTTGAAATGTTCGGTCTAGTGCAAACGGCGGCGTATTGCAGGCTGCCAAGCATGCTCGGGTAGATGTCCCGGTCCGCGCCCGTGAGGGGTATCGGTGTCTGTTTGGCGATGGCAGCCAAGAAGCCAGGGTCCATGGGCAGACACGAGGGTTTGCAGTTCACCATGTCATGCTTGTCGAGCAGTTCACGCACGTATTTGCTCCGATCCAGACTGATGGTGCGCGCAGTTCTGTCCCGTGTAATGTGCATGCCTATGATGTCCGACAGGTCGCCCTGGTCCTTGATGTCAAACCTGGATCGCACCAAGGCGGTGAAGGCCACTCGCCATGCGGTGTTGTTGCACGCCACCGGAATGTCATCCACGTAGAGGGCAATCATGGCGAAAACGCCATCTGCCTCAAAGATGTAGATGCACGGGTCGGACATCAGCTGGCGCCATCCCTGAGAGACGAGCCAGTCGCGAAGCAGCTCATTGAACTCCCGGGGGGGACTGCTTCAGGCCGTAGAGGCACCGGCGCAGGTGACAGACATTGGTGGTCCCGTCATCGAACCCAAGGGGCTGTCTGATGTAGACATCCTCTTTAATGGGCGCGTACAGGAACGCCGTGTCGATGTCGAGACCGCCCAGTTCTAGATCACGAGCTGCGGCGATACTGAAGAAGACGCGGAGGCTAGCGAGGCGGATGACGGGTGAGAACGTCTCCGTGTAATCAATCCCTTCGCGCAGGCTGCACCCCTTTGCGACAAACCGCGCCTTGTACCGAGAAACGGCACCAGAAGCGTCTGTTTTAGCCTTATAAACCCACATGCTGTTGACTACGCGGCGTCCAGCAGGCAGGGGCACGAGATCCCATGTCTGATTAGACGTTAGAGAGTCGAATTCCAACTGCATAGCCTGCTTCCATTCCACCGCCTATGGACTAACTAAAGCATCCTTGTAGGATGTCGGTTCAACACAGACGCTCGCGGACACCAGAGCGACGTCTACCACTGGTCCTTCAGAGCACTGATGACGTGGGTGAGCTACCATCATGGAGAGATCCGTGAGAGGAAAGATGTCGTCCATGTGGTCAGACAGGTCGGTCTCACACGAGTCAGTGACACACACCCGCGGTACAGTAGACACGTGAGCAACGTAGTCCTCGAAGTGAGCGGGCGGGCCGCGCAGGCGAGTGGGTCTTTCGACCTCAGTCAGAGTTACAATGTCCTCCGCATCCATGTGCAAGTCTGGGAGTGGGTGACTGGCAGGGGCAACAGACAAAGTCTCTGCATCTGCACACACATCGATCGACGAGGCGACGGGGTGGGATGACCCAAACCCGGGCACTAGTTCCTCGAACTTGACATGCACAGACGTTGTGATGCGCCGGGTAGCAGGGTTGTAGATACGATATCCCGGCGAGTTATGCGAGTACCCCACCATCACCCCTCGGAACGCCTTCATGCCGAGTTTCCGTCTCAGACTATCTGGTACCTTAGCAAATGCCGTACACCCAAACACTCGAAAGACAGACGCGTCCGGAACAGCGCCTGTCAAAAGGGTGAGAGGAACCCCTCCGGATGGACCAACAGCGCGACTGTACGTGCGGTTACGGAGGTGGACCACCGTGCTGATCGCGCATGACCACATGCTATTTGGCACAAACATCGCATGTAGCATGGAGGACGCGCAGTCGCGCAGAGTGCGCCACGGACGTTCCGCTTTCCCAAGCATGTGATGCGCGTAAGGGGCAGAGAACTGAATGCTGAAACCCAATCTTGTGCACATGAGCTGTGTGTTCGCTGCCTCGAACACCGAGTCCGAGTCGAATTTCAGAAATGGCGCAAAAACATGGAGTTGGGAGTGGAACCGGGCATGGGTGTGCCGCGCGTCCAGGAGAATGGTCTCGAGGTTAGCGCATGTCTCATCCTTGGATTTCAGAAACCTAACCCACAAGAAGTTTGTGTGATGGTCAATGACCAGCAGACAATACTTCAGACCGTAAGGCGATGGGACACTGACAGGACCCCACAAGTCACACGACAGATGCTGGAGGGGGGCAGCTGGCTTCTGCGATGCTGTGCGGTTTTTAGGCGCAGACACAGCTTTGTTCAAATTGCATGACTCACAGGAGAGATCATTTACATAACTAGGCATAACAGGCACAGACGCCGTATTATGAGAGTGCTGAGCATGAAGACTCTGCATGTTCAGATGACCCATCCGACTATGCCACAAAGCAGCGTCACACCCAGCAGCAAGTGCGACAGATTTCTGTCTAAAACTGTCTACGTCACGCGAGGACAGTCCCGCGCAGGCATGCGACCTCGGAAGGAGATACAGTCCATTTCCCGACGGGATTAGCATCCCCATTCCTGTGGTGACCAACAGCATGCCGGAGTCAGTGTTGGTGGGAAAAGAGAACTCACACCCCGAGTGTTTTTGCATCCAGCTGACGCTCAGTAAACGACTGATACGCTGTGCAGACCGAGATGACAAATCAGGGGTATAGAGGGCATGAACGCGCCGAAAGACTGTTCGACCTGAAATCAGACAAATGGGAATGCGAACAGTTCCACTGCCATGTACTGTGACACCGACCCCACCGACAGTGTTGTTGCGGGTCGAGGGACGAAATTCCGAAAAATCCGATCGAAAAGACGTTAAGTTAACAGAACAAGCGGAGTCAACAACCCAGTAATCCGACAGATCAGCAACAGGGGTTGTAGCGGACGCGAAAGCAACAGAGGCAAAGGATGTACCGACCTCTGTGTCGTCGTACTCGTCCTGCATGTCATATTCTAGTACGTCCTCAGCAGCAGCATCCCCCGCCTCAGTATCTCCCTCAGCAGGTAGGTCGCTGAGGTGAGCGGTGGGAGGCGGCTGCCCGGCGTACTTCTCCGCAATCTGTTTGCGCTTGGCCAGTGTCCAGCGGAGGACATCAGCATCTTGTGCCTTGCAGGTAGACCAGACGTGATTTGGGTCCCCGCAGGCCCCGCACTTCATTGTAAACTTGGACTTCTTCTTGTCCGAGGTCCAACCTCCAATGCCACGGCCACCCAGGCGTTTCCGATCCGCAAGGAAGGCATTGACTGGATGTCCCGCAGCGGCACTGTCAGTATGACCAGAGGCGTCAGCGTCCAGATTCTGCGCCTGGTGAATGATGCTACTCATCACTTTGTCGGCGGACATTATGAAGTCGGTGTCAAATGCGTTAATAACACACTGTTTAGCCTTGCCATACTGCCCAACGTTAGAAAGTCCACGAATCATGACTAGAGCGAGTACGTGCGGGTGAATCGCAGCTGAACCATCCTTCAGTTGCAGACACTCGTTTAGTTCGTCAAAGTGTTGCTTTACTGCGTGCACGTACGCAGAGACGGACTGTCCGGAAGCGTGACGCACCATAATACGGTCCAAAAGCGATAGGGTGCGGGATATGGACTGCGCGTCCAGTCTCTCGCACAGCAATTCCCAGGCAGCTGTTCCGCACTCAGGGCGTCCAGCTGGAACACTGGCGATTGCCTGTGCAGCAGCTTTATTATGTCTGCAGCACTGAACGAGCATGGCGTGCGCGAACCGCTGAGCGATTGGATTCAGGGGAACACCGGAGGAGGACAGAGCCAGCTGAGGAATCAGCGCGGCCCCCTTGATAGACAAGAACGACAGAAAGTCGCGCTTCCATGTTTTAAATTCCCCCGTCTTGGGCATTAGCGGAGCTTACAAACGAAACGACCGAGAGAACGAGTCACTATCGAAGTTATTACCCCAGTCAGCCGTCATGGCAACAAATCCCGGGTCGATCGTGTGTCGACGACTGGCGGTGCCAAAATGGGTCGGCTCGGGTACTGGAGCAGGCACGAAGGCGCCAGTAGGCCTGTATGAGCCGTCCACAGGTGGGTTCGCCCCCGAGTCGATAGCGACCGGGTGATCGCGCAGAGCGTCTCGACGGAGTAGCTCCGACTGCGTCCGGGCCTGGTCGTCCATACGGGCGTGAAGTAATTGCAGTTGCTCCATGACCAGGCGAATGTTGTCGCTGGCCGAGTCAGCAGACTGTGTGTCGTACTGACTCGAATCGCCAGCCGTGTCGTCTGTCGATGCCGCAGGTGCCGGTTTTGATTTTGGCGCCATTCCAAGAAACAACAAGAACCCAATAACAGGACAGTGAAAAAAATCACTAGCGTTAACTGTGCCTAACAGCGGTATACAAAGAGACGGCCTGGTGCCCGCCGACCCCTCGGCCTGATGCCCCGGGGTGTCTCAATGCACCTTTTCCGTATCCTCCACCCAGTGTGGGGCATAGTGACAGCCGAGGCAATAACAGGCAGGTGTATATGTCCGTTGCGCTAAGTTACGGCTGATGCTGTCGTGCACCATGTGTATGGGTATTCACCCTCACAATGCTCCCCCCTTCCCCACTCCAGCTTGGACCTGTATGCACCCTGTCCGCACAAGCGAGTGCGCTTGTGCGGTTGGCTAGGTCGTCGAGGCGTAGAGTAGGATATAGCCGTAGTAGGCTAGAGTAGGTCCGAAGGTAGCGGGACTGTTCCGGAGAACAAAATTAAAAAGTGAAGAAATAAAAGTAAAGGTAAAGTAAGGTGTAAAGTATTATTATTCAAAAAATATGGTTGGCGTTGCCTTCGAGCGAGTTTCCAAGTTGCTCGCCGAATGACACTGCTGTCTCGCGTATCCTTCAGGTGGAGGGCTCCATAACCTGTTGAACGTGGTATGCACGGTTCGATAAGGAAGACACTGTAACTTGCGGTGTGCTGGTTACAGGTACGCTACACAACCAGCCTTGGGTGACGGCTGGTGTTGAGACAAGAGAAGTAACTTCAGCTATAGCTGTTAGCTGTCTATACGCTAGTTCGTGATATCGTGCACATGCACTCTAGATGATGTCCTGTACATAAGGACTTCTATCAGAGCATACATTAGCTCTCTTTAACTAATCTACATTAGGAATTACTAACAACAAACCCAACGCGCGAAGAGTTTCAAACCTCCAACCATCGACATGAGGACTAGACTTTCGAGGGCATCTAGGAACGACCTCCATAATATCAACTTCCGAAGCACGGAGTCTGATACGAGGGAGGGAGAAGGGATCCGGCAACACGTCCGCGAGGTCGTCATTGTCTTGTGGGTGCAACCGTGATAATTGCTCGTGCACACCATGACCACTTGCAACGGGGTTGGAGTTAAGGGCCTCCATAGCACGCTGGTTCTCCCAAGCCACAGCTAGACTAGCCGCCCGGTTGGCGACCTTGGCCGAGACCCCGTTATGAAAGGGTTGCGAAGGGGAGTTAGGGTCGGTACCGGCCCTCGAAAGTGAGGTAGGTGGTGATGCCCGCCCATTGGTAAGGGATGCGTGAGCGCGACTGCGCGAGCGGCGGAAAACAATGTATCGAGATCTCATGACGCCCAATGGGCTAAGCGGTTGTCACGGTAACCAGCGACCATGTCAGGGTGCAGATGCCCCGCGGAAGTGGAATCAGCCATGGGGCGCAAAACTAAGCGCGGAAATAAAAGCAACGCCGCCCAAGCCGCTTCCGCGGAAGCCCCTTGGGTGGCCCTACCGCGGAAAGACAAAACGCAACCGACGAGCTCCTCGAAGACCGGCTTCACGAGGCGTACCACCGAAGGGGAGACGCCGTTCGAGGACGTACTAGATCGGAAGGAAAGGAGGTAGGACTCGAAGAAGGCTTTGGAGTTCTCCCCACCAGTGGCCCAATGGTCAAGGCACCATTGAACGGCGGAGAGCAAGGACTGGGGATGCGGCGGGGACGGCCGACCGCGCGGAAGCGAAGCACCGCATTCCGGGGATTGGGAGGGCGTAGTATTGCGGTGAGAGCAAGAATGTTGGTGTCTACTAAGGCCACCGCTACGAAAGTATCGTCCGCAAAATGTGCACGGCGCGAGAAGGTGGCGATCGGCATTCACAACTGGGCAATTGTCGGGCGCTAAAGTGCACGTTGTCCCGGGGGAATCGAGATGGGCGCATAAGGCTTCAAGGGTAGGGAACGAAGCGGAGCAACCAACGCACCTCAAAGGAGCGGGGGAGCGCATTGTGGGAGCGGGGGGTAAAAACCGAGACGGAATATTGCCAGGTCGCACGGCATGCGAAGGCGCTTGAACATTAGGTGATGGTGTCGGAAGGTCACCCGGGGTGGGGGCCATAGGGCACGACCCGGCCCCGCTGCCGGGCGACCGGCCTAAAGGTGGCGGTGGAGGACGCCGATGACTGTGTTCCGGCCGAGTCGCCGCGGCGGCCATCCGGGGTGGCACGTGTGTCGCGTCCTAAAAATAAATAGAGCACGCGGGGTAGAAGAGGGGGGGTATGTGGCTTGAACTATACCGGAAGTCGCCCGAGGTGGCGATGTGGCGTGCCTTGGAGGGAAGATTCGCCGCCGACGTGGTGGGCTCCTCGATGCCGGTCCTTCGCGCCTCTAACCTCGCGTTGCGTGTAGTGGGGAGCCTTGGAGCCCGCGATGGAGATGCTCAAGAATAAAGTAAAAAGCTATTTGGTACCCGTGTACCAGTCGCCGCACGAGTCGAATGGAAATTCCATCATACAACGTTGTACAATAGTGGTGCGCCAATTAGTAAAGGATGACCGTGCGAATAGCGGGCTCCGAGTACGGGTAGTGATTAGAATGAAGTTGGCGGGCTGAGAGAAGTACTGAAGTTGTAGTACACGTACAAGGGTAGCGATGACGCGTGCCGATGCCTTGAGCTTTGCTGAAGGGGGATGACCACACGCGGGCGGAAGTTGTAGCGGTACATGTAGCGGCCAACGATCTTCAGGATGCCGAGAATAGGGGCGGTACATGCAGTTGCACCCGGTCGCGGGTCGAGCGACGAATTAAATGTCCCGGGAGGGTCACGATGGCGATGGTAAAAATAAAACGCACCGGAGTCGCTGACGGCGGGTGACCGCGGACGATAAAAAAGAAAATTGTATATATGGGTACCGCGCGATGCCACAGCGTAGGAGAGCGCCGAGACAGAAGCAAACACGAATAGGCGGGCAGGCGTCACGCTCACCGCTACCAAGTTCCGTGCACGCGGGCTCCCGACCCAAGCTCAGCCGCACATGCGCATGCGGTGGCGGCGGCGAGTTCGTGACGGGAAAATGGTGAGAAAGTCTAGAAGTGTCACACCTGACGACGAGAATATCTAGAAGAATGCGGTGTATTGTTTTTCCTTATGCCATTTCATGTACGGATACGGATACATGTTGTATTTCCTTTACTAAAGAAACAGCATAAGCCACAAGCAAAAAGAAGAAAAGAGGGTAAAAACCCAAGCCCGAGGAACAAAAGGGCATGCTGTTGTAAGTAATTCCTAATGCAGATTAGTTACAGAGAGCTAATGTATGCTCTGATAGAAGTCCTTATGTACTGGACATCATCTAGAGTGTCTGTGCACGATATCACGAACTAGCGTATAGACAGCTAACAGCTATAGTTGAAGACACTTCTCTTGTCTCGACACCAGCCGCCACTCAAGGCTGGTTGTTTAGCGTACCTGTAACAAGCACACCGCAAGTTACAGTGTCTTCCTTATCGAACCGTGCATACCACGTTCAACAGGTTATGGAGCCCTCCACCTGAAGGATACGCGAGACAACAGTGTCATTCGGCGTGCAACTTGGAAACTCGCCCGAAGGCAACGCCACTCATTATTTTTTTAATTTTTTTTTTGAAATAATAATACGTTACCCTGTACTTTTATTTCCACCTTTTAATTCCGTTCTCCGGAACAGTTCCGCTACCATCAACTCTACTCCTGCCTAACCCGGCTATACTCTCCTCTACGCCGCGACGACCTAGCCAACCACACAAGCGCACTCGCTTGTGTGGACAGGGTGCATACATGTCCAAGCTGGAGTGGGGAAGGGGGGAGCATTGTGAGGGTGAATACTCATACACAGGGTGCACGACAGCATCAGCCGTAACGTAGAGCAGCGGACATATCCACCTGCATGTTATTGCCTTGGCTGTCACTGTGCCCCACACTGGGTGGAGGATACGGAAAAGGTGCATTGAGACACCCCGGGGCTACATGCCGAGGGGTCGGCGGGCATCAGGCCGTCTCTTTGTATACCGCCGTTAGGCACAATTACCGCTAGTGGATTTTTCCACTGTCCGGTTGGGTACTCGTCTTTTCCTTGGAATGGCGCCAAAAACAAAGCCGGCACCTCCCGCATCGGCCGCCGACTCGGCTGCCGACTCCGGTACGTGCGACACTCCGTCGGCCGACTCAGCCGGCGATAGTATTCGACTAGTGATGGAGCAGCTGCAACTGATCCACGCCAGAATGGACGACCAAGACCGAACGCAGTCGGAACTTCTCCGTCGGGAGGCGCTGCGCAATCACCCGGCACCTATCGACACGGCGCCGCCCCCACCTGTGGCCAACCAGTGCTGGCCTTCTCGCGACTCCGTGCCTCCTCCGACATTTGAGCCGCCACCCCACAACAGCGTCAGTCGCAGGCCCACGATCGACCCGGAGTTTGTTGCAATGACAGCAGACTAGGCCACCAACTTCGACGGTGACTCTTTTTCCCGGTCCTTTCGCATGGACGCCCCGCTTCTGCCGAGGGCGGGTGAGTTTAAAACGTGGAAGCGCGACTTTCTGTCGTTCATTTCAATTAAGGGGGCTGCGCTGATCCCTCAACTGGCTCTTTCCTCCTCTGGCGTGCCTCTGAATCCCGTCGCTCAGCGGTTCGCACACGCTATGCTCGTTCAGTGCTGCCGACAGAACAAACCAGCTGCACAAGCCATCGCGGGGGTTCCCGCTGGACGACCCGACTGCGGGACAGCCGCCTGGGAAATGTTGAGCGAGAGACTGGACGCGCAGTCCATCTCACGCACGCTGTCGCTCCTGGACCGTATGATGGTTCGTCAGACTTCTGGTCAATCTGTCTCTGAATACGTCCACGCTGTGAAGCAGTGCTTCGATGAGCTGAACGAGTGTCTGCAGCTGAAGGATGGTTATGCTGCCATTCACCCCCACGTTCTCGCTCTGGTCATGATTCGCGGCCTCTCAAACGTTGGGCAGTATGGCCAAGCCAAGCAGTGCGTGATTAACGCTTTTGACACCGATTTCATTCTGTCGGCCGACAGAGTGATGGGGAGCATTCTCCACCATGCTCAGAATCTGGACGCAGATGTCTCCAACAAAACCGACACTGCTGATTCAGGGATTGCAGTCAATGCCTTCCTTGCGGATCGTAAACGGTAGGGTGGCCGTGGCATTGGGGGATGGACCGCGGACAAAAAGAAGTCCAAGTTCTCGATGAAGTGTGGGGCCTGCGGAGACCCAAACCATGTCTGGTCGACCTGCAAAGCGCCGGATGCTGATGTGCTCCGCTGGACACTAGCCAAGCGTAAGCAGATTGCCGAAAAGTACGCCGGTCAGCCACCTCCCACTGCTCACCTCAGCGACCTTCCTGCTGACGAGACGTCTGAGGGATTTGCTGCTGATGAGGACGCACTGGAGTACGACATGCAGGACGAATATGACGACACTGAGGTCAATACATCCTTTGCCTCTGTTGCATTCACGTCCACTACAGCTCGTGTTGCAGACCTTTCTGATTACTGGGTAGTTGATTCTGCTTGCTCCGTTAACTTGACGTCATTTCGGTCGGATTTTTCGGAATTTCATCCCTCTTCCCGCCGCAGCATTGTCGGTGGCGTCGGTGTCACGGTACATGGTAGTGGAACTGTCCGCATTCCCATTTGCCTGACTTCCGGTCGAACGGTCTTTCGGCTCGTTCATGCCCTCTATACCCCTGACTTGTCCTCTCGGTCTGCGCAACGTATAAGTCGTCTACTGAGTGTCAGCTGGATGCAGAAACACTCAGGGTGCGCGTTTTCTTCCCCCACCGACACTGACTCTGGCATGTTGCTTGTCACCACAGGAATGGGGATGCTAATCCCGTCGGGGAACGGGGTGTACCTCCTCCCGAGGTCGCATGCCTGTGCGGAGCTGTCCTCGCACAACACAGACAGTCATAGACAGAAACCTGTCGCACTTGCTGCTGGGTGTGACGCTGCTTTGTGGCATAGTAGAATGGGGAACCTGAACATGCAGAGCCTCCAGGCTCAGCATTCTCATAACACGGTGTCTGTACCTGTTATGCTTAGCTCTGTAAATGATCTCTCATGTGAGTCTTGCAATCTGAACAAAGCCGCGTCTGCATCTAAAAATTGCAAAGCATCTCAGAAGCCAACTGCCCCGCTTCAGCACCTGTCGTGTGATCTGTGGGGTCCTGTCAGTGTTCCCTCACCTTACGGTCTGCGGTACTGCCTGCTGGTCGTAGACCATCACACGAACTTCATGTGGGTGAGGTTTCTGAAATCAAAGGATGAGACGTGCGCGAAACTGGAGACCATCCTCATGGACGCGCGGCATACCCATGCCCGGTATCACTCACACCTCCATGCGTTTGCACCATTTCTAAAATTCGACTCAGACTCGGTATTCGAGGCAGCGAACACGCAGCTCATGTGCACGAGATTGGGTTTCAGCATTCAATTCTCGGCGCCCTATGCACATTACATGCTTGGGAAGGCAGAACGCCCGTGGCGCACTCTGCGTGATTGCGCGTCCTCAATGCTTCACGCGATGTCTGTGCCTAGCAGCATGTGGTCCTGCGCGATCAGCACGGTGGTCCACCTCCGTAACCGTACCTACAGTTGGGCTGTCGGTCCCTCTGGGGGGGTCCCTGTCACCCTTCTTACAGGCGCAGTTCCGGACGCGTCAGTATTTCGCGTATTCGGGTGTGCGGCATTTGCCAAGGTACCTGATAATCTCAGACGGAAACTCGGCCTGAAAGCGTTCCGAGGTGTTATGGTGGGGTACTCTCACAACTCGCCGGGGTATCGCATCTACAACCCTGCGACCAGGCGCATCACCACGTCTGTTCATGTCAAGTTTGAAGAGACTGTGCCCGGGTTTGGGACATCCCACCATGTCGCCTCGTCGATAGATGTGTGTGCAGACGCAGATCATGTCCTTGTTTCCCCTGCCAGTCACCCACTCACAGATCTGATCGTGGCCGCTGCGGACATTGTACCTATGGTTGAGGACGACAGACCCACTCGCCTTCGCGGACCGCCTCCTCGCTTCGGGACCTACGTTGCCCATGTTTCTACTGTGCCGCGTGTGTGTGTCACTGACTCGTGTGATGACGACATGTCCGACCACATGAATGACATCATTCCGCTTCCTGATTTCCCCATGATGGTAGCTCAGCCACGCCACAGGTGCTCTGAAGGATCTGTGAGTGAAGTCGCCCTGGTATCCGCGAGCGTGTGTGTTGAACCAACATCCTACAAAGATGCTTTGGTTAGTCCACAGTCGGCAGAGTGGAAGACGGCCATGCAAGTGGAATTCGACTCCCTGACGTCCAACCAGACATGGGATCTCGTTCCCCTGCCCGCTGGACGCCGCGTGGTCAACAACATGTGGGTTTACAAGGCTAAAACACACGCTTCTTGTGCTGTCTCTCGGTACAAGGCGCGGTTTGTGGCAAAGGGCTGCAGCCAGCGCGAGGGGATTGATTACACGGAGACGTTCTCCCCCGTCATCCGACTAGCTAGCCTCCGCGTCTTCTTCAGTATCGCCGCGGCTCGCGACCTCGAGCTGGGCGGTCTCGACATCGACACGGCGTTCATGTACGCACCCATCAAAGAGGATGTCTACATCAGACAGCCACTTGGGTTCGATGACGGGACCACCAATGTCTGTCACTTGCGCCGGTGCTTGTACGGCCTGAAGCAGTCCCCCATGGAGTTTAATGAGCTGCTTCGCGACTGGCTAGTCTCTCAAGGCTGGCGCCAGCTGTTGTCGGACCCGTGCATCTACATTTTTTAGGCAGACGGCGTCTTCGCCATGATTGCCCTCTACGTGGATGACATTCCCGTGGCGTGCAACGACACAGCCTGGCGGGTGGCCTTCACCGCACTGGTGCGATCCCGTTTTGACATCAAGGATCAGGGTGCTCTGTCCGACATCATCGGCATACACATCACCAGGGACAGAGCAGCGCGTACCATCAGCCTCGACCAGGGCAAATACGTGCGCGAGCTGCTTGAAAAGCATGACATAGTGGACTGCAAACCCTCGTGTCTCCCGATGGACCCCGGTTTCTTGGCCGCCATCTCCAAGCAAACGGTTGTACCTCTCACGGGCGCGGACCGGGACGTGTACCCGAGCCTGCTCGGCAGTCTGCAATACGCCGTTGTTTGCACTAGACCGGACATTTCAACCGCGCTTAGCATTCTGGGCTCTGCGCAGGCGAACCCCACGGTGGCCCACATGCAAGCCCTTAAGAAGGTGCTGCGCTACCTCAAGGGGTCTCCAGACATGAGCCTGACGTTGGGGGGGGGGTGAGGACAACACTCTCCAACTCACAGGCTTTGCTGATGCAGACTGGGGCAATGACAGTGAGACACGCCGGTCACGATCGGGATTTGTGTTTACACTGGGCAGAGGTGCAGTTAGCTACAAGTCTAGGAAACAGTCCTGCGTCGCACAATGAACATGCGAGGCTGAGTACTACTCAGCAGCGGACGCGACAAAGGAGGCCATCCATATTCGACAGATGCTTTCGGAGATCTTCAGTTGACCTGTCAGCGGGACGACCACCATCTGGGAAGACACCCAGAGCTGCATCGCCTATTCGCAGAATGCACTGGTGAGCGAGAAGACCAAGCACATCGACCTGAAGTATCACTTCGTGAAGGACCACGTGCAGCTGGGGACTGTCAAACTACGGTACCTACCCACTGGTGACATGGTCGCCGACATGCTGACCAAGCCACTGCCTGGACCTGCACTCGTGAAGCACAGGAGCGCCATTCTGGGGACATCCGGACCCATGCAACAACACACTTCGTAGAGGGAATTCTGTAATCACTTCCATCTGGTTACAAGACACACCTTAGCTATCTTGAGGGGGAGTGTTGTAAGTAATTCCTAATGTAGATTAGTTACAGAGAGCTAATGTATGCTCTGATAGAAGTCCTTATGTACTGGACATCATCTAGAGTGTATGTGCACGATATCACGAACTAGCGTATAGACAGCTAACAACTATAGCTGAAGACACTTCTCTTGTCTCGACACCAGCCGCCACTCAAGGCTGGTTGTTTAGCGTACATGTAACCAGCACACCGCAAGTTACAGTATCTTCCTTATCGAACCGTGCATACCACGTTCAACACGTGCCACAGCATCAGCGCTGCCTTACTGCAAAGCATCACGGAGATAGGAACCCAAAGTACCATGAAGAGTAGCAGAACGACGTTGCTTGAGCTCTTTATTTTGTATTTCATAATGATATTCCACACAGCATAGTAAAAATTATAATGGTCTGAAAGTCACTAAAATTTCTTACAAGAAAAAGCAGTGGAGGCCACCAAGCAAAACGAAGAAAAGAGAAAAAAGCTGGTCTGAAAGTGCAACGCGGGAAATTTTGCATGCTTTTCTTAGCTCTGGTGGGTGCGTGTGTGTGTGGGGGGGGGGGGGAGGGGGGGTAGCGGCTCATGTTGCGCTAGGTTTGTAAGACAAAATTGCGCAACCGGATGCGCGCCGTCGCATTGCGTCCCTTTGCTAATAGCCGACGTTTCCACAGACACAACAAGCCCCCACGCTTCCCGACTCTCTGCCGCTCGCTACTTTTTCACTCACTTTAAGCCTGCCATACAAGCGCTTGGCATGATGATGAAGAACGTGTCGCATCTCACTCGACATGCAGATAAATACTGCGGCACGCCCTTGACCCATTGCACCGCCAATCGAGCACCAACCGCGCGACCAACACGTCCACCATTAGGTCGCACACAGTCCGTAGGTCCTCTCTAATACCCTAAGGGTCGTTGACAGGTTTTTTTGGGTGTTGGTTAGTGATGGAAGCAACGTATGGTGTGCCATAGCATACGCGTACATTTAAGTGTCTGAAAATCGGGTTGAATGCGCTTGAGGGGCGGTGAGACGGGCGCCGTACTTACGCGTATGTTAGAAGAAATCATTGGTTATATATTATGGACGTTGTGTTTACGTGCGCGTGATTATGAGGATTGATGCATCAAATAGTCATATAGTGAGGATTCCTCAGTCCCCGCCATAATGATCAAAGGCCCTACCGACGAAATGTATTGTTTGGCTCATTTTGTTTCCAAAAAGGGGTGGGGAGGAGGGGGCAAGTTACTAGTAATTCATAGAGCATGTCGTAACAATCGTAGTGTTTTAAGCAATACTTCAACCATGACTGCGAGAATAACCTTACTACTACATGTAAATTGGAAAAACTTGTCGAGGCTCGGTGGCTAATACGGGGACCTAGGCAAAGTTTTATACGCGCACAATGAGATTCACGTGCCTTATAGGTGGACACCAAAGTCTGATTCAACAGCTCATGCTTTGCATTTCTGCGGGACAATAATTCAAAGACTATGCGTTGGGTCTGGGTTTGACTAGGACGCTATAGGTTTTGTGTCAAGCTTTGTTTTCTCCGAGCGATAGTCCGGTGGAATTGGTCCTTGAGAAATGTTGCCCATGTGAGTATAATAGATGGTTTCTTTTGGTCACAAATCCAATTGTGCGCGTTTATAATGCTATACATATCCTACAACCACATGATATCTTCGTGATGCTACATATGAATTTGGCAAAACATTCATGATAATTAGCTAGATTTTTATTATCTTCCGTTATGTTTTCGTGATAGTTTTGCCCATCTTTGCACTTTCTCTATGTGACGGAATTTAGATTGAGAACCTGAATTACCCATGGAGGCTTGGAAAATGCTTCAAGATGATATACATGTCGGTTAGATTGCTTAAATTGTAAAAGAGCTATAGCCGGAAAACCTCAATTCGCCCTATCATCCACCAAGCCTCCGAGCCTTTTAACCCGACGACGTGTGTTGAATAGACCAGTGAACAATCGCCAAACTTACTACAACGTACCACAGGAACAGACACATACACACATACACATACATAGATGCGGTAAGTACTGAAATGCGGACGAGCGAACGAAAGGTGTGAGAGTCCAAGAGAGACGGGGGAGGGGGGGCGTCCTACAAGAAACAATATTGTGAAGTTCATGTGAGGCAACATTCGAAGAACGTATAACTTCATACTTTGTACCATTGTTCCGGGGCCCTTGATCTCATCATGTCCCACTCGCCGCATACACTGCCATCACGCGGAGCAACGAACGCCGCGTAACCACGCGGAATCACAGCTCCGCAAAGGTCCACAGCGCCCTTCACGAGTGTATCCTAGCACGAAGTGGGCAAAGACCCCGCTTGTTTCGCGGAATATATGAGATAAATGTGGAAAGGCTAGCATGACTTCTAGCGTGACGGTAACGGCACAAAAGCTTTCGGCGCGATGCATCAACCATTGGACGTGAACTTGGTCGGTATGGCCCCAAATGGTCAAATAACACACCCATGCATGGATGGATAGGTCGTCTACTTAGGTCATTTGCATGTGATCTAGGGCACTTTGGGTAGTTGTAGATGCTACGGCGGTGGTGTGGCTGCCCGATTTGTGACCTCGGCGTGACGGTGGTGGCAAAAAAGTTACGGTTGGCATAAACGTAATTTTGACATGTACATGAAATTGTATTATTCAGCATTTTCCAGAAATGTACTTCAATACCTTCCATGTTCCTCTACTTCCATGTTTCGATCTACTTGTGTTCCTTTTCGGCGTTTTTGTGGGGATGTGCGACGTGAATTCATGCAACGTCTTTCTGTTGCTCGTCATGGTACTCTGGGTTCCTATCTATCTCCGCGACGCTTTGCAAGAGGGCAGTGTTGACGTTGTGGCATGCCTTCCTCTTCCTCGGGCTTGTGTTTTTTCCTCTTTTCTTCTTTTTGCTTACTGGTGGCCTCCACTGCTTTTTCTTGTAAGATTTTTTCCTATGTACTTCCATGTTTCATACTGTGGCATCCCTTCCTGCTCCTCCGGAAAATTTTTTCCGTTTTCTCATTTTTTGCTTGGTCTTCGTGGTCTCCGCTGCTTTTTCTTGCTGTATAAGAATTTTGTAAGTGTGCTGGAATACAAGCAGTTACTCACGAGATACCCCGTAATCCTTACGTCGTTGAGTCCAAAATATATATAAAAGACCGGAAACCGGCTCTCCACACGACACAGCACGCGCAAAGTCGGCATCATCTGGCGGCGACAACCCCTACTTCGTCAGGACTCTTCAGTTTACCGCAGAGGCACAGACAACTGATGCGGGAACTCGTGCCACGCTGCCAGTATTTCGTCTGCTCGCTCCGCTGCAACGTCGATAGACACGCTGGTCTTACCAACAGGGACTGTGCAAGAGCTAGGGAGCCTGTGGGAGCTGCGAGCGTTTGAGCGACGGCGTCGACTGTCTAGCTCAAAGCTGTCGAGGGACTGCTTATAAATTTATCGACCACATAGTGCAAGTGATAAGAGTATATAAAGCACGAGAAACATACAGCAACGACGCCGCCCTTGCCAAGGGAGTAGCGCCTCACCATGTCTCGCGCAGTTTTTCAGCCCGTGGGTGCGTTCTCCTGCCCCTATTTCCCGGTTCACGACTCGTCGTGCAACCTCCTTCACAAATCGCCACGAGTGCTGTCCCCAAGCATCCAGTCGCACCATCGCATTTCGGAAGGTCGGACCAGTTATTGGTTTCCGAGCGGATAACTGTCTCGCGAGTGCCTCGTCTGCCGAGCAACCTCGCTTTTTTACCCCCTTTCGTGCCCATCCGCAACTCAGGCCAAAAGCGACTGACCAACGTTGCGGTCGTGCGATACAAGAAAGGCGGCATCCGCTTCGAAGTCGCGTGCTACAAGAACAAAGTCGTAAACTGGCGCAATGGCCTGTGCGTACCCCGGCCACAGCACACCCTCTCCCCTCCTCGCCCCGCGTCCAAGTTGTAGTAGTCTCAAAATGCGCTCTTCCTGTAAGCAGCGCAGTGAGCACCGGCATATAATTGCTAACAGTATACGGCGGCGCTGGCGGGGCGCTGTGCTGTGCTGCAGCGAGACAGACTTGGACGAGGTGCTGCAGTCGACTGCGGTGTTCACAAATGTGTCTAAGGGTATCCTGGCAAAGGATAAGGAGCTGGCGGCGGTGTTTGGGACCACAGACCAGGAAAAAATCTGCCTCCTCATCCTGGAGAAAGGGGAGTTCCAGGTTGGTAGGGACAATACAGGACCAACGCTCGAGTACACGGGCGTTGGGGCAGTGCTTACCTTCCTCACACAAACTCTCTCTCTCTCGAAAACACACACTCGCAAGTGCGCGCGCACACACACACACACACACACTCGCACCCACGGACGCCTACACACACGCAAACACGCATGATATGCCGACTGCCACACGCACATAGGTGCACGCGCGCGTATACCCACAAACGTGAGTATTCGTCCGCATATCGAGAATCTCTACACACATACATACGCACGTATGCACCCACAGATATACATACAAACACATCAACATACACATATGCACACAGCCCTCCCACGGTTGCCATCACTCGATAGTTGGCGCACTAAAGATTGCGGCCGGGAAACGTCTTCCAACCTCATGTTTGTTGGATACCTGTGCAGGTGTCTGACAAGGAACGCAAATTGGAGTACAGCAACCTTTTTAAGGACGTTGCCACTGTGCTAGTGAATCAATGCATCAACACGGAGACGGGGAAGCCTTACACGATTACCATGCTGGAACGCGCGCTGAAGGATGTCCACTTTGCGGTCGACCCCAAGCGAGGCGCCAAGCAACAGGCGTTTGAGGTACGATGCCTTCCTCTCCTCCTTGGTCTACCCTTCCGTTGCCAGGCAAGGCCTTTGTGCGTTGCGACAATGCTTAATGATACACTATGCTTGTTGCGAATTGACGGCGGAAGGGGTAAAGGGGGATGACACGGTTGAATACAAGTGTGTGTGTGTGTGTGTGTGTGTGTGTGTGTGTGTGTGTGCATTTGTGTGTGTGTTTTTGGCGGGGTTGGGGGTGGGGGTAGGGAGGGATGGGGACAAAGAAAGGGGAGAGAGGGAGAAAGAAAGACCATGCGTGTTGATACGTCAGAGATTATGTGTATGTGTGAAACGGAAGGTAGCTCGGATTTTTAGATAAATGGCAAAATTATGGTGTGTGTATGTGTTTGGGAATAGAGAGAGCATTTTGCTTGTGGTTACGTCGGTGTCCTAAGGGGAGGGGGCTGATGTTGTGGTGGGTGTGTGCTGTGGGCAGGCATTGGCTGTGCTGCAGGACAAGATTCCCATCAAGCGTGCGAGCATGCGGTTGCTGCTGCATGCGGCGATGGCGTCGGAGGAGGCGGTGATGGCGATGTTGGCGGGAGAGGGGGCCGAAGTGCAGAGCGTGGAGCGTGGTGGGGGTAGCAGCGGGGCGGCCTCTCTCGGCCTGGGCGCGGACTGCGTCTCGGTTGACTGCTTGGTGGAGCCGGGCAGCTTTCGCCGCGTCACCACGTTTGTGCGTGATGTGCTCGGCGGCCGCGGGGCGGTGGAGTTGTTGGCCACCACGATGAAGGAGACCGCGCTGGCCGCGGAGGAGGCGCCTGTCTCGGAGGGGATGGGGCAGATGAGGTTGGGTGGGGACGATCAGCCGGCCAAACATAGCAGCAGCAATGCCAGTAGTGCGGGGATGGTGGCGAGGCCAGTTGCGCGTGCGGAGACCAGGGCGATGGAGGGATCCACGGGTGCGGCTGATGTGGTGTACCCTCGCGGTCCAATCGGTGCGATTCCGGAAGAGTACGCCTCGCGACGGGAGCGCTTTGAGGAGCTGGACCGGCTACAGGCAGGCTGGGAGGTGGAGATGCGCCTGCGCGGCGGGGAGGGTGGGACCGTAGACGCCTCCTTTTACGACCCCGACGGAAAATTTCATAAGTCCTACGCCGATGCGCGCCGCGCCGCGCTGCAGTTCAGTAGACGTTAGACTCTCTAGAGATGGGTGGGCTGCTGGGTGAATGTGCTCAGGAGCATGAGGAGTCTATGAGAAGAGGTGTCAGGTGCCAGCACCCCCCGTTTGTCAATTGCATGAGAGCGCCTTTGCAGGAAATGACATGAGTAGATGTGTATCCTCCTTTTGTTTGTGTGGATTGATGCCCTTTGTCATATTTTTCACCTTAACATCTCACTCAGACAATAACCACTGCTCGGCTCCTAGTTCTAAAGTGATAGTTGGCGTTGATGTGTTGTCACTTATTTTACAGTTACCAGGGAACACCCCTGATGCGTGGCCGGTGAATGAAGCGAGCGTGCGAATTGGGGGGGGGGGGGGGGGGGGGGGGGGGGGTGGGGGGGGTCTTGAGGGCTGAGTGCATTGCGGAGACGGACAGCCAATCACACAACCTTTCGCAGCCCCTTTACTGACTCTACTGCCATGTCTACTCCACGCCCCCATGCACGTGAGAGTTCACTTACTGCTATATGGGTTTATCTATCGGGAAAAAAAACCGGGCACACCTAGGCGCCCCCCACCCACAGCAGCGAGAGTATTCACAGGTACACTCGCGCCCTTTCTTCACACAGCGAACCTTGCATTCCCTACACTTGCTTTACGTGTGGCTACTCCTCGGGTCCCTTGCCGCGCAGGCGGGTGGTGTCTATCTTGGGGCACGGTCCAGTCGGTGCCGCGAGAGAGCCTGCGGCAGAGCAAAGACCAACGGACACGGTGAATAAAGACCGTGGATCAGATTTGGGGGGCCACAGTTATGCAGCGTGGTTACTCTGCTTTTGCATGTTTTCATGTGGTCTACGTTGATAGTCTATACGCCCCCTCCCCACCCCCCACTTTCAGCAACCCTAGTTCCTCCTTCGTTTAACGCACGCGCACAATAATGACACGGCAAATGGGGAACGAGCGCAATGCATTGCAGGGGTGACAGTAAGGGCACTCACACTGCTGCGTGAAACACGGCTGCGAGTAGCAGGGGTCTTCCGCCAGTGGTGGCGGCTCCGCCCCAAACACGCACTGGCAGGATAGGTCCTCAAAGTTTGGGCTCATGGTGAGCGGAATGCCAAAGGTCTCGCAAAAGAATTTCTGCGTCGGTATCTGCGAACCATCATGGCAGTTGCGCATTCTGCTGCCCACTTCTCCACCCACTTCCCCACACAATGCATTATGTATGCAGGTATCGAAATGCCTTGAGGTGAGTGGGTGGGTGATGGGGAGCAGGGGCACAATGATGCGGTTCTCAATCCTCACCTTGCACATGTTGGTGCACATTCCAACGCAGCCACTGCCCTCTAAGTAACGGCACTTTTGTATTTTCACTCCGCTGGCCCACACCTGCTGCTCTCCGCCAAAGGTGACTTCGTGCTCCGTGATTTCCATCGGCCCCACCAGCCACGCAAACCCAACCTGTGCCACCGGGTGGTGCCCCTTTCAACAACCAACGCGATACACAACAGACGGTCGCACGACGAGGGGAGGGCAGCACCTTTGTTATCTGTGCGTTGAGCTCTGCGGACCAGCGATGGAAGGGAAAGAGGAGACGGAACATGGTGGGTGCGAAGGGCGGTAGCAGGCTGTCCAAGACCTTACCCACCACCGCCTGCTGCTCCGCGCTGTTTCGTCGACGAACCATTAAACGCGACACCGCCACAAAGTCGTCGAACGTTGGCACCGCCGGCGGCACCGCCTCGCCTGAAACGCAAAGCAAAAGCCGGAGAAGCGGGGGGGGGGGGGGGGAGGGGGGGTTAGCTGTAGCGAGACTTCGTCTGTCGGGCTGTCTTGTCAGGAGCAGGGGCGTCGCGGTAGTCGCACCCTCCAACTGGTCGGCCATCTTTTGCGTGAACAGTTTTATCATCAGACGGTCCAGGGCGCCATCACGCAGCTGCTGCTTCTCCTCGAAAGGGTCCACCGCCAACGGCCCGCTTCCACCCTGTGAATCACTAGCGGCTCGATGTGTACCACGCCATTGTCTCCGGGTGTGGCTTGACGCCGGTATTGTCGCCAGCCGGTAACGGGTGGGTGGGCGGGCTGCAATCGGTCTCGTTGGCGACCGGAAGTTGTAAGTAGATCGGCCAGAAACTGTACGGACAGCTGTCGACATGGAAGAGGTCGTGTTGTTCAACACTGCGGTCGTCCTTGGAGCCTTTATGGGTCCGTCTCAGCAGCTTATATGGCACGTGGAGAACCGTCTCTGGCGGTGGTACAATGTTCCGAGGTGCTGAGCGGTCTGAGATGTTGCACTTTGAAGAACCCGTCGAGAAAGTGTAACAGGAAAATAAGGGGAGTAGAGATATACACTCCTCCACAAAATGTCATACCTTCGCTTGTAATCATATATCGATTCTATTATTGACAATTTTTCTGGACTCCTAGGCATGGCAATTCTTCGGCGCGCCCAACAACAAAGATTGGAACGACAAATAAAGCAGATACTCCAAGCTTGGGTGCGGCGGACTCTCGCTCTTTGCGGTTTGACAGTTGTCCCCGATGCCCCCGCATGAAGGAGTTTGTATATACGGCGGTCAACATATGTCGCCTTGAGTCGATTCCTTGAGGACGTGCGTCGTGAGTTCATGCATCGTCTTTCTGTGACTCTTAATGGCACGCTCCATTCCTATCTTCGTGATGCCTTGCATCAGGATTGTGCATCTAATGTTGCTCATCTCTCTGCTCCACGGGCTTAGGTATCTTTGCCTCATTTTTTCCTTCTTTGCTTGTGGATTCCATTGGTTTATTTGCCTCATTTTTTCCTTCTTTGCTTGTGGATTCCATTGGTTTCTTTGTAGTTAATGTGATTCTGATAAACCGATATTCATATTATAATTGGGACCCGTAAAATTGAAATTGATTGACAACACTACCAGCAAGATGTACTTGTGAACTCGGAAACGTGAAATAAAAAGTTTTAACCGCCGGAGCATGCAATCCTGCAAACACCATGGCTTACGCGCCTGTGGCGGTTAACCTTCTACACCTAACTGCTAGCACAAATCTGTTTTGTTCTATTCAGTTCGATCGGTGCTTGATGTCAATGGGGTAGTTTAGACGAGAGATTATGAGAGTGTCTCATTGCTTGTACTTTAGTTGTATATGTTATAAGTGAACAAAGGAATTGTTAAATGGTTTTGTCACCTCCCTCTACAGCATTGGGCTTAAATAGCTTTCCGCCCAGATAGCTTACGCATGCTTGCACTCGCTTACGTGTCAAGCGTTAGGGCTTTCCAACCGTCGTCAATAGTCTAGCGACGCGGCTCGACTAGAATGGAGAATCACGACGCGGCTCATTCTCCATCGGAAACCTCGCTTAGGCGCGTCTTCTAGCTAGTTAGATTAACTATGCGTACTTGTACGTACCGGGAGGTACTGGTCGCACATTGCGCATCACATCCCTTGCTAATATTGCAGTAGCGACGTACCCACATTGTACGTCCGTCCGATGGAAAAGCACGAATTGGAATTAGTAACGAGTATATGTACAGTGTTCTGCATTGTACTGTTGCATGACTGTACTCGTCACACTCGTACCCTCCCCCTCTTGACAGATCTTTGAGGCCGCCGTGAGGCAGACCTCCGTGGTCTAAGCTCCATTACTAAAGCAGTTACTAGAACTCAGGAATGCGCGCTGGGTGAGCGTGCATGAAGTCGATGTACGCCTGAGTCTTGGCAAATGTGTGCCATTGGGGCGTCTCCAAGAAATCTTGTAACGCCGTTGTTCGGTGTACCTCGTTTAACCGGTGCCAGACATGTGGAATGTCGTCATCACGGAAGTGCGTCATGAAGAGCAAATATTTGCCTCGTCTTCCAGGTAACGACTTGATGCACACAGCACAGATGTGTGAAGACGTCGAACTCTTCGTCGTCTCCTTCGGGAACAGTCACCGGGACAGCTTGTCGTAGTGGAGCGGTAGAGCACGGTCGTAAATTGTTCACATGGAACACAAGATGTAAGCGTACTATCGCTGGAAGTTTCAATCTGCGACTGTGTTTTCCAATTTGCTTCTCCACTGGAAAGGGTCCAAGCTGTCTATCTCTAAGTTTCCTTTTAGATTGTCCGCGCAGAAAAAGGTTTGCTGTAATGACTGACGCATTGTCTCCTCTGACGAAGTGTGGTATTGTAGACGGTTATGTGCGCGCCTACATCTCGTCTTTGTGTAGATGTAATAAAGAGCGTACCAAGGTATGTATTTCATGTAACAATCGTAACCACTCTCTTGCGTCTTGCGAAATTGGAATTGATGACCGCATGCTAAATAGCAGGTCTAGAGGCTCCTCAAGAGAGAATCCAAAATTTGCCTCAAACGGGGTGTGTTCAATTCCGAGTGCACGAGAGGCGTTGTACGGAAATTCCATTTGCGGTAATAGAGTCGTCCAATCAGTGCCGTCATAGCAGCACAAGCAACGAAGAAGCTGTTGAAACGTGTTGTTCACTCGCTCTGTCAGTCCGTCTGTCTTATGGTGTCGACAAGAAGATATGTTCAAGCGCGTTCCAAGGCGTCGCCAAAGCGTCTCCCAAAATCCACTGACGAATTTCGGGTCGCGGTCACTGATCAGCACACGGGGCAGTCCATGTAAACGGTAGACTCCCTGTAAAAACAAAGTTGCAGTTTCTTCGGCAGAAACAGTCTCTATACACGGCAGGAAATGGGCCATTCGAGTTAGATGGTCTACTACAATTAGCACAATGTTAAAACCATTGCTCTCAAGCAAGTCTGTCAAGTAGTCAAGACCAATTGTGTGCCACGGTCTGGGTGGAACAAGCAATGGGTAAAGAGTCGCAGCCATCTGTGGTTGAATCTTTGCTCGTCGACATACGACGCAGTGCTCACAAAAATCTTTCACATCTTGGCGAAGTCGTTTCCACCAGAATCTGTCGAGCGTTTTAGCAAGAGTGCTAGCAACTCCTATGTGACCACCTGACGAACTTTCGTGCATCCTTGTGATCAATCTGCTCTATCGGAGCTCAGAGTTCTGCGGAATACAGAGGCAATCGAGGCGCCAAAAATATCCAGCTCTGGCTTCTATCCGGCTGTCTTTCGTCCAATCACCCTCGTCCCCATAAAACGAGTCTTGAGAGTACACCTCGCGAATGAGATCAGCGAACTCATGGCTCAGCTGCAACGCTTTAACTGTCAATAAGTTTAACTGTGCGTCTTCAAACAACAACTGGGACTTCCGTCGTAATTCTCGATCTGACGGAACCTCGCCATCCCAAAACAATGGAATTGTGGCATGACGTACGAAGTTTGGACGCCGGCTTAACGGGTCAGCTTCGTTCAGAGCTCCCTTGCGATATGCAAGTGTCATCGAGCCCACAAACGGTTGCAAATCCCGCAGGTATCTTGCTTGCCGCTTGTTCAACATGTTGTTCGGTTGCTTGAGCATATGTCGCAGTGTGTCGTGGTCTGTTACAACAAGGAACTTAGAACATCCTTCAAGATAGCACCTCCAATGCTTGACAGCTTCGCATACGGACAAAGCTTCTAAGTCGTACGCGGATTAAGTGTTATCACGCTCAGTTGGATTCAGCTTACGCGCCCAGAAAGAGACTTGTTGAAGGCCTCCTCCTTGGTCTTGCAATATGATTGTTGCAATCTCCACTCTTGAAGCATCTGTAGCTACGGTGAACGTCGCGTCCGAGCCGACCTCCTGAAGGACTAGGCATGGCGCGGAAATGAGCCGTAACTTGAGAGTCTCAAAGGCTTCCAAATAGGCAGGCGTCAGCGTAACCTTTTGTGGCTGGGACTTCCGCAGTAAGTCCGCCAATGGAGCCGTAAGGTCGCTGAAATGATGAACAAATCTGGCATAGAAGGTGTAGAACTGTACGAAACTGCGAACCTCCTTCTGCGTCGTAGGCACTGGCCAATCTGCAACGGCCTCGACTTTCTTTGTGGAAACCGAAATTTTACCAGCTGACACAGTATAGCCCAAATATTCCATCTCTTGAAGGCCGAAGAAGTATTTCTTAAGGCGTAACTTCAAGCCCTCCTCCTTAAATCGTTCCAGCACAAGACGTAAGTGCTCCAGGTGCTCCTCCAGAGTGCGACTATATATACAGACGTCGTCGAGGTAGACAGTAACGAACTTATGTAAAAAGTCGCGAAGTATGTCATTCATCATCCTTTGGAACGTAGCTAGTGCATTGCACAGGCCGAACGGCATGGCGACCCATTCCATTAAGCCATCATGGGTTTGAAACGTTGTGTTATGGATATCATGGTCACGCACTCGAACTTGCTAGAAGCATGAGGCGAGGTCGAGGTGAGTGTAGAAGTTTGAGTCTTTAAGCTCATCGAGTGTGTCGTCCACACGCGGAAGTGGGTAAGCATATTTACGCGTAACTTCATTAAGGCCACGGTAGTCAATGCACAGACGAAGTGAGCCATCAGCCTTGCGCACAAAAAGAATTGGCGAGCCGAACTCACTGTAGCTGGGACGGATAAAACCAGCGTCCACTACGTCTTTGAGCTGTCGATTCAGCTCAGCGCGCTCCGAAGGTGACAATCTGTTCAACCTCCGACGTTTCATCGGGCCAATAGATTCAATAGGATGATCCCACTGTCGGCTTACATGTGGAGAGTCTACAGGCTGCAGTAACTCCGGCAAGTCATCGTAGAGTAACGACCGGAAGTTGTCGTGTTGATCTGCTGTTAGTTCTTCTCCATTGTGAAATTTAGTGGGTTGGTCGGCGGCTGGCGTAAGTTCAATGACGTAGAATTCAGCTTTACGTCCCCTGTTGCGGCGCGTCTTGCGTAGAAGTTTCTGAGTTTTAGTAGACGACATAAGTAGATACCGAGGACGTCGTTCCTCCAACTGAGTCTCCACCGTTGTGCCGTCCATTAGAGTAAAAACCCTGGTAGAAAGAAATTGTAAAGAGGCATGTTCGTCATCAAGCCATGGTAAACCCAGGATTAAATCAGCAGCACGTAAATCACGTAGGACGTAAAAAGTCCGCTGAAATTCGTGTCGAGCTAGCTCAAAAGTAACATCACAGATTGTCGAAGAAGTCACACGCTGTCCGTTGGCAAGACGAACATGGGTCTTGGTAACATACTTTCGAGTATGTAAAGCAAAGCGTCGTACAAGTCCTCATAAACGAAGTCAAGAGTCGCAGCGCAATTCACCAAGCCAGTAATCTGGTGTCCACCATCGGAAGTTTTATAGTCAGCTCGGTACGAATTAACGGTCGAGCTTCCGTGAGGTCAGTCAGAAGAGCCGTAGCTGGCGGAGAAAATTGTTGTAGCGTAGCGATGGACTCTTCCGAGTTGACATGAGGTACATGGACCGAGATGGGTAGGTCAAGTTCTGTAGGCGAAGCCGGATCGTAAAAGGCACAATCGGCGTCGACTAACCACAGATGTACATGCTAGGGATCCGGAGCAACCACCTCCCGGTGAGCTAGGTTTTCCAATGACTGACGAGCAAAACGTTGTGTCCGAGATGGGAATTCCTGGTAGAGTTTCCAATGTTTAGTGAGCTGGTTGAACTTTGCCCATTTTGGTAGAACAAAAACAGCCATCGTAGATGTTGGAGCTTTTCAACGACAGCTCTCAAAATGCTGCCCAATCTGTTAAGCCACCTCCCAGGTTGGATTTATGAACACCCGTTCTCCTCACAAATCCCTCTCAAGAATCGAGTCACTCGGCGAACAGTGAGGTAAGTCACCGTGCGAGTTTAGACTCTCATCATCAGCACATCCTTCCATAGCAAAATCAAAGCGTGTGTGTAGAGGTTCGAAAACAGAATCAACCAATTTCCAATCAATCGAACGTCTGGTTACATGTTTACGACTATGTCTATGCTTTCTTTGACGACGGCGACATGCTACAAGCGTTGCATGTGTTGCGACTGTAGTCGATGGAGATGTTGAACGTGTGTCAATAACCTCTGTCGCTAACATTGTTTCAGAACGAACAGTAGATGTAGCCGGCTGCTCCAGTTCGTTAGCGGAACAGCCACCATCATTGCTTCTTAGACGGTGCTCCTACTGCCGCTTTGCCCTTCAGTTCGGGGCACTGAAATAGTCGGTGTCCCTTCTTGTGGCATTTGAAACATAGTCCCTCCTCAATGTGCTTCTTGCGCCCCTCAGACGTCAACGCATCAGCGATAGCACTGAAATCAATTCGGCCAGAGTCTGAAGAAGGTCGGCCACAACCACTACTTTGACTGCCTCCTCGTCCACGGCCACGACCACCACCATTGCGCTTTGTTAGCACTAGCATCCCGTTGCATAGTACTTATGTACAAGGTAGTTATTTGTCATTCTAGTACTTAGTGTTATGCTATTAGCGGTACTCTATTCCCTATTAGTGGCGGTCGGCCGGCCTTGCCGGTGCCTTCGCCGGCCGCCATCTCTCTCCTCTCACTTCTCTAGTCACCAAAGCCGGCCCCCCTTGTGGGGCCGGCACGACCTCCGTGTAACTATCCGTTCCCAACTCTAACAGGTTATGGGCCCTCCACCAAGTTACACTAGAGAAGAGCGTGTGTAAAGCGCTCGGCGCCACGCTAGTCCTACCTACTCCCACGTAAAAAAGAGTAGAGCGTGTGTAAAGCGCTCGGCGCCACGCTAGTAATTCATCGTCCCACCGACCCCACGCTTCGCCTTCGAGCTGGTTGTCCGCGACTGTCCTACCATCTCCCACGTAAAAAGGAGAAGAGCGTGTGTAAAGCGCCCGGCGCCACGTTCGCCCCACCCAGCTTTCTGTCTCACCTAGCCTTCAGCCTACCGATGCTCTCAACCGGATCTGGTTTTTCAGACCGACCCGCGAAAAATTCGGCCCGTGCGTACCTTAATTAGAGGCTCCCACTAATGGGTCGTCAAAGTTGCGCTTTCGGGTGTTGTAAATGGACCAGCTGTAGACCTCACACCGCCGAGATGTGGCGCGTCAGTAACGACATCATTCGGGAAGTTTTGTAGCTCCACAAGCTGCACGTTGTAGCCTCTCTGAGAACGATGTGACTTAGCCTGAGTCTTCAACTCAAAGTTAGCCAGACCATTGATAAAACGAACACACCGAACGTCGGCCGTAAGTTTATGACGAGACCGACGTAAGAAGTCGTTGAAATGCTGGGTATAGAGAGCGTAACTCATGCTTCCTTGCGTAAGGCTCAGCATAGCATTAATCGCATCATCTTGTATGTTAGGGATAAAAGTCATCTTCCGCAGCTCCGCGACAAGCATGTCAAACGTAGAAGGGATGGAGGCTAGTACTTTCTGATTTAACCACCAGCCATTAAGGTATCCGGAAAACTGTGAAGTAACCCAAATATCTTAATCGTAAGAGTCAGCCGTAATTCTAAGCAAAGAAAGCGTTGAGGTTGTGCCTCGAGCCAATCCTCTAGTTCACGGGGATCTTTACCATACTGAAATAATGGCGAGTTAATTGTTGCTTTGCGCTGAGTCTCGGTAAGGGTCATAGGTAAGCCAGCCAAATTCGTTGTAGGCATCGGGGTGCCCACACGTAAATCAGTCGGTGTATCTCCACTCAACTGATTGATGTAACCATGAATGAGAAGCCATACGGGGCCAAAATCAACCGACGAGTACCGGGGGTACATGAAAAACTGCCTCGGGATTGAAGTGTCATCATGGAAGAGTGCCTTGGACGTATACACTGCACGACGGAAAGTTTCCCATTGAGTCACGTAACCGAAGTGAAGTAACTCGCTCTTATGCAACATGGCATGAAGTAACCCCGTCTTGGCGGGCGTAAGATTCAGACCAACGACATCGATTGTTTCCGATACGACGTAAGAACCATCCGGATTAATAGTCGACTGTGCTGTCACATCCTGCTCGAGCTGAGCAGGATTACGTAAATAGGTTGCAACGTACGGAACATGAATATAAGCCGAGTAGACGTAAACGAGTTGTTGTCCATCAGATAACGCGACTCGAACATGTGCGTCACTCAACAACGTTAAATCATCCGGAGTTAAGATAGGGCCGCTTTCCTCATGCAACTCACGAACGGCAGCATCGACAAGCTCTTCATTAGTCGTAACCGAACCAGCCGGGAACCAAGTTTTACCATAACGATGTTCACGTTGTAACACTAGCTTAATGTCGGAAAGCTTAGTCCCTCCAACATGAAGTACGACCACAACGTAACGTCCAGGTCCAATAGAAGCCATTTCGAATCAATCAAGCAACGTCAAGCGAACGAGCGAAAACGTGCGTCGACCAACGAGCTCCGAAGCAAGTGTGGCCGTTAGCCTTCTACACCTAGCTGCTAGCACAAATCTGTGTTGTTCTATTCAGTTCAATCGATGCTTGATGTCAATATGGTAGTTTAGACGAGAGATGATGAGAGAGTGTCTCGTTGCTTGTACTTTAGTTGTATGTGTTATAAGTGAACAAAGTAGGAATTGTTAAATGGTTTTGTCACCCCCCTCTACTATATTGGGCTTAATAACTTTCCGCCGGATAGCTTACGCCTGCTTGCACTCGCTTACGTGTCAAGCGTTAGGGCTTTCCAACCGTCGTCAATGGTCTAGCGACGTGGCTCGGCTAGCATGGAGAATCACGACGCGGCTCATTCTCCATCGGAAACCTCGCTTAGGCGCGTCTTCTAGCTAGTTAGATTAACTCTGCGTACATGTACGTACTCAGAGGTACTGGTCGTACATTGCGCATCACATCCCTTGCTAATATTGCAGTAGCGACGTACCCACGTTGTACGTCCGTCCGACGGAAAAGCACGAATTGGAATTAGTAACGAGTATATGTACAATGTTCTGCAATGTATTGTCGCAAGATTTTACTCGTCACACGTCCCCTCTTTCGACATTTCGACACTTTCAGAATGCGGCACATCTAAACTCGTATTCACATTTAAGAAAGGATAACATTGAATTCGGTAACATATGTTTAGCATCGCTGCTAAGAAATCACATGATGTTATATGTGGGAGTGCATCTTTACGAGAAAGACGACCCGAATTGTTTGTCCGAGGCCGCGAATGCGGACACGCGCTGGCGCGTTGCTCAACCCGTCATGCCAAGTACAAGCGCCCTCTACCTCGCAACGCTAAAAGGCCCATGAAATCACAACAACTATCGCTAATGTATCCCACATTCCCACCATAGCTATGCAACATCAAAAGGCGGCACATCATATTTCAAGAAATTATTTCTCTTCACGTAAAGATCGTGCGCTTGAAGTGCGCCACAATGCCTAACACACATTTCAAAGAGTCAGTAGAGTACCTTGTAAGGTCTCGCGAGCATATCTAGTGAAGTGGATCAACGCGGAAACATTTCAATCATCAGCCTAGGCATTGTTAAAGCATTTCCCATTACCGTGCTACCGATTGCGTATTCTTGAGCATGTGCGTGGGAGGCGCTGCCCTGGCATATCTACCCCTTACCCGACGTGAAGAAGAGTAACATGATAGCCCTAGCTACTCAAACCATTCCACGTGACCATTATGTCACTTTTTCTTCGTCCTCATGTCCGCGAGTCTTTAGAACTCATTGTATAACATTGCGCAAGTCTAGCGAGTTAAAACGGCATCACGACCCATTAATTAAAACTAAAAAAGGTTTGCAAGATGTACCGGCGAATGGGACCCGGTGCTTTGTCTAGGCCGGCATATTCGCTATCAATTTATGGAATTTTGCCCCTTGGGTTGACCCGGGTACGTTTCCACAAGGTACACCCAACGACCCAACTATCGTCAAATTTGTGCCTGCTAGGCCTATGGGGGGGGGGGGGGGGGGGGGGGGGGGGGGGGGAGGGGGGGGTTATATAGGTGATCAATCCATTGTTATTGACCTAAGAAGCAGGAACGATATGCATCATCTTGCAAAATATGCATATTTAACGGTGTTTATCTAAAATCAAAATATTAACATGTCGCTAGTCTCCACAATGCGCGGCATGCTCCCGCCGCTCGATGGAGATGACCATCAAAAGCCAACCAACGCATGTGCATAGAAACGGGCCTACCTCACCTATGTTTTTGTGCGCCTCCAATCGCGCAAAAACTTATTGGGGAAAATGCATGCAAAAACCCCCTCGCTCATGTACCGTCCTCCTTCAAACGTACACCCCTCATCCGAGACACGTGCCGCTCATACCGACGGAGCAACCCACTTAGCGTTGGCTTCCCCTCTCCTTCGGGGGCTAGGGAGGACAGAAAGGCCATCGATCCATACGGTTTCCGGCAAGATCGTATGTCCCGTGCTTAATGTTGCTCATGTCCCCGTTTGTTCCAAACACTTGTATCATCGCACAAAATCCGCCCGCATCGCCCCCCCCTTTCCCCAGTTGCTTACCGTGCTAGGGGGCGCCCTTTCAAGCGGCATGCCGTCGTGACCCCCAAGCATGTCGTCTGAGTCACTCTTGTCGATGGTTGGCTACATACTACGGGAGGGTTTGGTTGAGAACATGGATCGAGTCACGGGCCTCAAAGGATGCTCGATACGGAAAACATAACCGAAACCATCCGCAAAAGGATTTTTCCGTGGCGGTCGATCCCTAGGATCGTCGCTGTACCGTGTCGCTCAGCCGTTTGCGACTGTCCTCCGACCTTATCGTGTCGTGCCTCACCCCCAAAGGAAGCTTGACCGCCAAAAGGTTGTGTCCGGTTCAGCGAGCGTCATGGAATGGCGGCGCTTCTCTCGTGTCCGTTGCCAGCTCCAACGCCCGCCTTCCACCGTAGATCCGCAAATGAAATGAAATGAAATTAAAATTGTTTCCAACAATGCAGTATAAACCGGCTGTTGTCTCTGGCCCCCCCCCGTTCAACGCCAGTTACTTGTGGACTTATATGTTGGAGTAGACCGTAAACCACTAATCCCAACCTCTCCATTGGCAGTGACGATACCGTCCAAAACATACAGGTAACCAGGTATTTATTATTTTTTATCTATACGTATTTGTTTTTGGACATAGTATGAAATAAAAAGTGTCGCTAGTCTCCACGATACGCGGCCTGCTCCAGCCGCTGCGGGGTCGCTGATCAACAAGGCTGTTCAGCTTGAGCTGGTCGAGTCGAACTTGCCTGACCTCGGCTCCTGTGCGACTCCGGTCGTGCCGGAGCCAGGGGGGAAAGGCAGGTGAAAAACCCCCCTCGCTCAGGTCGTCGTCGGTCCCGTCTCGATCCGTGCTCAACCCCGCCCGAGGTATTAGCTGCTCCTCCCGACGCAGCGCCCCACCTAGCCGAGTCTTCTCTCCTCCTTCGGGGGTTGAGAAGAGAAAATAACTAGGCTGCAGACGGTGTCCGGCTGGTTCTCCTGCCTCCGAGCCAGATTTTCTCATATCCCATGTCCTTGTTCCGTCTGTTTCCAACACCTATCTTATCGCGATGTGGCCGTCCTTACCCCCCCCCCCCCCCCCCCCGGTGGTTTAAGTTGTTAGGGGGCCGCTATTATGAGCAGTGTGCCGTTACGATAACCCTAGGCACACTACTTGAGGCAGCCTATCGATAACCGGGTACCGACTAGGGAAGGGGTTGGAAGAACACGGGGATCTAGTCGCCGGTCCTCAACATATGGTGGGTACGGGAATTTTTCCAAGAACCCCCCGTACCGGGCTTTTCCGGCGGCGGGTGATCCTAAGGACCGCCGCCGCCAGACCGTGCCGCTCCTCCGGCTGCGACCCACCTCCGTCCTGCGTAGCATCAAGCTTCGCCCCCATGGGAGACTTAAGGCCCTCGCAGGGCTGGCGACTGCTAGCGAGCGCCGTGCCCTAGCGCTGATTCCCAGCTGTCCGCCGCCAACTCCCACACCCTCGTCCCTCCGCCTATCCGTCCGTACTCTTCTTCGCCAAAAAATATTTCGCAAACGCCGCCCCCGCCCCATCGTCGGGAGACTATCTGCGAGTATTTAGTCGCGGAAAAGACATATCGGACTGGCCGAGCGGGAGATCTATGTGCCGGTGTACGGATATTATGTTTTTCCAAAACCCTCGGTACCGGGCTTCCCGACTGCTGCTAATCCCGCGGATCGCAGCTGTCGGTACCTCGTTTAGCCCCCTACCGTGCCAAGCATGGCACGGCTACAAGGTTACCAACGCCCACCGCGTGGAGGTAGAGGTAGGTGCCGACGGGCCTGCGAGCGCACCCCTCTCCGGAGCCGCCGCCGCTGCGCCGCCGGCGGGCGCCAGATCCGCAAACCCTCTACACGGCTACCAAAGAGGCGTGGAAGAGGAACGAGGCGGCTGACGACCCCCCACCTCCCTTCCCCACGAGGCACGATCCGGCAGAGCTTCGAGCGAGCTCCGGGACGTCTACTTCAACTCCTCCTCGCACCAGCTCGGTCGCAAAAAACGACGCCAAAAAGCGCATGGTCACCTCCACACTCACTTCCTCCCAATATATCACCAAACAAGGCGCTCTACTCGGCACCACCCAATTTGACGTCGTGGACTTTTCCTTCCAGGCTCGCCTCTCATCATTCACTTTCAATTATTTCGCACACAAGCGGATTGAATAATGGGACTTCATCCCAACCAACACCTCTTCTCATGGAAGAAACCCTTGGAGTCCCCTATGTGTGGGCAATTTACCAGCAACGGACATATGGCGGGCAAGTACCCCCTCCATATCCAGTTTTATGCAAGATAGGCACAGCAACTCTCTAAAACTTCACCTTACTTAGCTCAAACAAGTCAACGACGGCCAATGGCAAGTCATCACTGTTGACTGTAGTGACGAACCCATTACATCATTCAAAACATTCAATTCCCACAATCCACTCCCTTAGAACGAACCCACACATAAACTCCGAACCCACATCTCCATCATACTTATCAACGTCGACGAAGGCATGGACATCACCTCCCTAACCCACTACCCAATCAACCTCCCGGAAGAATAAAGCCGTCCGGCACAACTCCGCCCACACAACAACCAACCACGGAAAACGTGGGTCGGTCACAACGTTAAAGTTGGAGCAGCCCCCACCTGATTAATAAGTGACCCACATCACGGAAACATCCCAATACATATCGTTTGTCACTCGTTTTTAAAACGTGCAATTTGAAAACATAATTTCTTGGGGGGTGGGAGTTGCGTTCTTGTCGTGAACTTGGCAAGGTGCATATGACTTAGATTTTTCGTAGAAGCTAACCTAGATATTGTTGGCCGACCCGTCGCTTTTCGTGGTTGGTTGTTGCATGCATGCATGCATGAAACCCGACTTCAGCCGCCTCCTCGAACCACTCCTTGCTGGCCACTCCTCCTCGCGCCGCCGTTACTTCTCTATCCGCAATATCCAAAAATGTAAATGAAATGTTAGTAAGATAACAGTGTTAGAGCATCACAATATAGCATCCTGCGAAAATACACCCCTTGCCAGCGCTCTCCGATCCCACTGGCTTTGCACCCACATCGAAGTCATCCCATTTGTCACGAGCCGTACATGCACGTCCCGTGATTATACACTCTCCGCACCTCCGCATCGACCCCCGCAATGACACACTTGATAACACATTTCCCCCAATCCGCTAGAGACACTTTCCACATCATCGCTCCCACACTGCCCAACGGCTACACCGCCTTCTAACTGTATATCATATTATGACGTAAATTTCCATTGGGAGGCGGTTAGCAATCATGCCTCGGGGCGACATGAACCGTCTCCCCGCCATTTGCTTCATTGCTGCTCATGTTTGAATCAAAAGACCGGCACAAGCAAACGTCTCGGGGTAATTGCAATGGGTATTGTTCAAAATGCAGCACATATTAGGGATGATATGAGAGACCCCCGCCATCAAGCATTGAGAAGTAACTCTGTCCTTTATGATCAACCCTCGTGGCCATCATCGCCGTGCTCCGCGCTCTAACAAGCACGATTAGGACAGCGTCATGCAGTGAGGTACGAGCGTCTTGTTTTGGTGTTGTTTTCAAATTGATATATCTTGCTCCCAGTATTCTCCATATGTCCGTTAGCCCCGTGTCCACCAAAGAAAATTGATTCAAAGTCCATCGGGCATCCATTCACATAAAGAAAGACCAACCAAGGCTGGACCCATGGCTGTGGTATACCTCTATAATTTCTTGGGACATATCTGCGGGTACCGCGTCACGATGAGGAGACTAAGGTGAGTGACCACTATTGTCCGAGCGGGGAGTTTTTGCGCTGGGAACATATGATGTTATTTATTTATTTGCCATACGTACCGTACATGTTTTTCATAAGTGGACCGCGCCAATCGAAATTGTCATTATACATCCCCCTTCCCTTCCACTTCATTCGTTGCAGCTTCATGTCGAGCACGTACCACCCATCACGACTTGACCACTACACCGGTGCCCACCATAAGGAGTTGGAGAGGGTATCGACGGGCATGCCTGCGCACCTCCCTCCCGGGTCACCGCCGTGGCGCCACCGACGGATCACCGCCACCGGTGCGTGAAGTACTTATTCACGAAGCGTGACCCACATTCACAAGGACATGTACAAATGCAAGTAGACGAGAAATGTGACATTAAGGTCATGACATCCCACCAAATAGCACACTATTGAAAATGAGGAACTCAGACGCGAAACGACACCGATAACATAGGTACTGGACATGCTAAGAAAACATAAAGAACCGCGATGCACAAATAATGGCTTCCGGGTGTTACGTCAAAAGGCCATGGAAACCGGCACTTCATTCCTTGCGCAGAGTTGGACGAATACGTCATGAAGAAAACACGCAGTCACATGGTAAACAAGTTAACATCCGGTCTAAATATTACACCTTCATTTCCGCCTTACGTTAGTCCTATGACGCGTCTAAACAACAATCGAGGGAATGGCGGAGTATTTTGAGAAATTATACGGAGTATATAGCTAACGATGCACTTGATGGACTTTGTGGTTGGATTTTTCCGCTTCGGACAAATACTTACTTGGTTGCGGATGTTACGTTGATTAGTGCGCGCACGAGCTCTAGTGTTCCAGCTGTGGGGGGGCAACTCTTGTTCCCTTGCGGCCGGCCGGGCCAGGGTCCAATGACATGCTCAGCTCGATGCCGATCTCGCACTTCGTTTTTACTTGAGACGCCGCCCATTTAGTCTGTCCATAACTACTATCCTTTTGCCCTTGATGCGATGCCCGAAGCGTTGTTGGCTTCTATGGCGGCGATTGAGTTGGTTGACCGCTTGGCTCTTTTCATGGGTGTTCGGCGTTTGCCCGGCATGGTAGCAATACGGTGACATCACCCCGCACGTCGTGGTTTGATATCTACGTCCATATAAAGGAGTTTGCTCGTCGTTCAACTTATGTTCAATTTCCACCGGTTTCTTACTTGGAGATATGCGCCTTGAATTCATACAACGCATTTCGTTGGTTCTACATGCATGGCACCCTTGGTTTTCATCTTCGTGATGCTTTGCACTTTTGCAAGAGGGTAGTGCATATGTTGTTTCATGCTTTCATGTTAGCACTAGAATCCCGTTGCCTAGTGGTTACGTACAAGGTAGCTATTTGTCATCCTAGTTCTTAGTGTTATGCTATTAGCGGTACTTTATTCTCTGCTAGTGGCGGTCGGCCGGCCCTGCCGGTGCCTTCGCCGGTCGTCATCTCTCTCCTCTCACTTCTCTGGTCACCACACCCGGCCCCCTTGCGGGGCCGGCACGACCTACGTGTAACTATCCGTTCCCGATCTCGACAAGTTACGGGCCCTCTACCAAGTCACACTAGAGAAGAGCGTGTGTAAAGCGCCCAGCGCCACGCTCGCCCCACCCAGCTTTCAGTCTCACCTAGCCTTCAGCCTACCGATGCTCTCGACCGGATCTTGTTGTTTGAAACCGACCCGCAAAAATTCGGCCCGTCCGTACTTTAATTAGTATTGTTGTTGTTACTTCCCGAGGCAATGCCGCAACACTCACCTAACTTAGCGATGAGCTAACCTTTCCCATGGCGAAAGGGGGGAGTCAACACGAGCACCGCCCGCCTATGACTTGGCGTGCCTACACGCTCTTAACAGTCTTGCTGGCTTTGCTTCTTCCTCGCCCGTCGCTCTCTCATGCGTCGGCTAATTCGAACGTGGACAGTTTTTCCCAGTACATGTCAGACTAGTACATTACGCATTACATTTGGAACCGCTTCAAATCGGCAACTCGCCTGAAGCGGCACGTTCATGTGAGCGCATGTCGCTACACCTACCCGGCTTGAGGCACGCACTATAGGCACTACACCTTCGACCAAGACGGCACCTTCCTCGACGCAAGCTAGGACGACGTCAAGACCTCGGATAACTTGAGGGGGGGTGTAAGCACTAGCATCCCGTTGCCTATGTACAAGGTAGCTAGTGCTTATGTACAAGGCAGCAATTTGTCATCCTAGTACTTAGTGCTATGCTATTAGCGGTACTCTATTCGCTATTAGTGGCGGTCGGCCGGCTCTGCCGGCGCCTTCGCCGGCCGCCATTTCTCTCCTGTCACTTCTCTAGTCACCACACCCGGCCCCCTTGCGGGGCCGGCACAACCTACGTGTAACTACCCATTCCCGATTCCGACATTTCCTACTCCGCGGGCTTGGGCGTGCTGATTTTCCCCATTCGTGATTGATGGTCTCCACTATTGCTTTCCTTATAATTTGTATTATCAACGATTGACAATAAAGCCACCGCCCCACGGGGTAATCGGGATTATGCGCAATGGATGATCATGCGCTCGGAAGATAATTAGTACCAAGTTTTTGCAAGGAAAAGAAGTGGAAACCACCAAGCGAAAATGAAAAAGGAGGAAAAAGTCCCACATGCCTTAGCCCGAGGAGGAGGAGGGCATGCCACAGCATCAACAATGCCCTCATGCAAAACGTCGCGAAGATAAGAGCCCACAACAGTATCATGAACATGAGTAAAAAGACGTTATACGAATTCTCGCCGCACATCCCTCCAAAACCGTCGAAATGGAACATATATGAGTAGATCGACGAACGAAATGTTGCATGCGGGCATGACTATCTCACTATCCGAACGCAATGAACGAGAGTCCACTACATCCGTGCCAACGAAGTGACGAACGGCCATCAAAATTGCCAAGCGATCGACCAACTCAACCGCCATAGGCGATAACCGGACCCCATTCTCCACGGCGATGGGATAGAAGTCATGGACGTACTGAACCGAAGGCGTACCGAGTAAGGCGGAAGTACGGAGATCCGCATCGAGTTTGCCATGGTGAGCTCCCAATGCAAGACTGTCCGGGAGTGGGAGGCGAGCGCCAATGTGAGGGTCATTGGTGTTCGTGCGAGCGCTTGTGACCGTCAAATCAACAAGATGATGACAAAAAACCCGTGTATCGAACGAGGGGATATTACAGCGATATAAAAATTCCTGATCAGTAAACGCAGGAGGTGGAAACCACAGATCAAAAAGGAGAATAAATAAGGCGGGAATACTATAAAAACCCCACAGGCCCGAGGAACAGGTGAAGGAGACATGCCATACATAGTATCGGCACTGCCCTTCTGCATAGCATCACGAAGATAGGAACCCAAAGTACGGGTACCATAATGAAGATTTCAGCGATATCATAAATCGGGAGGGGTGCCTCAGTACTCTACACATACGCTAGTAGGTACGGGTACCGGCTAAATGGCGATCAATGCGCGTACCAAAAGTGATTTACATATCAAATGCAGCCGGTACGTAATGGCTTCCAGGTAGCGATACCTGTACCACATATCACGAAGTTGTGGCATCGATACAGGCAACCATCTCCGCGTTCCAGGTACCCTACTCTGTCTTGTACCTGCCGCCAGTCCACAACCACGTTCGACAACTACTTGCCCGTACGGCCGTCTTCAGCACTCTCGGAGCCATCAACCGGTGAGCGATACACAGGTTTACGTTGGACAGATCGTCAGGAGCTATGACAGGCCGGTGGCAGCCTCACTGGTTATCCCCAGAGATCGCGGATGCCAAGCCTCCGGGCTGCTGGGGGCACACTTTGTCGTACTGCGAAGGTGCGTGGTCGAGCTACGGGTTATTTTGCTTTTACGGCCAGAGGCCCTGGGCTTCGGTCACGCCACGTAAATGCGGCAGCAGCGCGCCCTGGCGAAATGTATCTACATTCTTTCATCTCCAAGTTTGGATGGGACTTTACATGCTGTGAGTGTGGGGAGGGCGAAAACGGGGGAGTTGTGGCCTTGTGGGTGCACGCTGTGGTGAACCGCGTATTTGGTTTAGACGGAGATATAACGTTTATTTGGGCCACACGGAGATATACGCCCTCACCTCCCGTCCTTTAGCTATACAGTCTCTCCCTCGCGGTCCTCATTTTGGCAAATTTGACGGTGGGGGGATATAGCGGGTGTACATTCTGGATGCTTGCCGGAGAACCGGTGCGATCTGGGACGTTCGGCGAGCCTTGAGCCCAGTTCGCGACAGGGTCGGGTGAACTTGTTCGAGAGTCGTCACGTTTTCTCCCTGTTGTCATTTGCGCAGTACTTGCCGTACAGTGGGCTCGAACCATACATAATATCAGGGCCGATGTAGCTCTTGAACCCCGAGTGAACATTCAGCGATGGCGTGCTGCTTCCAGTCTCTTTGAACTCTTACCCCTACGCATCTTGTGACCTTTCTCACAGCGACACTTTCTCTCGGTGTTTTCTTATTCAAAACTAAGGGGATACGTGGGCTATCGGCATGAACCATCGCACCGCCGACACTCTGAGCATGTAGTCGCTAACTCAACCCATACATAGAATAGAAAAGCTCGTGCTATCGCGTATCTTTAAGAAAGTTCATGAGATGCATCTTAACAGCATTACGAGTATGTGTAATGAGTAAGTGATAAATTGCCCAAGTACTGACGGCTATGCCCGAGCAGGCAACTCTGTCAGCTGAAGGGGGCAGCGACGACGTGACCGTAGCCCTTGTTTCGTGCATTTGTTTTAGGAGTTAGTCGGTGCCAGCCTCTGCTCCCTTGGTTCATCGAAGTAATCCGAGTCGTCGCGTGAGCTTGATACCGCTCCGCTGCCACTTTGTTCCCACTCGCAGGCAAGCTGTATGTGGTATGTGGCAACATGAAGTCTTCCAGCAAAGACCCAGGGCACCACGAAATCCTGTGCCTGGACACCAACGGGTGGGAGTGCAAAAGAATATCCACCTTAGGCGCCAACCCTGGCAGCCGTGATAGTCACAGCGCGACCGTCATCGGTGCCCCTCCCTCCCCCCCTCCCTCCCAAACCCCCTTTGCACGCTTCACACTGTCTTGCGTCCGAGTGAGCGTACACCCACTTGCTTGATGTATCTACTACCCACACCCATAAGGTGTATCTCCGCACCTATACCCATGAAGGGGTGGTATGGTATTAGTGTGGGGGATTTCAGGCGTAAGCGCTGTTGAGACTGATTCCAGTTGCATCTTGTGCCTGTCAGGCCCCCCTGGCCACAAGAGCATCCTGGTGTTCGGAGGCACCGATGGTGACCGCAAGTACAACAAGGTAATGCTGCGACGGCGGGCGGTTTCTGTTGGTTTGTGTAGTAGAAAGGGAGAAAAGGGGTAGTCGGTGTTGATTGGCCCCGCACCCTGCATGTTTCCCTTCCTCTGAAGGTGCACTTGCTAGACCTCAACACCCAGATCTGGAAGGCTCTGAAGCTGGATAGCCCGCCACCTCCCAGGTACCGCATCCTTTCCTATACCCCTTCCCCGTTTAATAGCACCTCGGCAGTGAAACTTGTCGTGACAGCTGGTTCCCCACTTTCTATGATAGGGAGAGCCACACCGCGACGCTGATTGGCAAGACTGTCATCATTTTTGGGGGCAATGGTAGCCCTGAGGCTGACGAGGGGGATGAAACCTCTTCGCGCTATCTGAACGACCTCCACTTCCTTGACAGCGCCACAATGACGTGGTCCTCTCCGAAGGTGAACCCCCTCTCCACCCACATCTCGCCTCCCTCTTTTTGACTTTCGCATGTGCTTCCACTCTCAGCCACTCGCCTTGTCTTTGAAGCACGTACCAAGGGCTGTCTGGTCTTTCCGCCGGTGGTAGGCCACTGGAAAGCTACCGCGCGGGCGGGAAAGCCACGCGGCCGCCGCGCATGAGGGCAGGCTGGTCATCTTTGGCGGCGACATCGGCGACTTTTGCCTCGCTGACGTCCACATGCTGGACTTAAAGAAGATAGAGTGGCAGCAGATGAGCATTGTGAGCCCGCAAAAGCCGAAAGCGCGTGCAGGGCACGTGATGGTGCCTCACCCCGAGGGGCTGCTCATGTTTGGGGGTGTGACGGCGGACGGGAAGAGTTGCCATGACTGCTGGGTGCTCACGTTAGGGCCCTGCGCTGCCATGGCCCTCGCGCCCCACGAGGCAGCCTGGCGCCAGCTGGAGTGCACCGGCAGTGAGCCATCCGGTCGCTTTGCTCATGCAGCGGACGCGGGGGATGGCGCCCTCTTTGTTTTTGGTGGCCTGTGCAATGAGGAGCCCGTGGACGACCTGCATGTGCTCATGCTGGAGCCCAGTGCGGCAAAGTTCGACGTGAAGCCTCGTTCCCGGTTGGCGTCCAAGGCGCCCGTATCCCCCCCCGCAGCCACGCACAGCAGCCAAGGCGAGGACGGTGGGGGGGAGGCGAGCTCTGACTACGGCGCACACTCCAGCGGTGGGCCGCAGCGGTCCAAGCCGGAGCCGTCGACGGAGCAGCGGGTGGAGCAGCGGCCGCCCAAGACAACCAGCCGGCCCGCCAACTCCGCGGGGCCCAGCATTTCCTTCGGGGCGGCGATCTCGGGCGGCAAAAAGACGACCAGCCGGGGCGGGACGGAAGGGCAGCACCCACGCGAGGGGAAGGTGACCAGCTACAACATGTACTGCACAGCGGTGAGCCGCCCTCCCTCCCCCCATTTCTCTTTCAGAAGTGGCTGGGACTTGTGCCAGTCATAGGGGGGGTACAGGTTTTAAGGGCGTGGTTCAGCGTGTAGTCCATATCTGGGTTATTTATGGCTTAGCGCTGCGGTCAGAGTTCCTTGCATCCATTTCTTCGGGTGCGAGTGGCCAGAGGAAGGGTAGGGAAAGGGAGGGGGCCTGCTGAGGGCAGACGGTGAGTCGATAAGTGAGTATCAATCAGCATTTGCCATCATCGGCTGGATGAGAGCGGTACAAACGTACAATATTCTATCATTGAAAATTTGGAATATCTCTTTCCAACTACGGTACTTACCGTACGAAATGCAGTACTTTTCTTCGGTGTCATCTTTTGAGCAAAGTATTCAAGTCTGTAAAAGTAATACTACAGTATGCTCACAGATTGTGATATGTACGATACGCATAAACGAAACTTTCGCAGTCTTTCATCAGTCGTGGTATTATTTCGCCCTGCATGGGGGCGTGGTATTGTGTCACGTGATAACGTGACAATGAATTCTGGGGCTGTGCCCCCTCGTCTGTCGGTCTAATCAGGTGTGGGCAGCTACCTGTACTGTCTGTAGTTAATGATAACGATCTTATTTTACGGTCGACCTATTAAATCACGAAATGATTGTAATTTACAGTTATGCCCGCATGTAGCCTTTCGTTCGTCGATCTAGTTCTTTTCCCTTTCGATGATTTTTTTTTAAAGGGGGGGGGGGGGTGTGCAGCGAGAATTTCTGTACTTTGGGCTCTTTTCTTCGCTATGCTTATTTGCAGGAAGGTAATGCCGAAGCTGTGGCTTGCCTCCCTGTTTTTCGGGCTTGGGCCTGTGGGGGCTTTTCCTCCTCGATGTTTCCTTTTTGCTTACCTGTAGTGGTTTCCGCTGCTTTTTCGTGTAAGGGAATATATTTATTATTTACGTAAAATTGAAGACAGTAATGTCATGATGCTTCCGGTAATTTTCACTTTACGTCAGACAGTAAATATGTATAAGAATTAAGATATATAATCATTATATTTGTTTGTGGTATCTAATAAATAGTCAGGACCTACAATCTTAATTATATTCTTCTTATATTATTGCATTTGCTTGTATTGCACTGCGTCCTTGACCATCGATCTCTATCACTGATTCCTTTCTCTTTTCTTTAGGGACTACTTCATTTGTCCATTTTGTCTGCCTATAAGTACGAGGAGTTGTTTCCTTTGGCGATGTTTTAGGCAGCATTGTACCCCAAAGTCAATGAATTAGCATAGTACCATAGACGAAGACAGTGGAGAGGGAGGGGGGTCTACGACTTCAATCTTCTTCAGCATTTACAGAAAAAAATTTGTCAGTTGCACAATGTCGATCATGATTACACTTCGCCCTAGTGCGCGGAAATTAATGACATGGAAGATAGACCAAGAAGGGGGGGTATTTCAGTTTTCCATTTGATTTCCTTCTTGTGCACGTCCTCGCTATTATCTTTCTATTTATAGAATATGTATAAATTGCTAGAATAGATGTGCGGCTGTCTTTCGCATGTTTAACCCATTAGTTAAGTCGGCCCGTTGCATTTGAATGCTGTTCCGCTGATGTGATTTTTGTTCTTGTGCTGTAGCGATGCGATATCTTTGCAAGATTTTTTTTTTGCTGTTACTGGTCTCCTTATACTGCGGGTACTTCCTGGCTGCGATTCCTGTATCCCCCCCCCCCTCCTGCCTTTTCGCACATGTCGGTAAAGTTTTTATTGGTTGTTTTATGTGCTGGTGCTCTTTTTGAGACAGGGGGGGTACCCGTGTATCCTTTTCAGAACATATTTCCTTTATTTTGATCATCAATCTCAAGTGCTCTTTGTTATCTCAAAATAGATGTATAATCCACACGTAACCATGACATCCCATCTCGCAAAGAAACTCCAATTCACTATAAACCTCGCCGTAAGGTTGTTTCCTTGCTGCATTCATTGCTCAGGATCCGAAAGTATGTGGTTTGCGGTGCTTTGATGACGAATTGAGGAAAAATAGTTTTGTTAAAGGGTGGCCAAATAAAGGCGGGGCCTCCGCCTGAAACAACCAGTAACAACTAAATCGGGCAAGATCTGTTTCGACTGCTTAATTTGATAGATTCGTCAGAGGATTCACAACTCATTTCACGACTGCCGGTTATTCATTTTTAAAGTTTATTCTTTCATTTTTCCTGATGTACTTTGTTATTGATTTATTTGTATTTTCATGTAAGTGGCGAATTTACAGTCCGTACGTAAATAGCAGCGATGCTCTGCACCTGAAAATCCATGTTCCTGACGCGCATAGAAACGTATACAAAAGTACGACACCTGTGCGTAGTACTTCTAAATCGAGATGATGTCTGTGTCGACTATTTTCAAAGAATTTCACGATACCTCAGCCTCGTGTACCTTCCAAACCATCATGTCGGGTTGTATTAACGAATCCAAACAAGTGGCGAGCGAACCAACAGCCGATAATCAAGCGTACCTCGATAGGTAGAGAGTAGCAACTCCCTGACTCGATCCCTGCTGGTACGCGTTTCGCTGGATCGATTGCACATCTGCTCTTTGTTGTTTGTTTGTTTGTTTGTTTGTTTGTTTGTTTGTTTGTTTGTTTGTTTGTTTGTTTGTTTGGTTTAGGTTGTTTGTTTATTTGGTTTAGGTTGTTTGTTTGTGTGTTTCTTTGTTTCTTTGCTTGTTTTTTGGTTTCTTTGTTTGTTTGTTTGTAATAATTATCAAACCATGTTCGTAATTGTATGCTGGTTTGTTGTAAAGTTTATTTTCGTTAGTTTGTTTGTCCGTTAGCTCGCTTTTCTGTTGTGTTAGAGACTATGAATGCGACGGTGTTGGACTGTAATGAGTTACGTGAAGCGCTAATAGGCCACGGGAACACGGAAATGAAAGATATCATGTCATGCGACTACGTCGTGTCTGATTCAGAAATTTAGGAACACGATGTAGAAACACTTATTTGGTTTGGGAACCGCTACCCATACCTGTAGCGACTGACAGTATCTCCATAAAATAGATATATAGTAGATAGGGCTCATCGCTACGGGTACAACGTACAGGTACCCGTACATAAGTCCATGCATTCTTGCTTATTTATTTCATTTTAAGCTTCTGGTATTACTTGTAGTTTTAAGCTTTCTTACAAACAGAAGGACCAAAATGACATATGAGTTGAATGGCTTTGGGCACATCTATGGGCTGCTTGTGCCCTATGTTTGGTAATATTTCTTTGAAAACCTTGTTAGTCTTTTTGTGCCTATCATCTTCTCCTGGTAATAGTAATTTCAATTATGTGGTCTGCATAGTAATCTGGGGTAGCTGACTTGCTCTGGCACATGAAAATGAATTCCTGGAGCTTTTTGCAGCCAAATTGTTTGTTTACGTGGCTCGGATTTATATTTTTATTTCGCACCTTGCATTTCTGAATTGGTAGAAGAGGAGACGAAGGAAGCTAACGAGGTGTGTGTGTGTGTGTGTGTGTGTGTGTGTGTCTCAGATCCGCAAGTCTATGAAGAGGGAAATGCCGGAGGTGCCAGCGCGCGAAATAGAGCGGCGCATCGGGCAGCGGTGGCAGATGATGACGATGGAAGAGAAGCGGCCTTACGAAGAGTCGGCATCGCGGCAAAATGCGCTGATGAAGCTGCAGAACGAGCAGAACGAGAAGTTGATGCAACCACCACCCTCGGCGGCGCATTCCGATCACTTCGACGAGAATGAACGGCGGAGACGGTGTGTGTGTGTGTGTGTTTCTCCCTCGACTTCTTGAGTATCTGTCCTCGGTGATGTTTTATATGTCCAAAGTGCGCGTGTTTTGGGCGAACGAGTACTACAGGCAGGCGCGCAAGCTGTGTGTCCGACTGGAGGGGCCGCAGCTGACCGGTTTGTGTGAATTTGTCTGCTTGCAGTTTGAAGGATCAGCAGGCGGAGATGAACGCGAAGCGCCAAAAGTTCAGGAGCGGAACCAACATTCAGGACTCGCAGTCTTTCAACTCAAAGCTTAGCGTGCGTCTGAACACCCCCCTGACCGGCACTGTTTCACAGCTCGCACACGAACACGCTTACACAGCACGACATACACAAAGAGACACACGCGCGCGTGTTCGCTTGCACACACATCACCTCTTCCTCACCATCAACCCAGTAGCCTCTACATCTATTTCTGCAATGCATTGCCAAGATTGCACAGTGGTAGTATGTTGCGGGCAGAAACTATTTTGTGTTGAAAGGATTTAGGGCTGTGTTGTTGACGGGATTATAGCGCTACACTTTTGTAAGGCTGTCGCATTGATGTGCATTGGTAACTCGTTTTGTGGATGGGAGACTAAGCTTCGGTGCTGTCCTACCGTGTGTTGATGCAGGCCGGGGTGAGTGGCCTCCCGCCAAGCCTTCCAGGCAGGGGAATGTTCATGTCAACCGGCAGGTTCGGTCCTCCCGTGCAGGGCATCCCCCCTTTTCACGGCGACGACGCCAAGGAGGATGCCCTACCGGCGTATGGAGAACCACTGGTACCGCCCTCTCGCCGTCACCGTCGTATGAATGCACGCTTGCTTGATTGTTTCCCCATCTTCGCTTTTCTGACCTCCCGCTCCTGCTGCTGCTGCTGCATCTGCGCAGTTTGACGCGTCTGGTGCCATCCCAATGCCTGCCCAGCCGCGAATGTTGGGCGCCCATATCACCGGCACGGTCGATGCGATGTTCAACTCGGGATATTTGGCCACCGTGCGTATGGGCGGAATGATGTACCGGGCGGTGCTATTCAGCCCTGTCCTGCATGCGGCCCCGCCCGGCGCGGGGCCCTCAACGAGCAGCGTGCCCCCCTCAGCTGCCGCCGCCGCCGCTGCCGCCCACCAAAGCCAAATGTCGCAGTTTCACGCGCACGCTGCTGCCCAGGCTCAGGCTGCGGGGCTTTCGGGTATGCATCACGGGGCGCTCTCAGGTCTGACCCCCTTCCCTCCCCCCCCGCCCCCCCCCTCTCTCTCTCTCTCTCTCTCTCTCTCTCTCACACACACACACACTGACAACGCGCATTACCTCCTTGAATGGGCGCTTCATTTCTGAGAGGTGCCATTCGTCGCAGGTTTGGGTTCATATCTTGGCGACCGGCATGGCATGATGTGAAGCAGCGTTACTACGGATGCCTTGATGACATATATCTACACTCGGCATCCCGCTGTCTCCCTCTCTTGCCTAAACCACACATTCACCTCTTCACCTGCGCGGATTCTCAGCTCTGCCGCCGCCCCACGTCACTCCACTCTACGTTAAGCTTACATGTTAATGCCCTCCCCCGACTTCCCCCGCGCACTCTCCTGGGACACCTACATGCATGCCTTCACGCGAATAGCATATGGCCAGGCCAATTTAGTTCGGCTGTTGCGCTCCAGCTGCCCTCGCGAATTAAATCCAATCGGCTAATCTCGAGACCACCAACACTCCGCCTATCCTGCCCCATCATGTCGCACCCCATTCAGGATAAACCCCCCCATGTTCACGCACCAATCGGTGCCAGCATCCTCCATGCCTCGCTCTCGTTGTCCGCCAGCTAGCTGAGATGTCAGGTGCGGTGTCAGTCGTCCTTTGAATGGCGCGGTTTGCGGTACGCGCGCATGAGCTCTAGCAGCAGCCAAGTGTTTGCGCACAGGAAGAGGCAGCTGCTGGCCCAGAGGGGCAGGTAGACGGGCCTCCCCTGCACAGCCCGCCAGTTTTCCGTCGTATTTGCAACACAATTTTAATTACTTGACAGGGCAGGGAGGAGAGGGAGGGGGAGTAGGCAGGTGGGATGAAGGAGTGGGGCATACCTGGAACTCGAGATGGTAGGCCCACGCAAGCCAGTTTAGTTGGGTGACTGCCCAGAGGCACAGCGAGGCAGCTGCAGCGGAGCGCACGGGGTGGTTCAGATGAGGAGGGTGTGTGGAAAGACGGGCAGGATGCGGAGGGTGGTGTGCCCACGTTTGCTCATTAGTTAGCAACAATATCAGTTTGGGTGCGTGGCGAGGGGGGGCTCACCCAGGCGGGAGGTGGAGGCTGTGTTGAGTGCTGGAAGGCAAAGCGGAACAAGGCCGAAGTACCAAACAAAATACTGAGCAGTGCAGACCTGGGAAAGGTCGGAAGAAAGGGGGGAGAGGTGGCGTTGGCACCCTGACAAGCACGTTGGTTTGATTACGTCGTTTGCAAAAAGGAGGAAGAGGGGGCGGACCTTATTGAGGGCCACAAAGGCGATGGTCTGCAGTAGCCAGCAAAAGGGGAGGTCGCCGTGGAAGGCGGTCGCGAGGGACACGTTGGCGACGGCCTGCGGCAGCAGCGCGAGCTACGCAGCCGTCCGCCAAGCATTAGCAATCATCAACTCCGCAGGAGTGAATATCACTTCCCTTTAAAACCTGTCCGCTACCATCAGCCGAATGAGTTTTGGCTTTCTAATGAGTCGGGTGTGCTGTGCTCATTTGATATCGCACGAGCACCACTGAAGTTGCGTGATCTAAGTCCAGCACTTCATCTGCCAAAAATACATAATGTACCCTAAGACAAACTTAAATTCCTAAAATGAAGTCGGGAAGTAATAGACTGCAGCGACACAACCAAGACATCGTTGTTTCAGACAATACAGTTCCTAGAATCCCAGATAGATTAAAATGTCAAGGGGTGGCACCTTTGCGGCCAGGGGAGGCGACGGCCACTCGAGATATATGCTGTAGAAGAAGGCGGAGAAGTTGTGGCGGTGGTCGAGGCGTTGGGTGTGGTAGAGGAGCGCGTGCTGTAAGAAATCGTCGCCGTAGAGGTGGTAGCATCCCAGCCCAAGGAGCGAAAATGAAAGGCCTAGTGTAACAGGTGGATGCTTAAGAAAGACGTGTCACGCCAACTCAGCAGTGAACAGGTGAAACGCATGCGCTTGCCATATTCAAAGCACGAGGCACATTGTCACCAACAAACGAGCCGATAAACACACATACAAATGTTTCACGCTCTCTCCTCTCACTCTCTCCTCCCTCCCTCTCCCTCTCCCTCTCTCTCCCTCTCCCTCTCTACCTCTCCCTCCCTCCCTCCCACCCTCTCCCTCTCCCTCTCTCCCTCTCCCTCTCTCGCTCTCTCTCTCTCTCTCTCTCTCTCTCTCTCTCTCTCTCTCTCTCTCTCTCTCTCTCTCTCTCTCTTTCACACACACACACACACACACACACACACACATATGCCCCAGCTGGGCCTCAACAAGAGCACGCAATGAGTGGACAAACACACCAACAAAAATATTCACGTCTACTCGCATATACAAGTGCACACATGCACACGGCTGCCCGCACAAACAAAGACACCGCTAGAGAAATGAAACCGAACGCCCACAACACACACATATGCACCCTCTCACCCTTCCTCCCTTTTCCTTGCACATAAGCACAAGAAAGAGCGCGCGCGCGTACATACACGCCCCCCCCCCCAAACACACACACACACACACACACACGCACCTGCACAAACACCAAAGACGCCGGCGCTCAGTAAGCGTCTGCGGAGCGGCGTTGCCGACGCAGGCATGGCGATGCTGAGCACCGAGCTCAGGGCGTAGATCGCTGGGTACAGGCGCCAATGCACTGCCAGGCCGTAGAGGGCGCCAGCCAACGCGTATCTACCTGTTGACGTGCACGGCGATGGGCTCTGCTCAAGTGAGAAGTGGAGCAGCTGCTGCAGGCGATATGGCGGATTCCGTGTGCCCTTGCTCTGCAAGCATGGACTCAGGAGCGGGAGGGGTACCGTTGCGAAGCAGACGAAGGGTTATGAGCAGCATGAAGAGCACTATCGCCTCTCCATTGCCGCGCGTGGAGACGGCCATGGTGAAAGGGTTGAACAGCCATGCGGCGGCACAGGGCGCCCCCCAATGCGCCACGTGCTCCCTCCCATCAAATAATGCATAGCCTCGGCCAAAGTCGAAGCAGAGCCTGGATGCACCGGCGACAAAGGAGTTGGAGCCAGCAGGGGGGGAGGGGTGAAGGCGACGGTGCAAATGATTGGAGCGTTTGTTTTAAAATGGTTAATTTTGATGAGTGGCAATGATAAATAAACAAAACAATGCTCAATTACTGAAAACAGGATTAAATAGATAATCGACTAATTGGGTCATTCAATATGATAGACATGGACATAACAGATCAACGAAAGAAATGTAAGTAATAGAAAATGATATGACAAATGATACAAAATTATGTTAGAAAAATCCATATCAGTCAAAACGCTGTTGCTGAGAAAACATATATAATCGCTAACACATTCAGGTTAACACCTCATCTTTCACGGATGGTGGCGAAGTAACACATTCAGGTCGTGTCTGCATTGAAATACTCTCCGGATTTTCAGGAGTGCAGTGCCGATGCTGTGGCATGCCTTCCTGTTCCTCGGGCTTAGGTTTTTTCCTCCTTTCTTTTTTTTTTTTGCTTGGTGGCCTCCACTGCTTTTTCTTGTAATAAGTTTTTGAATTCAAATACTCTCCGGATTCGTTTTAAGTCATATTTGCATATAAATAATCATTTTTTGCCTGCTACTAACTCCGATGAAGGCCGACGGCGGAGAGGGATGAAAGGGAAGGCGCACCACCCAACCGCCAGGTCCGCCACTGAGAATAGGAGCTTTCCCCAGGCCGGGAAGGCGACGTTCGGCAGTAGTGCGGCCGCCAGGAGGGGGGAGTAGCGGTAGGTGGAGCGCTGGTAGGGACTACCGCCGGCGGCCATGAACCCCGCCGCGTCCGAAAAAACGGCGTAGTCGATATCGGTGTACTTCACATCCAGCGCGCTGTCCTGCCACGCGCCGAAGCCGATCAGCGCTAGGCGAATCAGCGCTGAGAGAGCCAGTAGTCGGAGCCCGCCATCATCGGCCGAGGCCCAACCCCTAATGGCGGTCGGCGCCGGCATCTAAAACAGCGCTGCGCTTCCCGAGCAGCGGTGCCCGCGTACTATTGGGTTCCGTCCGTTGTCTAAGGGGTCGAATGGTGACCTGTTTATTGCACAGACACTGGAACTGGAACAACACGGGTGAGGTCGTGCGTCGTGAAGTCTGCTCGGACTGATGCGCCTTGTCATCGCCGCTGCGCACGTGCTCCCGGCGGATGCGCTTTGCGCAGACGAGAATAATAATGCGGGCGGGGATTTAGAGGGCGCGCGGACGCGCGCACCAAAGCGAAGGCATCTGAAATAATAAATTACTTACAAAGCGGCACCACAAGAGCGACTTGAAAAGAAAGCGCAGTAGGGACTAAGCCGGCAAGCAGGGAAACAAGCAACAGCATAAGCACAGCCACCATGCAAGGCATTGCGGAGGCAGGAAGTAGGAACCCCGAGCATGCTGTGCACAACAACCGAGACACGTTGCAGGAATTCGCAGCCTGATATATTGAATTCTAAAAAATGACCGCCGCCGATTACTGAATTTATTAGATTCTCATCTGATGCAAAACAATTTATCAGATCATTGTTTGATGCAAAACAAGGGATACCTACGCGCGCAGACGGAAGGCTGCGATCACAAGGATTGATTGGGGATTATGTGAGTTGAGCAGCAAATTTAGCTGCTCAGACCGTCCCTCAAATCGCACTCAGCAATTCCGCTATCATTATGTTTGGCATTGAGTATTAATGATGATAGTGTGGCATCTGGTCTGTGTCCCCATCGTCTGCCTGGAGGTCTCTCCGGCATCATCTATCATCACCAGCCCAAATGGGCGCATCGCTGCAAAACCGATGGCATCATGCCTTGTAGAATTACTCTGATGAAGTCCGACCTAACATCCCGCCTACTTTTACAGAGTTAAAACTTTTGAAGGGATACACGCATCGCTTATTGCTAAAATGTGGAATGAGACAAACTGTGGTAGGGCAGGTGATACACTTGTTGGAGCGAGAGGCATTCTCGCCCTGCCAATTCTACCAGCGATACAACCATTTGAAAAACAAACAGCTGTGTGAATTTTGTGTGTCGTTCCCGGGCTGCATACCCATCTCACTGAGGCGCCTTCACTGTCTGTCTACATTTCTTTCTGCCCGCCCGGCCCAGTGGCTGCCCCGTGTGGTCAGCCCAATGGGGCTCGGCGCTTTAAATGCGACATCATGGCACAAGCAGTTTGATGGAAAATTCATGTGCATGTGGATGCAGGGCATCAGCGTCACAGCGGCGGTGCATGACCTGCTTTTCAGAGGTTAAATAGTGACGCGGAATGGCGACAGCACGCGCACAACTAATTCGCAGTCTCAGAGGCAGTCTCACTATGGCACGGCGTGAACACTGCGCTACCGCTAACCTTCTTCGCCCCTGCTACGCTACCGCATAACGGGATTCAAATACTGCGCATGCAAATTGTAATGGGAGATAGATCAGAAATAAGATAACATGGATGTTCATAAATATCACAGCCCCTCCGTTTCACTGAAGGGGTGCGTCTTGGTCGCATCTTGGAGATGGACAATTGTGAAAAGGGGACTCAAGCCCTGTCGGTGTCCTTGGGGTTCACTTCCACCCGGTTGGCAGCGCCTGGTTGGGTGGAGGAGACGGCGCCCGTCGGGTTGTTTCGCACTGCAGACCGTTTGCGCATGTAGACAACAACGACGACGATCACGATGATGAGGACCACCACCACGCCGGCCACCGCGCCGATGATGATGGCGATCGGCACACCGTCGTCCTTGGGCTCCGCCACCTCTGGAACCCCTGACACGACCGCCCCCCCATGCTCGGCCTCCATCGAGCTAAACAAATCGGCGCCTCGCAGAACGATGGACGCCGACAACGACACGGCTTCCTCCTCGCTGTCAGCCACAACGGTGTAGTCCACCACAAGGCTTCCCTCCTTTACCGCCGTGATGTAAACCTCATCCTCTGTCACAGAAGACAGTCCCCCTGCGATGGCTTGCTTCAACGCCGTCACAAACGCTGGACCGTCCACCGCGGACGCGTCCACATCCGGAAAGGTGACACTGGCAGAAACACGGTAGGCGGAGTTTGGGGCGGAAGAAACGGGGAAGGTCGCGGGCGCCGGGGTAGGACTCGGAGTAGGGGCAGACGTGGTGGGTGCGGGGGTGGGGCTCGTGAGGGAGGGCGCTGGTGTGGGGGCGGATGTCACCCCGGGCGGATCGGTACCGCCTGCGTCAGAGGGAATGGTGGCCGCCACGCAGGTGTACTCTCCCAGCTGCTCACCAACGCAGCGGCAGGCATTGTCGTCTCCCAGCGCGGGAGCTTCCCCGATGACGACAGGCTCATAGGTGAGGTAGTCCATCATAACGCAGAAGAGGCGCGCGCCAGGGAGAGAAGCCATCAGCTCCGTGTCGACAGGGACCACAATTGACATAGATCCACCCAGGTTGCCCACCCCGCGCTTGTTGGGCATCGCGATGGTCAGCACACCCGCAGCGCGGGAGACAACAACGCCCTCGGTGGAATCCAAGCTGAGGTTGCGGACCACGGCATTCACAAATGCTTGGTTGCCCAGGCCGGCAAACAGATAGGAGGCGTCCTGGACGAAGGAGATGGAGATGTCCACGGGCTGAGGGCAGCGCAGCGCACCACCTGCAATACACTCCTCCGCAAATCCATCCGGAACCACAATCTCCGGCTGGGCGGTCAGATCGTTGGCTGCCAGTCGACGACGGCGCTCTGCCTCCCCGCCCACGCTGATGCGCAGCTGGTTCATGGCCGCTGCAAGTCGCTTGCCCAACGTGAGCGCGGCCCCGGAGCCGCTGTTGCCCTCCGCGTCACCCACCGTGAGGAAGGACTCCGTGGGGGTGCGGTCCTGCAGGAACTTGGGGCCCAGCTTTGACATAATCTCAGTCAGGCTCTCTTGCACATCGCCCGCGCCCGCGTCGCTGGAGTTGCCGTCGATGCCGCCAAGCATTGAGCCGAGGCCCTCCATGATGCTGAAACCTAGCGACTCAAAGCCGTCCTGCAGCTGCTCCAACTGCTCCGCGACATGCTGCAGCACACGCACCGCGCGGCTGCGCGCCCCGGAGTCGATGTTCCCTCCACCGGCCTGGTTAAGCGTGTGAGTGAGCAACTCAAGCGACTCCGGGGGCAGCTCCTCCAGGTCGATCTCCTCAAGAACGGTCAATACCTGCCGCAGCACCGCCCTCTCCTCCTCCTCCATTCCCTCTTCCCCCTCCTCGCCTTCATCACCTCCGCTCTGGCGCACCTGGTTAACCACGCTCTGCCCCACCAGCAGGCGCTCTAAGCTTGAGGCGCCGCTGCCGCTGCTGAGCGCGCTCATGACGTTAGTAAGGTTGGTGCCCCCAGCAGGGGCGGTCACGGTGACGTCGCTCTCCACGCAGGAGCGCGAGAGTGTGGCGCCGTTGGGGACGTACTCATCCAAAGCGCACACCCTCACCGTCACGAGACTGTCCGGCCCAGTGCCAACCGGAAGGCTAGAGAAGGAGTAGCTATTACCAGCCTGTTTTACGAGCGGGATGAAGCTGCGGTCGGTGGGGCAGGAGAGCTCGCGGCAATAACCAAACTGGTACAACACCCGCTGCGTCGTTGAGCCCAGCAAAACGTTGGCATCCTCAAAGCCGGCCGCAGTGGCGGTGAACACCGTCTCCCCGTGCGCGGAGCCCGCATCGGGTGTGACCTCAATGCAGTTCGCTAGTGCGCAGGTAGGTCGAGAATTGACACTCACGGTGCGTGTGGCAGTGGATGCCGCTTGAGTCTCTGTGTTAGTCAGCCGCACCGAAAACGGCATGTCTTCCCCAGCCTGCAGCGCATCCGCCTTGATGATGATGAACTGCTCGTCCAATGCGCCATCAAGCACCATTTCCGGGTCCACCTGCGAGCACGAGTACAAGCAAGATCTGAGGAGCCTGTACACACTTTAATGGTATGACCTACTCACTATGGGCAAAGATGATGGGGCTTGACGGCAAGCAGAGCGTGAAGGTAAAGCAGCCTCACCTGCCATGCGTAAGCAACGCTGGACTCGGGGACTGTGTCACCAGATATAACGGCCTGCAGGCGCAGCTCCACGTCCGCACTGACGGGCTGATTGGGGAGGCGACCAGAACCGACGACGACAACAGAGCCAGTGGGCGGGTTGCCAGCGCCGTCGATGATGGCGACTTCAATGCTGGCCACGGCGCTGCGATTGCCCTTCATGGCGGTGACGGTGAAAGTGTAGCTCTGGCCCGCCGCGAGCGCGCCAGCGGCGACAGAGTATTCGGCTCCCGTGACCTCTGGGACACTGTCGCCAGTGAAGCAGACACCTTCACAGCTCCAGTCGTAGGTCACACTCGCGGACGTCTTATCGGGGTCGATGAGGAGGGCGGTGAGCTGCATTGGCTCACTGTCACGGTAGCTGCTGCCGCCGTCCACAGTAAGCTGCAGCTCCGCCACTCCCACCACCACCAACACACTCTCACTCAACAGCTCCGCGCCGCTCGCGGCGTCCTTGACTGCTAGTTGTACCTCGTACTCCGCACCCGCGCTAACCTGCCCGCGGGTGATCTTCACGGACGACTTGTCGGTTGTGCTCAGCTGCAGGTTACCGCGCAGTACGCTCCACTCGTAAGTGAATCGGTTGCCACCGCATGCTATCGCGCCCTGGAGGGGGCTGAGCACCAGCGGACGCAAAGAGGGGAATAGCACCACGCTCCCACCGAAGTCCACAATCGGCAGCTCGGTGCTGTCCTTGGAGAATGTGATGTCGACGGAGGTGGACAGGCCCAACAGGTTTTCCACCGCCACCGCAAAAGTGTACTCGCCCGCTGGCAGCTCCGTCAGCGCGGACAGCTCCAGGAGCTCCGCCTCACTTAGAGACAGCTTCTCATCCACCATCTACCACAGGCAAGAGGCATGGCCGTCAGAAAATCAGCCAAGCAGGGTCGGCGGATATCAGCGCGGGCGCCCGGAAACTCTTGAATAATGTAGTGACGCAATAGATGGTAACTTGACAGCTGCACATATAGTGCAAATGGCGCCCGAACAGCTATCTATGTCGTCCTGAAGAGCGTCAGGGCTGCTATGATCGTTGTTCGGCAGGAAATGTATTCACTGTGCCGCATTCAAAGTATTTCTAATGTGAGTGTCCAATTTTCGGCGTGTTGTTATTCTAAAGCCGACCAACACGCAGAGGAAAGCATTTTCGAAAGGGACTCTAAACTGTCCTTTGCATGTCAATCGGTAACTACCCTAACTCGAGCCATCCGTTGTGAACCCCTCATCCGAGGAGCAGTCTCACTACCTGACTACCAGACAGCAGCAGGCGGGTCAAGCCGTTCCAACCTTTCAACAGCTGTGGAAGTAGATGATTGGCACAGGAACGGAACTTTTAAAATTATAATCCCAAACCTTCGAGCAGGTTTGCGAGGAATAATTCGAGGAAGTAGCCGACTCGTTATTTACTTTGTGAATGTATATGGAATACACTGAATTCATGTCGTGTTTCTAAAGCATGTTGCCTTACCTGGCGAGCGTTGATCGTCTCGAGGTACGAGTCGATCTCGGCGTCCGCGGGCCCCGTGGACACGCGACTCCAAAAGACGTCGGCCCATACCTCGTCCCCCACTGGCTCGATCTGAATGAATCCGCTACCGACGTTTGCGTTGGTCGAAGCGCAGGTCTTTCCCCAAGTCTTGCTGTAGCGCAGGCGAGGGGCGGCGGGCGGCTCGGACAGCTCAGAACCAAACTCGACGGTAATGGAGCGGTCGCCCTCAGCAAAAGTCAGACCGCGGCCGCCCTCTGTAGCGATGGCACTGTCGGCCCACACGGTGAGCACCAGCGGTTCTGCCAAGTCAAACGGCTCGCGCTGGCCGATGCGAATCTCCATCTGTTTGCCCACCCCGCTCACACGAGCGCGCACGCCGAGCGTCTCGCTTGCGTTTTGAAATACTTCATCTGCAAACATGCTGAAGCGACGCAGTGCGGGCATCTACTCGGGAGAAAGGGGAAGAGGGGGTCGACACAGCAGAAACCAAAAATTAGAATACGAATTCCGATGAAGACCTCAAAATTGGAAGGGAGAATGACGACGAGCCGAAAACATAGCAACTCCTGTGATGATATGAAATGAAGCTGCAAGGTAAGCACAACAGCACGATGCTTCTAATACTGTTTGGGTCGAGTGCACGAATCAGGCGCCGGGGCCACACCGTATTCGGGAAGGCAACCATAATGATAGACCCGTCACTGCTCAGCTCCGCCTTGATCTCACTCGCAAGTAACTCCAGCGCTTCCGCGAGCTCGCAGATTCCTTCACACTCAAACTCCGGGTCACTGCGACAACGGCACAGAAGAAAGGGACTCGGCTCAGATACTGTCAGACCCATACAATAAGGTAGCTGAAAGTTAGCAAAAGAACGGCAGAAAAATCTTGATATCGAATAAAGGTAAATAGCGGTCAAGATATAATTCAACGACGCACTGAATTGTATATAAAATGTGAATATGTGAAGATCAGGTGGCGCATACATTTCGTGGACCCCATCCACAGCATCGCACTCAAAGTTTAGCCGCTCGCAGCGCGGGTCCGTGGAGCAGCGCATGCCGTCATTACAGTCGTCGTCCTCGACGCAAGCCCCACTGTAAAGCGCCTCAGCAGCATCCTCCACCGCTGCCATCACTTCCTCCAGGCCCGAGGAGACGCCCTCGTCCGCTTCGATGACTGACATCGCAAGGTCGTAGGCAACAGACACATTGTACGCCTCCTCCGGCAGGTAATCCCACAACAGGTCGCGCACGATGTCGACGCGATCGTTCCGGAAATTCGCGCACGCAGCGGCGCCGCGGCTCTGGCAGCTACCAAGGCAGTAGGGGAAAAAAAACCCGGTCTCGGGGTCGCACACGAACTCCTCCTTGCACTCGGCCTCGGTCAAGTCGTACGGGGAGCAGACCTGAGCGTCGTCGCAGTCGAACCGCCCTCGGCAAAAGCCGACAGGTGGCTCGGATTCTGTGCCGTTGCCAGCGCCCTCGGGACAGAGATTCACATCATCTCCAATACATCTCTGGTCACAGAAGCCAGTGCCAAGACAAGCGGCGCGCACGTTTGGATCCGTCCCGCTCTCGAGGGCGTTGTCCAACCACATGTCCCAATCGAACATGTCGCAGTAGGCGACGGTGCCGGTGGACGTCGCCGTGGCTTCGCAGCTGCTCAGGTACTCATCGCGGGAGGCACTGGCAGAGAGAGTGGAAAACGCTTCTACGCACGCAGAGCAGCCGTCGCAGTCGGAGGTTTTCATGCACTGACCGGAGGCCTCGCGGCCAGAGAACTCGCACGAGGCCACGTCCTCACAGGCCAGAGGCCCGAGTTGCCACACCCCTTCATCGTCGCAGCAATTGTATGAAGGATCACACAGACGGCGAGAGAAGGGGTTGCGAGGCACCATGAAACCCGGGACATGTAGCAGGCAGTCGTCGCCATCCTTGTCTTCGTCCTCGTCATCGTCCTCGTCATCGTCCTCGTCATCGTCCTTGTCCTTGTCCATGTCTTTGTCTTTGCCCATGTCCTTGTCGCACTCACCGTCCAGAAGAGCGTGAACCTGTGATAGCAGGGACAACACATACACACACACACACACACACACACACACACACACACACACACACACACACACACACACACACACACAAACACCGATCGCACGAAAAAACGTTAGCCACGACAAAATTAGCCACGACAAGTGGATATGGGCAAAAAGGTGATCACGACCAATGGATCAAACCCTTCTGTAAGAAATGTGCTGGTATGACAGTGCTGACTAGTGGTTGTAACGTGTGCTGGATAGCCACACACACAATCTGATCATGTAAATGAACGAGGCCCGTTATCGACACAGCCACCCCGCACAACCTCCACTGCGCACCTCCGGATGGTCGATGCCTCGAAGCCGCGTATACTGGCACACGTCATACACCGCCTCCTCCACGTCAATGCCGTCGAATGACCAGCCGGCGGCGTGTTGACCTTGGAACGCGCCCACGATGGTTTCACAGGCGATGCATCCCTCCGATGACTCTTGACAAAGTCCCTCGCACATCGACGACATACAAGCCACCGCGGCCGCCTCGTCGGCGGCGTCGTCGCTGCACTCTGCCGCCCTGATAGAGATGTCGGCGCACGTTCCAGGCAGCACGTCCTCGCCGTCCGTCTTACGGCACATGGTCGCTGGCTGACACACGCGCTCATCATGGATACGGACTGAATGGCAGTGACGCTCGTCGTCGCGGCCCAAGACTCGACACACCTCCGACATGGCATCGATAAAATCCGTGTCATTGAGATTCTCGAGGAGCATCATGTTGGGTGTGCATGACAGCGCGGTACCGCAGACTTCGGGGTTAGAGCACGAGTCGTCGCCACCCACGTGGAAAAGACCACCCTCGAAGCCAGCTTCAGCGCAGCAGGCCTCCTCACCGCTACGACATGACCACGCGTCGATGCGCGCGAATAGCTCGTAGTCGAAATCGCTGTCTTCGCGGCACAGATCCGACAAGTCGCTCTGCTTCAGCAGCTCTAGATCAGAGGCGACAGCGAGCGCATTAATCATATTGCTACACTCGCTGGCACATTCCTCGACGGCAGTTTCGTTGGCACTGAAGTGGGTAAACAGAAACAGGGTTCCCAGTCAGAAATCGTCATGGCAGCAACGCAGCTACATTGCGGCTTGCGAATTGTATTCATGCGACACTCTTTGCTACTAACATTCCAATCAAATAAATAAATACATTTCCGAAAAAGACTGGGGGGGGGGGGGGGGGGGGCTCACCAGACGGCGTTTGCTTCGCAGAAATCAGGAGATAGAGAGCCGTCACGGACAGCCTCGCGTAGCATTTGGCACATGTCTTGCTCGGGGTCATTGTCAGGCTTGCAGTCGGCGCCGGGAGGGCAGGGCTCGAGAGTCACGCACCCCACAAACTCGCTCGGCAGGTCCTCAAAGTTAATTCCCAGCTCCTCAAGCACAGCACGCACCACATCTAGGCGCCCAAGTCCCTCGGCGCTGATGCTCTCCATGACACTGCCCAAGCCGTCAAACATGGACATGTTCAGTGCCAGGCTGCTGTTCTCCGCGCAGCGCATGAGGTGCGTCAACGTTTGATTCAGAACGTCGGTGCCGTTGTGAGGCCGGTCTGGCCCAGGCATGTCAGTTGGGCCCTCGACAACGTCGATCTGGACGCCGTCAAACACCGGGCTGAAGTTGCCCAGCTCGCCCTCCAGTTCCTGCGCGAGCCAATCCTCTTCATTCCCGGACTGCTGCATGAAAGGAAACTCGGAGTTGTCCGCCATATCCACAGGGATCGCCAGGGATGTCTGAACACGGATGCCCTGCACAACAAAACCAACCTGTCAGCGTCCCGTATGCACAATGAAGCCGCACTCGAATGAAACAACAACATAAATACAGATGACGAGAGACGGGGCAGAAAATTACAACTGTTTACTGCAACGGCAACACGTCGAGTAACACAAAACAATATACAATATGTAAGCAAGACTTTCATGTTCGCGAGTTTAAGCACGAGAGGTTACATAAAGCGCATTGACAAGGGACGGGACAAAGCACTTGGATACATGACAGGCAGAGAAGTCGCGCACCCCCGAAACCTCCTGCAGTAGCTTGCGCGAGGGTGTGCCAAACATTTCCAGGGAGTCGCCGTCGGGCTGAACCAGCAGCCGTGACCTAACGTACATGGACAGCGAGGAGTTGCCCAGCGCGACTAGCGCAACCGCCTCGTTAAAGGCTTCCATCCCGCCGTCGTTCCAGTCGGCCTCGCTCACGCCCATGAGTTGCAGGAACACCGGGGGCATGGCCATGACCTCGCCCACGGGCTGCCGGTCCAGCACTTCCAGGGTGCTGTTCACTATGCACTCTGCCAGCTCGTCGGGGACTGCCAGACCGGGCCTGACCGTGCTTATGACTCCCTGGTGCAGTGCATGCATGCATTGCAGTAACTGCTGCTTAGCACTGCAAACGACCACGAACCCATCCCATTGTTGTCGGGTTCACAACGACAGGTTGCATAACAAGGCCATTCAACTGACACAGCCTCGAAAGTCTCTACCCTAAACAAAAACATACATTGGTACATGCACCATCATGACAGACCATTTTCCAGGTACAAAGTATAAGAGAAAGGAAAATCAAACGACAGACACCGAGCAGACAGCCGACAGTGTATTGAAGCATACTGGAGGTTATCTAGCAAGTTGTTGGGCGTAATACTTAATAAGGGACTCAGTCGGCCACACAAAGGGGCTTCTTCGGTGACTTTCTAAGGAAGCAGCGCACTACTGAGCAGTGAGGGGCTCACCTGCACACCCTCCATCACGGCATCCATGTCGTCGAGAGACAGAATGTCGCGCAGCTCAGCGCGCATGGGATTCAGCAAGTTCCTTAAGGTACTCGCAAAGGCCGCAAACGCCCCGTCGGAGCAGGTGACAAGAGACTCGATGATAGTCTCAACGATGTCGGGACCGGACGAGTCGCCCGGGCCACCGTGACCCGGCAGAGGCGGGCATTCGTCGTCGCCTTCGGGTGTGGGGACGGTACTGCATATGAAATGCGAGCCTGCATCGATAACGCACTGCGCAAAGGGTTCGCCGGCCGAGGAGAAGTCGTCAAGAATGGGAATGCCTGATAGAAAGTCAACCATGTTTGACACACCCTCGCCCTCGCGCTCAGAACTTAACGCCGAGTTCAAATCTTCCAGTCGGCCCGCCAGAGTCGCGTTGAGCTCTGGCAAAAAGGACTCATCTTCGGCTGTCGCGTTTGCACAATACTCGATGGCTTGCGTGGCCACCATCAGTAGCTGCATTGGGTTCTCTTCGTCAGGGGGTGGATTCCCTTCGGGCAGCTCGGGGCACCCGAAGGACGGAAAATCAGAGGTATACATACATGACGTAGCGTTCACAAACTCGACGACGCACCGCGCCGAATCAGTCGTCGCAGGAATGTCGCCTTCCAAGGAACTCAGAAAGCCGCGCACAAGGTTCAGCAAAGTAGAGGAGATGTCCATATCCATCAGCCGTTCGATGTCTCCCGACCGCTCGCGGAGTGTGTCATTCAGGTTGGCCAAGAAATCCTGATCGGCCATCTGCGGCGGAGGCGCGCACAACTGGATGGCCATGAGCACGAGCTGCGACGGTGATGGCACACGGTTGCCCTCGTTGACTTCCGGAAGGTCGGGGCAAGAGCTTGGATCGGAACTTGAGAGACAAATGCTCACATCCACGGACTCAACTACACACTGTGCAAATCCATCATCTGCGGGCAACTCTGGCACACCCAAACTTCCCAGAAAACCCGCAACAGCGCCCACCAGCTCCTCGCCCATCTGCACAACCGGTCAAGAATAAATAGTCAGACGCAGAAAGCAACAGGCTTGCTCAGCAAAGTCTGTGACAGCTGCACATAACGTGCAATAATTGGCGTATTATTTTTGAGTGCGGTGACATGCGCACCTCCTGCTGGATGAGGCCCTCCACATCGGACACCCGACTCTGCAAAGTGTCGTTGACACGCTGCATTTGGGCTCCAGTAAGCATGCCCATGGAGCAGTGCTGAATGCTTAACATGACGTGCACTGTGGCATCGGGAGCCGAATCAGGAGGAATTCCGGGTGGCCGAGGTGGCGGAGGGCAGTCAATGTCTCCCGACATGGAGCACATCATACTGTCCACGTAATCCACCACGCAGTCACCAACGTCCCCACCGGCAGGCATATCGATGAAAAGACTCTCCAGAAAGTCATTGACAAGCACAGAGTCCACTCCTGCCTCCAGGTCAAACAGCTCTTCCAGCTCGTCCTTCCGCTCAATCAGTGTTTGATTGAGCTGCTCGTCGAAAATACCGTCACCAACCTCTGTGCAATACTGGATCGCCTGTAACACCAGCATCTCGATACCAGGCTGCCCGGGTTCACAGTCCAGACCGTCGCAGGGCCGGCTCTGGACGAAGACCTGCACCCCACTAAAAATGAGGTCGTTCGCAAGCTGTAGTTCCGCGAGCAGACTCGTCGAGAAGCTGGACGACTGTAATAAGTCGGGGTTTATCAAGACGGGCATCGTCTCCGTGGCCAGGACGGCTGGGAGCTCCAGCATGACTCGGACCCTGAGCCCGTCTGCCTGTTGACGTAGTCGCCGGACTGGTCCCCCAAAAGTATCGCCAGAGCCAAGCAGCTCAGTCATCACGTACAAGTGAAACTCGGAGTCGCCGAGAGCAGCTGCAGCGAAGGCATGCTTGAAGTCGATCTCGCCGCCGCTCACCCAGGAGTCCTCCGTCAGCCCCATCAACTCAACAACAACCGGCGGTAGCTTCAATGTCTCGGAGCAGCCTGTATCACCTATGACGCCAGAGAACAATGACACCGACCTCAGTTGACAAAGTCACATATCAGCAATCACTGTGTGTGACTGTGTGTGTGTGTGTGTGTGTGTGTGTGTGTGTGTGTGTGTGTTGGCGCGGGGGGGGGGGGGGGGGGGGGAATTGGGTTGACCTTCATTGCACTCGGGTGGCCTCTGTGGGCCGCAGCCACCTCCTAAGCAGGGCGGGCTAGGCATTTCAGGGCAGTCACCCAGCGGCGTGCTAGGGGTGCCTCCCTGCGGCTCCTTCACTGCCTCGTCCATGCAGAGCTCGTGGTTACGGTAGTCGACCACGCACTTTATCAGCTGATCCGGCAGTGGATCGCTGCTGTCCGTGAGCTCGAGGTCAAACAAAATGTTGCGCACTCCGTCCATGAGCGAATCGCCGTCTAGGTCTTCCAGCATGTCGAGGTCATCCATAAGAAAGTCCGGAAAGGTTTCGTTAAGGGCGCCCATCACCTCAGCACCAAAATATCCTTGGCCGCAGTGAAGAAGTGCCCACATCATAACGACCTCGGCTGGTGGGCCATCGTCCTCGTCCTCTACGACCCTGACGCCCACGCCCTGCAGGAGCGAGCTTGTCTCCAGCGCATTGGCGAGCTGGAACACCAGTACATCCCCGTTCTCCTCGACGCCGATGGGCACTTGATCCGGAGTGAGCCCATCGGGAAGGGAGATCACCACGCGTACCTTCAGCGCCTGCCGAACGAAGGCATTGGAACAATTTCACGACTCAGTAACGGTTGCTAGTGAAGTAGTGAAGTATTATACATGAGCTGCGAAAACAACAACGGACTGGGATCTATAAATACATTACTAACCAGTTTGTTCATCCATAGGTGAGTCATGCATGCTTAAAATTAACGAGGGGAAATCAAGAGCACAAGCACGAGACATCGAAATGAGTATGGCACGTGGTGTGTTGACAGTATCGAGGTAATGCAGTGGCTGCGTGGCGCACCGGTATAGGGATCTGCTGCAGCCGCCTGCGGGCGTCTGCATTCTCGTTACCCATCATGACCTCAAGGTAAACAAAATCGACGTACGAGGAGTTACCCAGCGCGATACCCGCCACAAGCTCACGGAACTCCTCCTTGGCTCCACTCATCCAGCGGTCGAGAGTGATGCCGCTTAGCTCGAAGAGAACGGGCGGAAAACGCTCCAGGAGCCTCGAAAAAATCCCATCCATGACGCAGGCCACCTGAGTGGGACTCGGCTGCAGCTCCAGCCCTAGCAGCAACTCCTCAAGCTGCTGAGCCATTTGCAGGGACTGCTCCTCATCGGCCTGACCCCCTTCTTCATCAGCATCCTCGCCACCCGAGTGCAGAAAGCTCAGCACTTCATCGCGCATTGCAAATAGGCTACTACCAAGCGATTCCTGCATAGACGACGCGTCGAAGCAGTCCACAATGGTGCCCAAAGTGGCGCCCATGGGACCAATCGGAAACTCGAAGTCATCCCCGTTGCCGCCCTCCGTCGGGCCGCCGTTCCCGACGCACTCGATGACATTAAACAATGGGTCAAACACTTCGCCAAGCCCGAGCTGCGAGCTCTGGAAAAAGGGGCTCAGGTCGGAGAGCAACACATCCGCCAAGCTGGCAACAGTCTCGCCACCCAGCATGCCATCAACGACGCCAGCGCCACTGGTAACATTCTTCGCTTCGAGGAGAGCAATCAGATTCGCGTCCGCAAACAACTGATTCCAATTGGGTGCGTTGCTGACAATACAGGCGTCGAGCACCTCCGGGTCCACAACGCCCTGCGGGGTATTCTCCTCATCGTCGGGCTCCTCTCCCTCCCCTTCCTCGTCTCCCTCACCCTCCTCTTCACCTTCACCAATATCCTCACCTTCCCCCTCCTCAAACTCACCCCCTTCCCCTGTATCGTCGTCCCCCTCTCCTTCCTCGACCTCCTCGTCCTCTCCCTCCCCATCTCCCTCCTCAAAATCCCCTCCTCCTCCAATATCCTCCCCTTCCCCTTCTCCCTCATCGAGCTCTTCGCCTTCCTCAAGATCCTCCCCTTCCCCCTCTCCCTCATCGAGCTCTTCGCCTTCCTCGACATCATCCCCTTCCCCCTCTCCCTCATCGAGCTCTTCACCTTCCTCGAGATCATCCCCTTCCCCCTCTCCCTCATCGAATTCTTCACCTTCCTCAAGATCTTCCCCTTCCCCCTCTCCCTCATCGAATTCTTCACCTTCCTCAAGATCCTCCCCTCCCCCCTCATTAAATTCTTCACCTTCCTCAAGATCCTCCCCTTCCCCCTCTCCCTCATCAACCTCGTCACCTTCATCAAAATCTTCCCCTTCTCCCTCATCAAATTCTTCACCTTCCTCAAGATCTTCCCCTTCCCCCTCATCAAATTCTTCTCCTTCTTCAATATCCTCCCCCTCCCCTTCCTCAAGGTCGTCCTCCTCCTCTCCTTCCTCTTCCTCTCCTGCCTCTTCATCCAGTCCGGGTTCTTCAATCGAGTCCTCAGCGGGCGTCATTTCGGCCCTGACGCACTCGATGACGAGGAGCAGCGCATCGTACACGCTCAACTTCTCAAAATCTGTCTCATCGACCAAGGGCTGCCACTCATCGAGGATGTTCTCCGCGATGTTCATATCAGAGGCGCCGGTCAAATCCAGATCGTCCACCCCCTCGTCTTCCGGAACGCTCGTCACATTGTAATAATCGAGGCGCTCCAAAAGCTCTCCTTCCGAGAATAGACTCTCAAAATCGGGTGCGTACTCGCCAATGCAGGAGTCCAAGGCAGCAGCGGCATCACCCGCTTCCTGGTGGTGAATAAGAACCGGACGTGGGGGCGGGGGATTATACAAGGAGCATTCTAGCCTTGGAATCCAACGCAGAGACAAGAACTTGCCGATCAACAATATACGCGACGAATATGGCACTTTCACGATACCGCAGAGTATCGGATAATAGCAAGTTCTGAACAAAACAGACGGACGCACTGACGAGCATATTTCATTAACTGTTACGGAGTGGATTTACACCCCGCTTCCCGCCTACACGACGACCCGGCCTCGGTGAACATTGACTGATTCGTAATAAATAACTCGACACCTTAAGGCACTAAGGCAGCGAAACAATCTGTGGACGATGTCCTTCGCTAACCGCGAAGGGTGCTGAGTACGAGGGAGGCGGCGTGTTACCTGCTTTAGACGCCGATGCGCGGTCGAGGGCGCGCCGATGACGCCATCAGTGCCGTCAGTCACCCGAGCGGCAGAGCAGCCCACGAGGACGAAAACAACGGCGAGCGATAAAATGTTACCCTGCGTTAATACGGCGGCAGAGGATAAGGAGTCAAGCAAAAAAGGGGGAAAAGTCACAGCGCCGTACGCCCGTACAGTTCTGGGGCGGGGCTCAGTTTGCGGCGTGACAACCAACGCGGTTATTCAGCGATACGACGAGGGCATGGAAGCAGCGGCAGAGGCAGCTGCGTGGCAGCTTTCAACAGATACACAATAATAACGGCGCAAAAAATTAGACTGGGCGAGCACCTTCATCGCCTACCCTCGCTGGGGTTGACCCCGTCGGAAAGGGGGAAAGGGGTCAGACTCGGCCACTCGTCGATGTCACTTAACTCGCCTGCGGGTGCAAACTGCAAACGGGTAGCAGAGCAGGTCAGTAACTACTGCGGCCTTACTAACAACCTATCGCTTTGGCTTCGATAGGCCGTATAGCCCTGCAGCCTACTTGATTTCCACAGCTATAGCGGGCAGAAAAGCAACACGCAAATTAACCAAAAGCGCCGAAGGTGGAGTCGCTGCTCGGCGGGAGTGAGGGACGAGGACGTTTAGACATGGTTCGCCAGTACGAGTTCGCACCGGAACAGAAATAAACGCTATCACGCTGCGGCCTGCGGCCTATATATAGCTGTATGTCGCCGGGGCGGGAAACAAACCACCGAAGAATCGCTATGGACAAGTGGGTGCGCGGTTTTACACTACCTTTGTCAACATAACCTAAACACTGCCAGCGGATGGGACACAGACCCCCGCCACAAAACCGCCATTGTTTCCCTGTAGCCTTCGACCCTATGTCTGTCTATGTCGCATGCGTAATATCCGTTTCGCGCAGAGACCTAAAGCCAAAAAGGCACAAGTACGGGAGATAATAGGTACACGAGAGCGGCACGGATACCAGCACGCACGGCCAAAAATTCCTACGCTTGGCGGGCTCGACGTTCAGTAGCGCCTACGTATTGACCTCCCTGGTGGGGCGAATCCAAAGGCTCAGGTGTGGGCAATCAGTGCACGAGTTGCGACTTTGACTACCGCCGACAATGGGATAAGGTGGGTCACCACAAGAAGTAAATATGGGCCGCGGGCCGCGGTATAAAGTACATCATTTACTTTATGGACACACCGGTACCTGTAGTTGTACACGTAATATATACATACGACCTGTTGCAGCTCGAAACGTGCAGGGCGTGCATGCGGTAGCGGTCACGGATCAGGCACAACACGGTGGCCAACTTACAACACAAACGCTGATCAAGGGGGCTGATCAAAATGCCAAAAGTGGGGTGACTGTCGCCGAGCTGTAGCGACCTGACAGCAGCTGCAGCCAAAAGGTAGTAGAGTTGGGTAAAAATCGTAAGGGTTTATTGTAACGACGAGAAGACCGAACGCCAACAAGCGCGCAGGACGTATGGGGCTGCGGAGGTTACGCAAGGTACCTTGCAGGGGATTACACGCCACCAAGCGGATGCCTTGATCAGCAGATTATGGGCAGCTGTCGCGTCGCTCGCGGGCTCGTGTCTTGTTGGCGCTGCGCTCTTGGCCCTACCGTGATATACGTTTTGCGGATGGGGAAGGTACAGGTACTGACTGGCCTGGCCCGCCGCTGATCTGCTGCCTGCATCAGTACGGTACGGTACGAATTTATATGATGCGCACGCGTTCCCTTGATGTGGCAGTACAGGTACCTGTACTTGTAGTGGTGACCAAAACACGCGTGGCGCGCGCGGAAGGCGGGTCGTATCGTGGCGGGATAAGGATTACCCGTATGTACGCAGAGTATTTATGTATCACTCGAATGCTATTTTGGTGGCTGTTTGTCGCTTCCCTAGTAGCATGGGTGCCGCTGACTCTCGTTCCTTGCGGTCTGACAGTTATGTCCGTATGCAACGACATTTTGTTCGTCGATCTACTTCTGTTCCGTTTCGGCGTTTCTTGGGGGATGTGCGACGTGAATTCATGCAACGACTTTCTGCAACTCTTCATGGCACTCTTGGTTCCTATCTCCGCGACGCTTTTCAGGAGGGCAGTGCTGATGCTGTGGCATGCCTTCCTGTTCCTCGGGCTTAGGTTTTCTCCTCTTTTCTTCTTTTTGCTTGGTGGCCTCCACTGCTTTTTCTTGTAAGTTTTTTTTTTTACTCAGAATGCTTGACATACTGGCACTGATGCGGCTGCGAGGGCTTTATGCACTTTAGTACTGTACGCGGTAGTCGTGACGATGGGCTGCAGTACGTGTAACTGAGTACACTGCAATTCGTGTAACGCCATATTATCCGCGTCACTACTATGTACTAGTATATGTATCAGCGCAGATGTACCCGTAGGCCGTAGCTTTCGCGAGATGACATGATCGCCATGCCTTGCTTACCCAAGTCTGTTTGGTCGCCATCTCACTCCTCTCAATTCTCTAGTCACCACAGCCGGCCCCCTTGTGGGGCCGGCACGACCTCCGTGTAACTATCCGTTCCCAACTCTAACAGGTTATGGGCCATCCACCAAGTTACACTAGAGAAGAGCGTGTGTAAAGAGCTCGGCGCCACGCTAGTCCTACTCCCGCGTAAGAAAGAGCAAAGCGTGTGTAAAGCGCTCGGCGCCACGCTAGTAATTCATCGTCCAACCGACACCGCGCTTCGCCTTCGAGCTTATTGTCCGCGACTGTCCTACCATCTCCCACGTAAAAAGGAGAAGAGCGTGTGTAAAGCGCCCGGCGCCACGCCCGGCCCACCAAGCTTCCAGTCTTACCTAGCCTTCACCCTACCGATGCTCTCGACCGGATCTGGTTTTTAAAGACCGACCCGCGAAAAATCGGCCCGTGCGTACTTTAATTAGTACTTTTTTTTTCCCGAGGCAACGCCGCATCGCTCACCTAACTTAGCGAGGAGCTTAACTTTCCCACGGCGAAAGGGGGAGTCAACACGAGCGCCCATCTATGCTTGTGCGTGCCTACACGCTCCTAACGGCCTTGTTGGCCTTGCTTCTTCCTCGCCGGCCGTTCTCATTCGTCGGCTAAGTCGCCCGTGGACAGTTTTTCCCCACTGCATGTCAGAATAGTACATTACGCAGTACATTCGGAACCGCTTCTTATCGGTAAGTCGCCGGTAGCGGCACGTTCTTGTGAGCCCATGCCGCTACACCTACCCGGCTTGAGACACACGCTACAAGCACTACACTTTCGACCAAGATGGCACCTTCCTCTACGCAAGCTAGGACGACGTCAAGACCTCGGCAACCTTGAAAGGGGGTGTTAGCACTAGCATCCCGTTGCCTAGTGCTTATGTACAAGGTAGCTATTTGTCATCCTAGCACTTAGTGTTATGCTATTAGCGGTACTCTATTCCCTATAAGTGGCGGTCGGCCGGCCTTGCCGGTGCCTTCGCCGGCCGCCATCTCACTCCTCTCACTTCTCTAGTCACCACAGCCGGCCCCCTTGTGGGGCCGGCACGACCTCCGCGTAACTATCCGTTCCCAAATCTAACAGGTTATGGGCCATCCACGAAGTTACACTAGAGAAGAGCGTGTGTAAAGAGCTCGGCGCCACGCTAGTCCTACCTACTCCCGCGTAAGAAAGAGCAAAGCGTGTGTAAAGCGCTCGGCGCCACGCGAGTAATTCACCGTCCAACCGACACCGCGCTTCGCCTTCGAGCTTATTGTCCGCGACTGTCCTACCATCTCCCACGTAAAAAGGAGAAGAGCGTGTGGGGGTAGCTACCCCCTCTCTACCCGACGACGACACCCCCTTCGACCTCGACACCCTTCCCGACATACAAATATCCACCTTCCCCCATCCCCCCACCACAACTCTCCCACACTCCTCCCACCCCTCGAAGAAACGCCGCTCCATCTCCCCCAACCCCAGCACCCCCCCGAACGCCAGCCCACCCCCACAAGACACAACCCCCTCCCCACTATCACCGAAGACTCCGCCGGCCCCATGGACTCCTCCTCCACACCCCTCACACTCCCCAACCCCAAATCCCCCCGCTCTCACTCATCCCCCTTCCCGACCCTTACCCCCCCCTCGTCCACACCCTCCCACACCACCGCCACATCCCTACTTTATCCCCGCCACTCCTCCTGACCAAGCACACAACCCCGCCACCTTCGACCCACGCACTACCGTCTACTCTCTACACTGCCTCCTCTTGCACCACATCTTCCGCTCCACCGACCTCCCCATCGGGCGCTTTCAACTACTCAAAGCCCTCCACCCCCCTCAGCCGACCCTCCCCCCACCTCCCCCCCAACCCCCCCCGACCCCCACTACCGACCCACCCACACCCACAACCCATGGCCCCCTTAACCATCCCTCCCACCCCCTCCCCGCCCCCCACCATACCCCCCTCCTACCGGCTCTCCCCCCGCCCCCCTCCCCTCATCAACCCTCCCCCACCACATCGCCCAACCACTCCACCTCATCAACCTCAACACCCACGGCCTCCACACCTCCATCATGGACGTCGAACGCCTCACAACCACCCACCACCCGTCCTACCCCTCACAGAAACCAACCACGCGACCCACAAATCCCGTTGGCGTATCGCCCTCCCCCACTATCTCTTCAAAAGTCATCGTCCGCATCACTCACATGTGCCCTTACCCAACGCAGGCATCCTCTTCGCGGTGTGCAAAGCCTCATTCCACTCCGCCATTGTCATACCTCCCCCACCCCACCTCACCCCCACATCGCCGGCATAACCCTCATCCCACACGCAGGCACCCCTTACCTCCTCCTCGGAGTCTACATGCCACAGCTCCACACCCTCCAATTGACCCGACTGTACGCAAAAGTCGCCGCGTGGGGCCTCCGACTCGCAGACGACTACCCGTCTCACCGCGTCATATGGGGCGGAGACTTTCAAATGACCACCACCCAAGGTATCGGAAACCCCTCCCTCATTTCCCTATTTATCTCCCACCTCAAAACCCTCCACCCCCCCATTCCCACCTTCCCCCGCAGCGGTGGCTGCCTAAACAACGGGCTCACCACACCCCCTCCCCCCTCGGCCCCTCCCCTGCCACCGTGTCGGTCTTCCCCTCCCCTTCCCATTTCACCGACCACTCAGCCATCCACATCGTCATCCCAGCTCCCTCCACCCTCATTGCTCACGCCCCAACGCCCAACGACCCCTCACACACACCACACACCACTCGCAAATTCACATTCAAACTCCCCCTCACATAAGACCACATACGAGAATACCAACTCAGCACACCCGACGTCCCGACCTCATCAACAAGACTGCCACCCTCCATGTTGTAATCCTCAACACACCCTCATCCACAGCCTCCACGGACGCCCTAGGCACTCTCGCCTCGCAATTCACAACCCTCCTCTCCAACCACATGGACCACGCCGCCACCTCATGGCCCCTCCTCCCCCCGAGAAAACCTCGACCATGTTAAACCGTGCACACACGATCAGTATGGAAGGTAACCAACGCACACGTAGTTAGAGTCACAGTCACGCACAAGGGACAGTCACAGAGACAACTAGCCCGAGGCGTGGTGTCAGGACAACAGAGGTGAGAGAGATGTAGACTTGCGACACCTATGTACCAAATCAAACAGTTTATCGGTATGTCCGATCTAGACATGTACATATCATATCTAAAAAACCTTATAGTAGTTATCTGCAACTAATAACTAGAAGGTATTACTTACAACACCCCCTGAAGGTAGCTACGGGATGAAGCGTTGCATTGGGTCTTCTCCTCCAAGGATTGCACTTGGGTGTCGTGTCAGTGGAGGTCATGGTGGAGGCTTGGTGAACATGTCGGCCACAATTTGGTCAGTGGGGAGGTATCGCAACTTAATGGTTCCTTGCTCCACGTGGTCCTTGAGGAAGTGCCACTTAAAGGCGATGTGTTTAGTCTTCTCGCTGACCAAGGCATTATGGGAGTACGCGATGGCGCTTTGGTTGTCCTCCCAAATGGTGGTGGTTTCGGTGATGGGGGCCTTGAAGATCTCCCCCGTAAGTTGGCGGAGGTGGAGTCCCTTCTTGGTGGCGTCAGCCGCAAAGTAGTACTCGGCTTCACATGTGGATTGGGCCAAACAAGTCGGTTGTTTGGACTTGTAGCTGATGTGCCCGCGTCCGATAGTGAAGAGGTAGCCCCAACGGGACTTGCGGGTGCTGCTGTCGTTTGCCTAGTCAGCGTCGGCAAAGCTTGTAAGTCGGAGACTGTGGTCCGTGCCCCCCCCTAACGCTAGGCACATGTCGATGGTGCCACGGAGGTATCAAAGTACCTTTTTAGAGCCTGCAAGTGGGCGTCCGTGGGGGATGCTTGGGCGGAGCCAAGGTTGCTCAACGCCGTGGATACATCGGGACGCGTGCATACGGCCGCAAACTTGGGTAGACGTCCTTGGCCACCCCGGTAAGGGGGGCGAAATCATGTGCGCGAGTCCGGCGAAAAAGCCGGGGTCCATAGGAAAATACGAGGGCTTAGAGTCGGTCATGCCGTACTTTGCGAGGATGTCGCGCAAGTATTTGGACTGGTCAAGCGAGATGGTGCGGGCCGAGCGATCGCGGGTGATGTGCATGCCCATTAGTTGGGATAGGTCGCCCAGGTCCTTAATTTTGAACCGTGCATTAAGTTGAGCCTTGAACGATGTAAGCCATGTGGCATCGTTGCTTGCTGCAAGAATGTCGTCCACGTAAAATATGATCATGGCGAAAATGTGACCGGCGCGGAAAATGTATATGCATGGGTCGGATACGCATTATTGCCGCCGATGTTCGACAAGCCAGGCACGCGGAAGCATGTTGAACTCGCGAGGGGACTGTTCGAGTCCATAGAGGCTGCGCTTGAGATGACACACTTTAGACGTGCAATCAGCGAAGCCGAGGGACTGGCGGATGTACACGTCCTCCTTGATTGGGACGTAGAGGAATGCAGTATCGATGCCAAGCTGACACAATTTAAGGTCGCGGGCGGCCGCGATGGCACGGAAGAGGCGAAAGCGAGCCATGGGGGTAACATGGGAGAGCGTTTCCGTGTAGTTGAGGCCATCGCGTTGGCTGCACCCTTTGGCGACGAACCGCGCTTTGAAGCGGGAGACATCGCCAACGGTGTCGGACTTGACCTTGTAAATCCACATGATATTAACGACCACGTGGTCATGGGGAAGGTCGACGAGTTCCCACGTGCCGTTGTCTATGAGGGAGGAGTACTCTTGTTGCATGGCGGCTTGCCACTGGGGGGCATGGGCGATGTCCAGAGCAGCCCGGTACGATTTTGGTTCCACAAACTCTCGGGTGGAGAGGAGAGCGACGGCAGTAGGTGATGTACCGGCAGGGGTGTGGGGAGGGCCAGTGATCATGTATGGTACGTGGGGTTGCTCGAAGATGTCCTCTTTGGCTTTGCCCTGGTCCGGGTCACAACACGATGTGACAAGTTTCGGCGGGGATTCAGACATGTGGGCCACAAGGTCCCCGTAGCGGAGGGGGTGCGACCGGAGTCGAGATTGGCGGGGGAATGAAGGAGGGGGTTGAGGGTCGGACAATGGGGTGTCGATAGGGTGGGAAGGTGGGGAGGTTTCCATAGGAGAATCGTCATCCGAGGGGTATGTGATAACCAAGTCAATGGGGAGGCGCGTGCCAAAGCCCGGGGTGTATTCTTGGAAGACGACATGGACGGAAGTGGTGATGCGGCGAGCCTCGGGGTTGTAGACGTGGTACCTTGGGGCGTCAGTCGGATAGCCGACCATGACGCCATGAAACGCTTTTTCGCCGAGTTTCCGACGCAACTTGTCGGGCACTTTGTCGAAGACGGCGCGCCCGAAGACGCGGAATTTGGACGCGTCAGGCGCCGATGACGTCAGGAGAGTGAGGGGAATGCCACCGGTGAGACCGAGTGAGCGGTTGTAAGTGCGGTTTCGGAGGTAAACAGCTGTGTTGACATCGCACGACCACATGGAGTTGGGGACGGCCATATTGTGGAGCATCGCAGAAGCATTGTCCCGGAGGGTGCGCCATGGTCGTTCGGCTTTGCCGAGCGTGTGATGGGCATAGGGGCCAGAAAATTGCACACCGACGCCCGGGCGAGCGCACATCTGGCGTGTGACAGCAACCTCAAAACATAGTCCGAGTCGAGCTTTAGGACCGGTGCGAACGCCCATGAATGGGAGTGATGGCGTGCATGCAAGTGCCTGATGTCCAGCATGATGGTTTCCAGCTCACAACATACGTCGTCTTTTGTTATAAGGAACCGCACCCACATGTAATGTGTGTGGTGGTCGACGACGAGCAAGCAATAAAGGAGGCCATGTGGGGAGGGGACATTCACTAGACCCCAACGGTAAGAGGACATGTTGAGAAGGGGCCGGGATGGTTCGCGCAAGCATTAGTGTTGCGTGGTGCAAAAGTGGCCTTGTGGAGCAAGCATGAATCGCAAGAAACGTGTTTTACAAAGCTGGCTAATGTTGGGCTAGTTGGGACACCATGGGTGTGTTGGGCCTGTAGGCTTTGCATATTACGATGTCCAAGCCGGTGGTGCCACAGTACGGGGTCGCACTCGGCAGTGAGGGCAACACGGGAACCGTGGCCGCGCGCGTTATCATGTGAGGGGCTTGGGGGAAGCTATGGGTGGTGGGGCAAGAGGGAAAGACCCTTGCCAGACGGCTTTAACACACCCATTCATATGCACACCACGAGAAGGCCATTGTGAGAGTCAGTAGGGAAAAGAAAATTACATCCACTGTGGGACTGCATCCAATTGACACTAAAGAGTCTCCCGATGCGCTGAGCATAGTGAGATGACAGGTCGGGGGTGTACAGTGCATGGACCGTGCGGTGGATGATCTGGCAAGACGCCCGCCGAACAGAAATCCGCACCGAGCCACTGCCCATAGCGTCGACGCCGACCCCACCCACGCGAGAGGGAGCGGATGGGGAGGGTAAGCGTAGCGAAATCACCTCGAAACGCGGTCAAGTTGATCGAGCAGGCTAAATCAATTACCCAAAACTGTGACAGGTCACGACCCGGTGTGAGGGAAGATGAGAATGCGACAGAGCTAAAGGGGACACTCACCTCGGTGTCATCGTATGCATATGTGCAGTCCTCTAGAGTGGGGAGACTGCTAGTGGCGTCGGCGGTGACGTCGCTCAGCAGGGCTGCGTGCGCAAAGGCAGAGCCACTAGGGATGCCGTACTTCTCGATGATCATCTTCCGTGTGGCAGGGGTCCTTCTAAGGAGGGCGTCCTATGGGGCATTGCAAGAGGACACTATGTGGTTCATGATGCCACACGCGCTGCACTTGTTGGGGAGGCCACGACCACCAGGAGGGCCACGTGGGTTGTGTTCTCGACCGCTGTGTGAACCACGACTAGCAGCTACAAACGCAGAGATGGGAGGGGGTGATGTGTCGGGGGCTGGCGCGCCCGGAGCACTAGCTTCCTCGTCCATGTTGTGTGCTAGGTGGAGGATGATGGCCATTACCTCACTAGCATACAATAAGTAGTCGGTGTCGAAGGCGTTAATGACACATTGGTTTGCCTGGCCGAAATGGCCGGTGTTGGATATGCCACGCAACATGAGGAGACCGAGGTGGTGGGGGTAGCATAACCATCAATCAGCTGACAAGTCTCGTTGTAGTCATAGAACTCTGTCTCATGACGTGGACATAGTCAATGAGGGACTGACCAAGGCGCTGCGTGAGCATGAGGTTGTCTAGCAAGGAGAGAGAGCGAGCGAAGGACCGGCAGTCTAGGCGTTCACACAAGATATCCCATGCTGCAGTGGCGCAGTCGGGACGTGCATGTGAGACACAATTCATTGCCTAGTCGGTGCGCTTGTTGTCGCTGGCTGCATGGAACAACTGTGTGTAGGCGTTGTGTTGTGCCTGCTCATCCAACTAGACGCCCGACTCGCGGATGGCCAGTTGGGGATGAAGTACGATGCCTTGAGGGAGAGGAAGTTCAAGAACTTCCTCTTCCACTGCTTGAAGTCCGTGGTGGGTCCCATGGTGGGGACCGACATCTTCATGGACCGGTTGAGGGCGTCCTTATCAAAGTTGGTTGCTTCATGGGCAGCGCGGCCGATGACCACCGGGTCAATGGTGGGGCGACGGCCGCTACGGCTAGTGTGAGCACCACGCTGGGCAAGAGGGGAATGCCGGCCAGGAAAGGGAGGAGGCGGGCCGTACGGGTGCGGGTGGCCACGAGAGGTGGGGACGTGATGCGGCGGTGCCTCCGGGAAGAGAGGTCCGTGGGTTGGAGGGGCATATCCGGTAGGGGGGTATGGTGGAGGTGGTGGGAGCATGTCCACGGGCTGCTCGTGACGCGGGGGTTCGCGGTGCGCATCGTGACGGTGTTGCGCGACAGTGGGGTCGGCAACATGAGCAGCAGCGGCAGCCGCAACGTTGGCCGTCTGCGCGTCTAGACGGGCGTAAATGAGCGCCAATTGCTCAAGGACTAGTGCGAGCGTATCATGAGCAGGAACGAGCGAACTCTACTGAGAGCTAGGGTCAGAGGAATCAGTAACCTACGAGTGCGTCGTTGTGGGTGGCGGGCTGGGGTCCTGGAGCGGCTAGCTTAGGTGTGGTGGAGGTTGGGTTTTAAAGCGCATACTGGCGATACCGCCGACTACAAGGTGGAAGTACTACGTTTTTATATAAACTTGCCTTCTGCGGGAGAGGTGGCGATCGCTGCTTGCCGAACCAAGTTGTCGCGCATGAGTGACGTGAAGCGAGGGCCCATAACATGTTAAACCGTGCACACACGATCGGTATGGAAGGTAAGCAACGCACACGTAGTTACAGCCACAGTCACGCAAAAGGGACAATCACAGAGACAACCAGCCCGAGGCGTGGTGTCGGGACAACATAAGTGACAGAGATGTAGCCTAGCGACAGCTATGTACCGAATCAAACAGTTTATCGGTATGTCCGATCTAGACATGTACATATCATATCTAGAAAAGCTTACAGTAGCTATCTGCAACTAATAACTAGAAGGTATTACTTACAATGGATCCCTTCACACGTCCCCGGACCCCATCTAGCTTTCTAAAAAATTCCGCAAACTCATTCAAAAATTCCGCCGATGCAGCACCAACCGTGGCCCCCCCTCCCTCGCCCAATCTCTGTTACATGCGACCGACTATATAACCCCCGATACCATCAAAAACAAATGTCGAGAACGCATCCGACACCTCTTCCACACCGCCACCGCGGAAAAACTGAAAAAAGTATAATCCCGCGCCAACCCGGCCTATGACGCTAACCCGAAATTCTCCCACCGCCTATTTGTTAAAAGCGGCTTCCTCCCTCACAGCCGCACAACCTCGACTCTCCATAGAATCACTCGGCCCGATAACACAATTGCAACCTCCCCCACCGCCATCCTCGCGGCCGTCCACTCAGACTTCGACACCGGACTCACACGCGCCACCCCACATGAACTTCCAACCCCTCCATGGGAACACCCCGACAACCCCGACCAATTCTTCATCAAACCCGGAGGGGACTCCACATTAACACTCGCCGACATGATAACACAAGAAACATTTGATAACATGATTAACTCGCTCGGCACCGGCAACGCCACCGGCCCATACGGTATCCCTAATGAAGTCATAAAATTCCTCCCCCAAGCGACCCGTTCCGCCCTCTTCTCCCTTCTTTCCCTCCCCGCCCACAATGCACATACTCCCCCTGAATGGTGCCACAGCACCACCTGCCTACTACATAAAAAAGGTGACCCAGCCCTCCTCGATAACTACCGCCCCATCGCCCTTATGAACAACCTCCTCAAACTCTGGAGTGCACTAATAAAGAATGCATGCTCGAAATACGTAGAAACCCACTGCATCCTCAATGACCAAAATGATAGATTCCACCACTAGCGCAGTATTCATGTCCTCCATCATCATGATGATGGAGGAAGCCAAAAATTGTAACAAAGACATCTTTATCATGTGCGCTGATTTTAAGGGCGCCTTCAATACCGCCGACCACCGCATAATGTTCAAGCACATGCGCCAAACAGGTAGGCCTCCCACCTTTGTAGACACTTGCGAACAACTCTATGCTGTATCCACCACCGAATATATCACCCCCTACTACCCCACCCCCTCCATCGACATTAACCGTGGCACCCTCTAGGGCGACATCCTCTCCCCTTTTCTATTTACCCTCTTCCTCGAACCATTCCTCCGCTAGCTCACAGTCGGAGGCCGGGGATACCGCCCGGGAGCCCCCGCCACTAACGTTGACCCTGCAAAACCCACAGCTACCTACCCCGGTCACGGCGTCGCCGACGACCTCAGCCTCGTCACGGGCTCACCCCCCAACATGACCATCTTGCTCAGGTAGCTCTCCCTCTTCAGTGCCTACACCGGCATGACTGTCAACGTAAAAAAATGCTGCATTACCGGCGCCCTTTGGCACTGAGACAACGCCCTCTCCCAGCCAACCGCACCCTCCTTGCATCCCGTCTGCAGAAACACTTCATCATCATTAACTTACACCCCTCCCCCATCCTATCCATCGGCCCCTCGGATATGTACCGCGTCCTCGGAGTTGAACTCAACACCTCTGTCACCATCAATAAGCAAAGGCAAGAACTAAAGCGCACTACTACAACCCTCATCGATGCCCTCTACACTTCCCTAGTAACAAAATCCCGCAGAGTCAGCGTCATCCGCGGCCTCCTCATCGGCAAGCACTCCACCCTCCAGCTCGGCCTCTTTAGCGATTCCCAGCCGGACATCATGGAAGGCCAAACCTGCAAAACCCTCCGCTCCGCCGTCTCCTCGGTGCGTAACCTCCCCCTAACAGCCCTTCACCGCCCCACCAACGACCTCGGCTACGGCCTCCCCTCCCTCAAAGCCCACGCCGCACAACTCACCGTATGCCACTTACACAGAATCATGAACACCCCCGGATACATAGACCACATGGCCAGAACCCACATCCGCACCATCTCCACCACATACACCCAATGGCCCACATAATCCATCATGACAGATAACACCTCCCCAACCACACTCCGATGCCTTGTACGAGCCCAACGCGACGCAGGCACCATGTTCCACCACATCCATCCCCTCTCCATCACCAACCCTATCGCCTCCACACTCCGCACCCACATCACCCAACAAGACAACACCCTCCTCGCCTCACTGTGCGACAAATCCACCCACATCACCGACCCACACACTTACATACAAACATACTGCGACTTCACACCCCGCCGAACACACACATCCCTCCTTCCCCGCCTCAAACCCCTCTAGCATCACAACATCACCACCTAGTCACAAGTCCTCCACCGCGCCACCGACCCCTCCATCATCCTCTAATCCTCCAAATCCATATCCACACTCGCGGGGTCCACCACCTCCCTCTCAGTCTCCATCCGCCTCCTCGCCGCAGTCCTCACCGAACCCCGTGACACCATACACAACCGCTTGTCCACTACACACCTCACCAACAAATACGCACCCCCCCCCCACCATCCGCCCCTCATGGATTTCTCTCTTACCCCCCCCCCCCCACATCCCCCGCTCCCCCACCACCCTCCCAACCAGCATTCGACCACCTCACGCCAAAGCCCCCCTCTTGGCCCCCACCACACACATCGACACGGGATGCCTCTCCCCCTCCGACCACCACTATCCTCCCTGCGACGTCACACGCATACTCTCCAAACACAAAGCATCGGAATACATCCAAACGCAATATATGGTAGAATGGGCCCCGGAACACCTCACGGAATGGGAAATGCAGCTCCAACTCGACGACGGCTTCATCTCCTCCACCCCCACCTCGGTATGTCACCCCACCCCCTCCCCCACCGCATGCTCTATATGCCACGACCCTCTCCACACAGACCCCACCGCCACGTGATGCACGTGCCCGCACTTTGCCGTCCACTCCCACTGCCGCCCCGCTCAGAGGCAAGACACATGGCTGTGCGACTGGTGCGAACGCGGTTAACAACACGACCTTACCCGCCTACACGAGGTCCAATGATCCCCTTGCCTACAACTCCACGACACCATCGGCGAGACCCCCTCCGGCCCCGCTGCCCTCACCGCATTCAACTCATGACTCGTCCCCCCCGCAACACCCATCCTACCCGGCCCGGGACCCACCCCATGGACGCATTCACTCATCACATTCAACCACAGCCCCATCATCCCAGACCTCGACATGCTCCCCACCGACACACTCACCCCACACACCCACCCCACCCTCCATGCCACTGCCACCCTCTGCACCCCAAACGGCCGCGCTGTCATCACCCTCTCCGGCCCCTGCAACCGACACCTATTTCGACTCTTCCGCCCCGACCTCACTTACCGCTCGTTCGAAGAAGAGGTCTACCACCTCATCACTCGCCTAGGCTCCCGATTATGAATCCACTCACCCACACCCGCCACCACCACGCGCAACACATGGGCCACTCGAGAAGACTTACTCACAACACTTCGCACCACATTCCACATCCAAACATAACTTTACTGAGACCCCCTCAACAAATCACTACACTCTCACACCTACCACTCCCTCTACCCCGAAGACGTAGTCTTCTCATCCAGCGGCAGCAACGCACCACACACATGGCACGGCACTAGCATCGCCCACCCGGAATACGACCACGAATGCATGCGCCGCCCCAAAGAACATGCAATATCTAGCGCCCACTCCACAGCCTCACACACACCCAGCGCCACCATCCTCATCCGCCCCCGATGGGAACACACCCTCTATCGACATTCCAAATCTATCAACTCTCCATACACCCACCACCTCCACACCCTTCCCAACGACGCGAACACCGTCCTACCCCCCGACCAACACAAAGGCAACCCTACCCCCACCCCATTCGGCACACGCTAGATGGTCGACATCTACCTCGTCGCCAGCCCCCTCGCGCTCTCCGCCTTACAGTCACACACAGCCATGTCCGCCCTCCATAACACAATCGAATCAATTTTCAACACACACCTTCCCAACCCCACCATCATCATCCCACCCCCACAACAACTCGACACATACTCACCACACTCCGTAGGCATCTACCATCTCCCCCCCAACCCCACTCATCCCATCATTTGCCCCTTTCCGGAACGCACAAGGCTAACATACTCCCCCACCAAAGGAGAACTTGCTTGGAATTGGCAGGACTTCGTTTACACGTATGGCTCGAAGAAGGGCGCCCCCTCCTCCCCCCCCCCCCCCCCCCCCCCCCCCCGGCGCGGCCGCCACTCACCCCGCCTCGGACACACGTATCAAAGTCATGGTGGCCTCCACCCCTCCCTCACACACCATCAATTGCGCAGAACTAGTGGCATCGATATAGGCCTCCAACTCGTCCATACCCACCTTCTTACAAACAGTGCGTGCCCCCTCCGTCTAATACAAGGCTACATGAACTGCCCGTCCGCCTACCGCCACAACATTCACACAAATACGCTCCTCTCCATCACCCACAGCCTCAAAACCCGTTGCGACTCAGGCATCCGCACACACCTCGAAAAATAAAAGCACACAACCACTCATTAGGCAACGACCTCGCAGACACACTCGCTAACCAAGCTGCGGACGGACACCCCCCCCGACACAACATACACCACATGCTCAGATGTGTCGACAGGACACTAGACTTGGCCTTACACCCTCATCGCACAAACCCTAGGGGAACATGTTGATATCCCTTAGAGAGTTTTGATAATGGAGACATCCGCACGTTGGACTCCGGGGGAGACTTGGCCCTCCACACATAGGTGGTCGCAGTGTTTGCACGATGCGCGGGATTCATATGCACAATATGTTCCAATCGGGTACCGACTTTTGGGGCTGGACTTGGATAAGGCGTACAGCTCCGTTCCGGGAGGCGTGGGTTCTAACCCCCCTCATGGCATTTTTAACAGAACCCATACCCTAGAGATACACCAACATCAAAACAGACGCACACATACAACACACACACACACACACACACACACACACACACACACACACACACACACACACACACACACACACACACACACACACACTCCTCTCACACACCACCAAACACGGTCCCCTCCTCGCCCGCGCCGCGGAGGACGGAGCCGACTTTACCTTCCACATAAAGCACACCACACTCACCAACATCCAATTCACCCACAAGCAAGAATTCATTTAGGGCGTACACAACACCCGCCTCCTCACCCACAACCCCACCATGCGTTTGCTCAGGTGTGGCCAATTCACCAGCAACGGCCACATAGTCGGTGATTGCCCCACCATGTCTGGCCTAAGACATCACCGCCACAACACTGCGCTACAATTCCTCCTCTCCCTCATGGAACGCCACAACGGCGGACGCTGGGAGACCATCACCGCAGACTTCGGTAGCAAACCTATCAAATCCTTTGCATCCCCCACACCCACCACACCCCTCTTGACTGTCACCCCACCCACCTCAACCCACCCACATGCCCACCCGCCTTGTTGCTGCCGACGAAGGCCTCTCGCCCGACTCCCTCACTTCATGTCCCGCCATCCTCCCCACCGATATTCTTCCCCCCCCCCGCGTTTCAACCCCCGGCCCACAAACCCGACGTTATCCGCCTCCTCGAACCTCGATACGTCGGTCACACAATCGGCCGCCGCCGATACTCCTCGATTAAAAAGATTCAAATAGGGGAGTGGAAGTAATGCACGGACCACAACCTCTCCCACAAAACTCAATTGATTCGCGTCAAATACACCCCCCTCGCTAGTGCCATCCGCCAGCACTAGCCAGGTACCGAATGTGACATCCTCCCCGTCGTCATGAGCCGCACGGGTACACCGCACTCATACACCATCACAAGTCTCACCTCTCTTCTCACCCTCCGCACTGACCCCCTTGACAAACTCATCTCGAAAGCACGGCTCGACACATCACGCATCCTTGCACAACTCCACACGCACATTGTCCAATGGTTACATCATCTCCTACTCATATACCGCATCAAATCCCGCACGACCACTCGCCGCGCCCCCACACACTGCACCTACGGTTGTAAACCGGCGCATACGGTACATGTTGTAAACAATTTCAATTTTAATTGGTTGAAGTCCTCCTCCTTGATCTTGCAATAGTAGTGATGCAATTCCCACTGACAAAGCATATGTAGCTACGGTGCACGTCGCATCCGAGCTTACCTCCGGAAGGATCATGCATGGCGCGGAGATGAGCCGTAACATGAGAGTCTCAAAGGCTTCCAAACAAGCAAGCGTCATCGTAACCTTATGTGGATGGGACTTCCGCAGTAAGTCCGTCAATGGAGCCGTAAGGTCACTGAAATGATGAGCAAATCTGGCGTAGAAGTTGCAAAATTGCACGAAACTGCGGACCTCCTTCTGCGTCGTAGACACTAGCAAGTCTGCAACGGCCTCGACTATCCTGTCGATACTGAAATATTACCAACTGACACAGTGTAGCCAAGATACCCCATTTCATGAAGGCCGAAGAAGCACTTCTTCATGGCCGAAGAAGCTTTTTCTGAAGGCGGAAGACGTAACTTCAAGCCCTCCTCCTTAAAACGTTGAAGAACCAGACGCATGTGCTCCATGTGTTCCTCCATGGTACGGTTGTAAGTACAGACGTCGTCGAGGTAGACAATAACGAACTTGTGTAAAAAGTCACGAAAAATGTCATTTATCATCCTCTAAAATGTTGTTGGTGCATTGCACATTCCAAACAGCATGGCGATCCATTCCATTAAGCCATAATGGGTCTGAAACGCAGTCTTGTGGACCTCCCGATCACGCAATCGAACTTGCCAAAAGCAAGACGCGAGGTCACGATGCGTGTAAAGTCTACGTCCTTAAGTTCATCAAGTGTGTCGTCCACACGCGGTAGTGAGTAGGCGGCCTTACGCGTAACTTCGTTCACTCCACGGTAGTCAATGCACACGTGTAGCGAGCCATCACCTTTACGCACAAAGAGAATTGGCGAGCCGAACTCAAAATAGTTGGGGCGAATCATACCAGCTTCCATGGCGTCTTTTAGCTGCCGGTTCAGCTTAGCGCGCTCTGCATGTGACAAATTGTTAAGACGTTGCCGTTTCATCAGGCAAGTAGTCTCGATGGGAGGATCCCACTGTCGGCTTACATGCGGCGAATTAAATGGCTGCGATAACTCCGGGAAGTCATCATAGAGTAACGACCGGAAGTTTTCAGGTTGTTCAACAGTAAGCTCTTCTCCAGTGTGGAACTCAGTTGGCTGGACTGTGGCTGGCGTAACTTCAATTACGTAAAATTCAGCATTACGTCTCCTTGTGCGGCGCGTCCTGTGCATGAGTTTTTGAACCTTATTAGACGACATTAGTAGACACTCACGACGGCGCTCCTCAATAGAAGTCTCCACTATTGTACCATTCAACAGGGTGAAAATACGCTATTAGTGCCAAATTGTAAAGAGGCTGCTCCTCATCAAGCCATGGTATACCAAGTACCAAATCAACAATACGTAAATCACGTAAGACGTAAGAGGTCCGTTCAAATTCTTGACGAGCCAGCTCAAAAGTAACATCGCAGACAGTCGAAGATGTCACACGCTGACCGTTAGCAAGCCGGACATGAGTTTTCGATGGGAACGTGCGCCGAGTCTGCAAGGCAAAGCGTCTTACAAGGTCTTTTGACACGAAGTCAAGAGTCGCAGCGCAGTCGACCATGCCATTAACAAGCTGTCCACCATCATAAGCTTTCAAAGTTAGCTCAATGCGAATTAACAGCCGAGCTTCCGTGAGGTCCGTTAAAAGGGCGGTAGCTATCGAAGAAAATCGTGGCCGCGTAGCGATGGACTCTTCCATGTCGTGAGGAGGTACACGTCCCGAGGCGGGTTGGTCAAGAATGTAGTCGGTGCTTGATCGTAAAAAGTACAATCAGCGTCGACTAACCAAAGTTGAACAAGCCAAGGAGCTGGAGCAACCACCTCTTGATGGGTAGGATTGTCCAACGAATGACCAGTAGAATAAAGAATGCCATGACTGATGTTGGACCTGTCCGACGACAACTCTCAAAATCGCGTCCAATTTGCTCAGCTAATTCCCATGGTGGTTTAACGAACACCCGTTCGCGAGACAAGTCTCGCTCCATGATCGAATCACTCGGCAAACAGTGAGATAAATCACCGTGCGAGTTTAGACCCTCGTCATCAGCACAACCCTCGAAAGTGAAGTTAAATCGTGCGTGCATAGGTTCAAAAATAGAGTCAACCATATTCCAATCAATCGAACGTATGGTTACATGTTTACGACTCCCTCTCTTATTGTTTCGACGACGACGACCTACTACTAGGGTTGCATGAGTCACGACTGTAGTCGATGGAGATGTCGAAAGAGTTTCGACGACCTTTGTCGCTAACAATGTTTCAGATCGATTAGTAGATTCAGCCGGTTGCTCCATTCGTCAGTAGAACAATCATGCCACCATCATTGCTTCCTCGAAGGAGCACCCATCGCCTCTTTGCCTTTCAGCTCTCGGTATTGGAAACGACGGTGTCCCTTCTTGTGGCACTTGAAGCAAAGGCCCTCTTCGATATGACGTTTACGCTCCTCCGGGGTTAAAGCTCCGGCCATGGCGCTGAAGTCAATTCGGCAATTGATTGGAGAAGTTCGGCCACGACCTCCTTGTCCTCCTCCACGACCTGGACCTCTACCATCACCAGCACCGTTGTCGCGCTTCCAGATTTTCGAGGCTCCTACTAAGGGGTCCTCGTAAGTGCGCTTCTTGGTAGGTTATCCGCTTCCGGGCGTTGTCGTCGGACTAGCTGTTGACCTATCACGACCAAGATGGGGCGAGTCGATAACGACGTCATTGAGGAAGTTTTCCAGCTCCACGAGTTTCAAATCGTACTTCTTTGTTATCGATGAGACTTCGCTTGGGTCTGAAGCTAAAAATGAGTCAGTCCACTTATGAAACGAACACATTGAAGGTCATATGTCGGATGTTGACGAGACCTCCTTAAAAAGTCGTAGAACTGTTGGGTGTAGGCGGCGTAACTCATGTTACCTTGCGTAATGCCAAGCACGGCGTTAATTGCGTCATATCGAATGTTGGGCAGTAAGGACGTCTTACGAAGTTCCTCCACCAATGAGTCGAAAGATGTTGGAATGGCTGCTTGTTGTTTACGGTTCAGCCACCAGCTATTTTGGGGTCTAGAAAACTTTGCAGTAACATAGATAACGGCTTCATAAGAATCAGCAGTAATGCCTAGCAAGACGAAGCGTTGCGGTTGTGCCTCGAGCTAGTCTTGTTGAGGGGGTCTCAGTAGACTTATGTTTGGATATGAAAGGTGGTGCGAAGGGCGGAGAGGAGGACCTCCCGAGTGACCCATATGTTGCGTGTGGTGGTGGCTAGTGTGGGTGAGTGGATTTATGAGGGGAAGCCGAATCGTGTGATGAGGTGGTAGACCTCTTCTTCGAATGTGCGGTGTGCGAGGTCGGGGCGGAAGATTTGATATAGTTGTCGGGTGCGGGGGCCGGATATGGTAGTGACCGCGCGGCCATCGGGGGTGCGTAAAGGATTGTTTTGTCGGGTGGGGTGGGGTGGGGCATGTATGAGAATATCTATCACTGCAACGGTACATATGAAAATTGATTATGTCGCTATGACGCTATCTCCACGATGCGGGGTCCGCTCCCGCCGCTCGAGGGCGTTGATCATGCCAGTTGGCGAGCCAAAGCCAACCGATCCGGGCCTACCTTACCTCTCCTCCGCATCTACCGTATCAAAGCCTTTGCCACTTGCAAATAACTTCACCGCTCTTTACATTCACTCATAGACAAGTACCCTTCACCTCACACACACCTTACCATACCCTTTCATGGGGGAGTATCAAAACCCTACACAACTTAGGAGAGGATGGGCAAGGACAACTTGGCCTGGATTTCGTGTGCTAGCTTTCATGGATTGCATATGCAAGAAGGCCCTTAGACATCGGCAAGGGCGTGACTCCTAATTGTTGTGAGTCATTTCAATTTTCATTCGTTATTATATATTTGTCACTCCACCTCGGTTCCTTTCATGCGGCTTTGACTGATGTGCGTCGGGAGTTCACGCAACGTCTTTTTGTGCCCATTTATGGCAATGTAGCTTCCTATTCTCGCGATGACCTTATAAGGCGGAAGGAAAGCGTGGATGTTGTTTTATGCCTTCGTGCTCAGCGGACTTAGACCCGCGTATTTTCCTTTTATCTTGCTTGGTGGCTTGAACCGCTTTTCTTGTAATTATTTTTCACATTTATAAAGTGCGCCATCGAGCGAGGATCATAATGAAGCAAGCCTGTATTCCAATTAAAAAAAAGTATACACGACTCGCGAGCCATATACCGAAATTTCCACTTTCAAAGGTACTCGAAATATAAAGGAACACGGCTCGCGGCCCAAGCCGTGTTCCTTTTCGCCCGAGCCGTGTACCGGGAGGAGGTACACGGCTCTAACGCCCAGTATATTCGGTAGCATATCCCGCTTGTCGCATCGCGCGGGGCTCTTCCCATTGGTTGGCAACCGTCTCTAGGCAAGGATCCCACCACCCACACCCGTCCGTAGGCGCGCGAGCACAGCCAGCTCAATATGCCTCGGCGTAAGTGCTCCGAATAGGGGGCCGCGCAATCCTGAAGCCGGCATTGGTCAAAAGCGAAGAAAAGTGTCGCCCTTGGGGCTTTCCTCGCCATCTCGGATCTGAATGGGGTCCACAAAGAAAGGGGCGTCCGAGCGCGCTTGTAAGACCCTACCACTAGAAATCCCAGCAAAGATAACGAAGCCCCAAATCTTGTAGTATTTGTGCGTGAGAGTGCGTGCGCGTGTGTGTGACCGTGCACGTGCGTGTGTGTGTGATCGCGTGTGTGACCGTGTGCGTATGTATACGTAGTTGTGCGTGCGCGCGCGCGCGCGCGCGCGTGTGTGTGTGTGTGTGTGTGTGTGTGTGTGTGTGTGTGTGTGTGTGTGTGTGTGTGTGTGTGTGTGTGTGTGTGTGTGTGTGTGTGTGAGTGTGAGTGTGTGTGTGTGTGTGTGAGAGTGAGTGTGACTCCGTGCGTGTGTGTGTGTGTGTGTGACCGCGTGTGTTTACATGTACTAGCACGCTGAGTTTGCGCTCCCGGGTGCGGGCTCCGTACCCATCACCACGTCTGGCGTTGGCGGAACGGCATTCACAAGTGCCGTCAAGCCGAAAAGTAGGGCCACGGCCCCTACAAGCGTGATGCGCCTAATGTTAAGCATCGTGGTACGGGCGCGGGTGGCGGTAGTTGTAAGTGAGAGTGTGTGTACGGACGCAATGGCTGCGCAGAAAGGCCTTAGAAGGCCGATATCAAGCCCGTATGTACTGTGGCTCGAGCCGTGTACCGGCCTCATTGGAATACCGGAAAGCGCGCGGAACACGGCATGTGATACTTACGGCCCGCGAGCCATGAAGCATTGAAGCGGCCGAGCCGTGTTCCTACGAGTCGTGCACTTATTAATTGGAATAACGGCTTAATTTGGATAGGACAATCTTATAGGGCAATCTGAATGAATCCAACAGCAGGATAGCGTTATTAAGTAAAGGACTTTCTATACTCCTCCACAAAATTCCGGGCATGCATAATGTTTAGCATGAGCTAGTTAAGAACACGCTCCCCACTCACCACGTCAAGCACGACGACACTCAGGTACCGCCCAAGTGTAGGAGAGCCGGGAAGCAAGTACTCAAGCAGCTAGCCGCCATCTTGTATACTTAGACGTGAGCTTAAAGCGAGTGTTGCCGGCGGAGTTTGTTGAATTACGCCCATAAATTCCCGGGAAATTGTCTAAACTACACATGTCGTTTTGAGCTTCACGCTTGGGCATTGCTCAAGCGCTCATACCAGGCTGCATACTAATCAATTTTCCACCTAACCGTACTTAAAGGGACTTGTTGGAGGGGGTTTGGAGGCGTGGGTGCCGTGTTCATTGCGCGAGGTTTGGTTTGCGGGTGTGTGAATGGAGGACGGAAGTTCACGCCGCAGGCACGGGTGATGTACTTGGAAACAAGCCAATAAAAACCCCACATGACGCAGGTTTGGATAAACACTGCACGCTCTAAATAGGCGGGGGCGATTGGCTTTGGTGGGGGGCGAGGTCCAACTTGCCAACTTGGCCGGTTGGGACGCATCGCGTTGGCGGTGGTGTTTGGAATGCTTGCGTATGTGCTTGTGCCAACCACACCCGCCCCGCGCGTGGCACACGTCGGAAATTAGGCTTGTAATTCACAAGAAATAAAGACTTGCTTAACATATATTGACAAACCCCGCACAAATCGCCTCATGAGGTGAGCCGAATTCGACGGGTGTTGCTTGGCACTACGGCTAAGCTTTGCCGGAACATTGTGGAAATTGAAATAACTCACAGAAAACATTTGTGAGCGCTTGAGCCCAAGAGTAGGTGCGTTGGACGCGCATTAAAAGGCGCGTCCAACGGTACCTATTTCAAAGTGTTTCGACCTTTTTCGAGTAGTAACTTTTGATCGTTTTAACATTGTGACCGAAAGCATCTTGCCATTGGGTTGTGCGCATATCGGTGGTAAGTATAAATACGCAATTTCAAGCATTTCCCACACAACGGCCTATCCAACACCTCCTCCCCCCGTCGACTATGCATTCATATTGCGGCGGTGTCCGCCCGTCACTCTTTTCGTCTAACCGGCACTGCGACTGTTTGAAAGAGCGTGTCGCACGGGTGGGGCGCAATAACTCCAACTACACAAGCCAAGTAGCGCTGGAATTCGCCCCCCGTAGCTGTCGGCGCATTCCATCGTGGGCGCCAAAGCATTGCCTAGGATTTCGGGAGATCTGTCAATAAAACCGAGGCATTGTTACATTTTTTTCTTGAATAAAAGGTGCGAAATTTTGTCCATACTTTTGTGGAGGAGTTTAGTTTCTCAAGTCCCTTACCACATACATATTGTCGAGCACTGTCTATCCAGTGTCGTCAGCTAGCTCGTCTTGAACGCACTTCTTTTTTCCTGCCGAGCATCAAGCAGTAGCAGCTAGTAAGCCAACTCATCCAGGTTTCCCCACTTTCCAGCTTAAAACATGTCTTCCATTGTGCTCGCCTCGGGCTCTTTGTCGATAGCATCTTTCCGTCAAGCCAGCGGTAAGTGCAACTCCAGCTGGCGTCGCTTGCTGCGTAGCTCGCGCGCTGCGGTCCATGCAAGGGCACCCATGATCTCGCGTGCTAGCAGCGAAGCAGGGAAAGAGCAGCCTACCCCTCGTCCAGCTCGCCGGCGGCCTCCCCCCCCTCCTGGTCTCGACCCCAACCTTGAGGTGCGCTCGGCCCCGTCGACTGCGGAGCTAGTTTTGCAGCACCCCGCGTTGTGGTCGTAGTGCCTGAGATTATGAAACGGTAGGTACTGAGAGCTTGGGGTGGGCTCGCCGGTATGTTGTGCTGGAACGAACGGAGCAGGTGGTTAAGATTGAGACGGTGGAGAAGTCGGCGTGGGAGGGTGTGGCACAGATTGACCGCGCCGGCGATGCCGCCTCCGACCCAGGGTATGTACTATCAGTGAGAGCAGCCGCGGATCGAATGGTGAGGTGTCTTTGGCGGTAGTAGGCGGTGAGACCAGTGGTGGGAAAGGAGAGGATAGCAAGCTGCCACCCGTCCTGTCCCTTCACCCACAAACGCCCTCTCTCACACACACCCGCGTGGGCTGTTGAACGACAGGAGGGTCGCCGCGCTGGTGGCGGGTGACTTTGCGGCGCTACTTGCGTTTGCTACCGTGGGGCACGTGTCCCACTTTCACGACTTTGATGCAGCGGCCATCGCCGTGGCTGCTCTTCCATTTTGGCTTGGTGTGCACCTGCGCCCTCCGCTCTCTCTCCCTTCTCCTCTCAGTGGTTTGTTGTATGAAGGAATATAACTCCTACTGAGGGCTTGTACTTCTCATTACTTGATTCTTCTTGCCCCGTTCAGGCTGGTTTCCAGTGGCCGCAGCGTTGGGGTGCTACTCAACGGATGTGCAGACCGGCAAGTCAGGCACTGGCCCGGCTTTGAAGGGATGGGCCGTCGGAATACCTGTAAGGCACACGTCAACATGCACACAAACCCCCTCCACACACACAGACACCCACGCACGCACACTGTTGCCATGGCGTGACTTGTCTATCTCTGCCACTTGCTTTGGCTCCTGTGCTTCCATTCATGCATTTTGACCAATCACTTGTTGGTATGTCTTCAGGCCGGAGTAGTAATCCGAAGCTTAATGAAGGGTTACATACCTGACAAGTCCTTTCTCATCGTTGGCATGCTCGCCAACTTGGTTTTTCTTGTCGGCTGGAGAATGGTATATGCTTCCAAGACAGTGAGCCCCCCCCCCCCTTCCCTTTCCGGTGCTCTTCTATCACAGCTTGTTCCACTGCATAACATGCACAAATCCTGCACCAGTGCCCCTCAATGCTGTCATTGGTAATGCCTCGCCCCCACAGGGGGCCGCCCTTGGAACAGCGTCAAAAAACAAATCGGGCAGCATTTTTGAGTTGTTCTCTCTGATTGGCTCTCTAACCCGGCGCTGGTGACTTTCTGGCCGGTAGTATGAGTAGTGGTGCGCAACGGTGTTTGCCCCATTTCCTGCCTTTCTGACATGAAAACGTAAACATTCCACTCCAACGAGTATCACAGCAGAAGCACGTGCACGTGTGCCATCAATGTTGTGGAAATTGCCTAGGAATCAGAAGATGAGTGATATCGCTGACTGGTGGTAGTGCAAAAATAAATATTTTCAGCAGCCCTCGACAGGTGCAACACGGCAGCGCAACCGCTGTGGTCCGACTACTCCGGCGCACTGACCTGTCACACTCAGGGTCGAACTACTTCACATGCAAATAGTAGTGAATAGCTAGAGATATTGTGCTAGATAAACAAAAGATGCTTCAGCAGCCCCGTTGTGTTGTGGGGGTGTGCCATCCCCATGTTTCGGAGATGGACACTTGTCACAGCCAGAGCACGAGCTCAGGCTGGGGTTTCGGGTGATTTCGGGCGCACGGCCACCCGGTTGAATGCGGCTGGTTTGGTGAAATCGCTACCTGTGGGGGTGCCGTGCACTGCAGCTCGTCTGTGCTTTCGGAGCAACACAACGACGGCGATAGTAATGAGGAGTGCCACCGTCACACCAGCCGTCACACCAATGATGATGTCCAGCGGCTTGCTGTCGTCCTTTGGCTTCGCCACCTCGGGTGTGTTTATCAATGTCGCCCTTCCATACGTCCCCTCCATCGAGCTAAACAACGCTTCGCCTATCTCACTGATCAAGGCAGACAGTGACATGGCCTCTTCTTCGCTGCCAGCCAGGACTGTGTAGTCCACCACAGCGCCGTCCGCATTGACAGCTGTGATATAGACCTGCTCCTCTGTCACAGAGGGCAGCTTGTTAGCGATGGCTTGCTTCAGTACGGCCACAAATGCGGTGCCATCCACAGCTGAGATGTCTGCGTCGGGGAAGGCGACGCTGGCGGAGACGCGGAAGGTAGAATCTGGGGCGGGCGACACGGGGAAGGCTGCGGGTGCTGGGGTTGGGGTTGTGACGGATGTGGGGAATGGTGACACCGTCACAGTGGGGGACGGTGTCACCCCGGGCGGATCTGTACCGCCTGCGTCAGAGGGGACGATAGCCGCCACGCAGGTGAACTCTCCCAGCTGCTCACCAACACAGCGACACGCGTTGTCGTCTCCCAGCGCGGGAGCCTCCCCAATGACGACAGGCTCATAGGTGAGGTAGTCCATCATGACGCAGAAGAGGCGCGCGCCGGGAAGGGAGTCCATCAGCTCCGTGTCGACAGGGACCTCAACTGACATAGATCCACCCAGGTTGCCCACCCCGCGCTTGTTTGGCATCGCAATGGTCAGCACACCCGCGGCGCGGGAGACAACAACGCCCTCGGTGGAGTCCAAGCTGAGGTTGCGGACCACGGCGCTCACAAATGCTTGGTTGCCCAGGCCGGCAAACAGATAGGATGCGTCCTGGACGAAGGAGATGGAGATGTCCACGGGCTGAGGGCAGCGCAGCGCACCACCTGCAATGCACTCCTCCGCAAATCCATCCGGAACCACAATCCCCGGCTGGGTGGTCAGATCGTTGGCGGCCAGTCGACGACGGCGCTCTGCCTCCCCGCCCACGCTGATACGCAGCTGGTTCATCGCCTCCGCGAGTCGCTTGCCCAACGTGAGCGCGGCCCCTGAGCCGCTGTTGCCCTCCGCGTCACCCACCGTGAGGAAGGACTCCGTGGGGGTGCGGTCCTGCAGGAACTTGGGGCCCAGCTTTGACATAATCTCAGTCAGGCTCTCTTGCACGTCGCCCGCGCCAGCGTCGCTGGAGTTGCCGTCGATGCCGCCCAGCATTGAGCCGAGGCCCTCCATGATGCTAAAACCCAGCGACTCAAAGCCGTCCTGCAGCTGCTCCAACTGCTCCGCGACATGCTGGAGCACACGCACCGCGCGGCTGCGCGCCCCGGAGTCGATGTTCCCTCCACCCGCCTGGTTCAGTGTGTGAGTGAGCAACTCCAGCGACTCCGGGGGCAGCTCCTCCAGGTCGATCTCCTCAAGAACGGTCAATACCTGCCGCAGCACCGCCCTCTCCTCCTCCATCCCCTCTTCTCCCCCCTCGCCTTCATCACCTCCGCTCTGGCGCACCTGATTAACCACGCTCTGCCCCACCAGCAGGCGCTCGAAGCTCGAGGCGCCGCTGCTGCTACTGAGCGCGCTCACGACGTTGGTAAGGTTGGTCCCCCCAGCAGGGGCGGTCACGGTGATGTTACGCTGCACACAGGAGCGCGAGAGTGTGGCGCCGTTGGGGACGTACTCATCCAATGCGCACACCCTCACCGTCACGAGACTGTCCGTCCCTGTGCCGACCGGAAGGCTAGAGAAGGAGTAGCTGTTGCCTGCCTGTTTCACGAGCGGGATGAAGCTGCGGTCGGTGGGGCAGGAGAGCTCGCGGCAATAACCGAACTGGTACAACACCCGCTGCGTCGTCGAGCCCAATAAGATATCGGTGTCCTCAAAGCCAGACGCGGTGGCGCTAAATACTGTTTCCCCGTGGGCTGAGCCCGCACCGGGCGTTACCTCAATGCAGCTCGCTAGTGTACACGATGGCCGAGAGTTGACGCTCACTGTGCGTGAGGAAGTGGAGGCGGCCTGAGTTTCTGTGTTAGTGAGCTGCACCGAGAAAGCCATATCTTCGCCAGCCCGTAGTGCGTCCGCCTTGACAATGATGAATGGCTCGTCCAGAGCGCCATTAATAACCATGCCCGGGTCCACCTGGGCGCAAGTCAAAGCAGAGCGTACCTCAGGGATCAAAACACTTTACAAGAAAACCAATATGCGCAAGCATCAAAAGATGCCTATTAAATTATACCGCTTCACTTCGATGACAAAATGCACAATGGAATCAGCGGCAGCCAGCATCACGAGGGTGGTATTCCCAGATGGGCCCATTCGCTTGCATAGGCGTTGACGCCAACCTAGCCATTCCCGGCGTCGGGAGGTGGGGATCATGAAGCTGTGTCGGGCTTTATATTGCAGGGGGGGGGGGGGGGGGGGGGGGTGATCCGGCGACAGCGATCCTTCGAATCTACCCACGTCGATGCGGAAGGACACCCATGGAGACCCGCGGGCTATCACGTGCACCAACCTTGAGACTGACACACACAATCTTTGCCTCAACCACACATACGCACAAACACACACACACACACACACACACACACACACACACACACACCGTGACCTTACCACCAAATGAAATGCCCTCATCGAAAAATCAATACCCTGCCACCGCGCGGACCCTCATACCAATGCTGGGACATGGCATGACATCAAGGTTACCAACACAGATTTACGAAAAACAGTGCTTCGTATATGGGCGTCGATGACGAAACTCTACTACTTGCATGCTACGTAACCCTATGGTAACCTATTTGAGGCCACTTCAGTAGCAATGATCAGATCTGGATACTTCCGCTCCATGCAGTCATGAATTCGTCGAAATCGGACAGTGACCTTAAACTCCTCCTCCCCATCCTCGAGCGAATCAACGGTGGCAAACCTTTTGTACAAACGATCGCAAACAGTAATGGACAATACCCACGACGCGAGCTCCCTTACAGAGGGTAATTTACGCCCCGTATCACACATACGTTCACACGCGTGTTTGGCACCCACGAAGGCTTCACTGTCGAGTACTTGTCGACCTCGCCCGCCAGTGATCTCCCGGAAATAACAATGCGCATACCCGATGTTCGTCAAGTCCATAAAACCGATTGTATACGGATGTTTACGCACAATGACCTGGAGACGTGAATTACATAATACGGGGATCATTTTCCATTCCAAATACATAGTGAAGCCGTAGCTAAAGCAGAGCTGTCCGCCGAAGACTAAAAAGATAAGAGCTTATCGGCCACCCCGGAATAAAATCGCACCGAGTTTGCCCCATCCACTCGGCGCTGCTACTATCGCCGCGTGGAAATGATTCACCAGCTTGACAGCGATGTTTAAGCATTCACGGAGTTATTGGATTGACCATAGGATGGCACCAGTAAGTGCGCGGGGGGTAGTGCTAGGGATCAAGTAAATTTTGTCGATGCTTGCGGCAGTGATAACTTGAAACGTCGATGTTGATGGTGTCGATATCCCGGATTGTCGATGTTGATGGTGTCGAGATTTTGGAATGTTGACGTCGATGGCACTGCCGACACCATCGCCGATGGACGATATATCAACACGCCAGACTTTTATTATAACTGCTTACTTGTAGTAATTTTGCTAGCTGATTGTAGAAGCTGGGGTTCAACGTGGACCATGGTTCGCCTATGTACCGAATTCTTGCCACTCGCGGGTATCGAACCCGGGACCCTCGGCGCACTTGCATGCTTAACCGATGCATCGGAAAAGAATGGAAGTTGCTTAGTGGCCTTCTTCCCACTTTGTTGAAGTGCACGACATGATGATATATATTATGGTAGTTCTATTGTCATCAATGTCGCAACCTAGCATATCGATGGCGCCACCAAGGGAGGATGTTGATGTTACGGTGATGCTATCGCTGATGTATCGATGGCTCATCCTTCCCTAGCCCTAGCCGCGAAGGGGACGGGGGGATCGAGGGCATGGCAAGATAAGGGAGGTGCCCCCCCCCCCCCTCCCCCCCCGCCCTCTTGCCGCCGGGAAATTCACATGGGCTTTCGAAAACGAAATTTATAATGGCAAATTTGGGAAGTACCCCCACTACGAATCGCGCGTGGGATTGTTGAGTTTCTGACTCCTACACAAACTGCGATCCCGATAGGAGCAGACAAGAATGCCATCGCCGACCTCTTGTTTCGACGATGGGGCGCGGATCGGCGAGGAGACGCAGGTCCGAACCCTACAAGAACGACCTACTTGGCAGTGAATAAAACGAGGAGGGCGCCACGGCAATAGATAGGCCATCCATCTCAGACAACACAATGAAGGATCCTTACATGTCGACACAAATAATCGCATTTGCAATATCATCGCACCGCGCGTGCGTGCCCCTGAAGCATCGCCGTGCGGAGAATCACGAATTCAAACATATGTATATATGTAAGCGGAATGTTCACGCATGTTCACAGGAGTGACGGTGAAGAGAGCGGTCTACGCAGCGTTGAAGGGGAGGGGGTGTAGACGGTGTGCCGTATCTTCGAAACTCCCTAGTAGTGTTTCATGTTTTCAATCTAGGAGCTTTTTGGCTTTCATGATGAGTAAAGTAATAAGTAAAGCAAATAAGTTAAGTGAAGTGGGCGTTCGCACCTGCCACGCGTAGGCCACGCTGTCCTCCGGGACGGAGGTATCAAAAAGGACAGCATGAAGGCGGAGCTCCACGTCCGCACTGACGGGTTGATTGGGGAGGCGGCCAGAACCGAGGATGTCAACGGAGCCGGTGGGCGGGTTGTCTGCTCCGTCAATGATTTCGACATCGATGCTGGTCACGGCAGTTCGGTTGCCCTTTACGGCCATGACAGTGAAAGTGTAGCTCTGGCCCGCCGCGAGCGCGCCAGCGGCGACAGAGTATTCGGCTCCCGTGACCTCTGGGACACTGTCGCCAGTGAAGCAGACACCCTCACAGCTCCAGTCGTAGCTCACACTCTCGGACGTCTTATCGGGGTCGATGAGGAGGGCCGTGAGCTGCATCGGTTCGTTGTCACGGTGGGTACTGCCGCCGTCCACAGTAAGCTGCAGCTCCGCCACTCCCACCACCACCAACACACTTTCACTCAACAGCTCCGCGCCGCTCGTGGCGTCCTTGACTGCTAATTGTACCTCGTACTCCGCACCCGCGCTTACCTGCCCGCGCGTGATCTTCACGGACGACTTGTCGGTTGTGCTCAGCTGCAGGTTCCCGCGCAGTACGCTCCACTCGTAAGTGAATCGGTTGCCACCGCATGCTATCGCGCCCTGGAGGGGGCTGAGCACCAGCGGACGCAAAGAGGGGAATAGCACCACGCTCCCGCCGAAGTCCACAATCGGCAGCTCGGTACTCTCCTTTGAGAATGTGATATCGACAGAGGTGGACTGGCCCAGGAGATTCTCCACCGCCACCGCAAAAGTGTATTCGCCCGCCGGGAGCTCGGACAGTGCGGAAAGCTCCAAGAGCTCCAACTCGCTGACATATACTTTCTCCTCAACCATCTGCCACGTAAAAGAGCCGCGGAGTCAGAAAGCCAGAGGAGTGGGGTCGGCGGGTATCTACACGGTAATACGGCCAAGCAAAGAATAACTGCTGATGATTCATTCAGACGCAACGAAACACAACGAAGAGCACTAAAAATAATCCTATATATTTGCACATCAACAAACTCTTTTAACTTCCAGGACACGCATCAACGCTGTGATCCCCCAGCTTGAACTGTACTTGCTGACGATGACTTGTGTGGCTTCACCATTGGAGCGTCGTAACAAACGCCCCTAACTAACACTCGCGGTCACATAGATGTGGGGAGCAAACGTGGCCACCACGGAGTGCGGATTAAATATGTGCTGGGGAAGAATAATACATGTTCACAGTGAGTGTTCACGTCAACATCTCATAAGGAAAAATGCACTATCGAATGAACTAAGAAAATCTCTCGTGTGACGAAAGCCGATAATATGCTCGGACTCAAACGCACCATACTGTCGAGATCGATATGCATTTTAAGATACCCGCCGGTCGGTCACCGGCAATTGATTTCGAATGCATATGATTGTTCAGTTCTTAATGGAATGTGATGTCACATAAACATATGTGTATCTCATAGTCATGCTTTACCTGTCGAGAGTTGACAACTTCAAGGTACGAGTCGATCTCGGCGTCGGCGGGGCCCGTAGACACGCGGCTCCAAAACACATCGGCCCACACCTCGTCCCCCACTGGCTCGATCTGAATGAATCCGCTGCCGACGTTTGCGTTGGCCGAAGCGCAGGTCTTTCCCCAAGTCTTGCTGTAGCGCAGGCGAGGGGCGGCGGGCGGCTCGGAAAGGTCAGACCGAAACTCCACGGTAATGGAGTGGTCCCCCTCGGCGAATGTTAAATTGCGGCCGCCCTCCGTAGTGATGGCTGTGTTGGGCCACACGGTGAGCACCAATGGTTGTGCCGGATCAAACGGTCGACGTTGGCCGATGCGAATGTCCATCTCTTTCCCTTCCCCGCGTACTCTTGCGCGCGTGCCGAGGGTGTCGCTTGCGTTTTGAAACACTTCATCTGCGAACATGCTGAAGCGACGAAGTGCGGGCATCTGCTCCGCGGGGGGGGGGGGCAACGCAGCGGGGAAATATTCTTCAAAGTGCTTTCGTTAAGGCAAATAAACACACTTTTTAAATTGAGCGGTTACACGCAAAAATGACGACAAAATCCACAACACCCATTAACCATCGTTGATGAAGCCAATCATCGTTGGTAAAGCTTACGCGTGCGTGAAAACCGCGAGACGAAACCGCAGGTAACAAACAAAGCAGCTGGGATTGGGGAGTATGGGACCAGTGGCAAAACAATAGGATAGGCAAGACAAATAATACGTGCAGCAACAGCTTATTCGCGCACATGCTCGAATCGCAAAAACAATTCACAGATAAGGAGAGAATCGTTCGTGGTAATGTTATGCATATTTTTCACGGATACAACATTTTATGCGTACTCTACCGCGGACTCTGAGCATTTTACTAAAACATATCAGAGGGCATGGGCCCTGACATTTTACACAACACAGAGAGTGACATGTTGCTGACTACAGCTCTACGAAAAGGGAGCTCAAACATGCCATGCTCTGATAATTTCTTCGGCAACATGCAATGGGATCGGGACATTGGGATGTCACCGTATTTGGAAATTCCACTGTAATGCCGGAGCCGTCCCTGCTGACCTCTGCCGTGAGCTCACTAGCATGCAGCACAAGCGCTTCCGCGTGCTCGCAGATGCCGCCGCACTCAAACTTACGGTCGCTGCAGCAACATCACAGGACGACACCAGACACTATTAGGCGATAATTCTATTTCGTCAAGTTCTGAGGACAATTGAAGCGTGAAGTGACTTTGGAAAACGTATAATTGACTCAGCTTCCTTAGGATACACATAATGTTTTCATAAGTAAGAGAATACTGGACGGACGGACAAGTTGGGTATATGGCGCAGGCTCACATGTTTTTGACACCAACCACACCGTCGCACTCAAAGTTTAGCCGATGGCAACGCGGGTCTGTTGAACATCGCATGCTGTCACTGCAGTCCTCGTCCTCGACGCATGTTTGATTGTAAAGCGTCTGCGCAGCGTCTTCTACTGCCGCCATAGCATCAGAGATGACCGTAGCAACACCCCCGTCCGTTTCGGTCGATGTCATTGCAAGGTCGTAGGACACATTGTACGCTTGCTCCGGGAAATAATCCCGCAACAGGTCGCGCACGATGTCGACGCGATCGTTCCGGAAATTCGCGCACGCAGCGGCGCCGCGGCTCTGGCAGCTGCCAAGGCAGTAGGGGAAAAAAATTCCGGTTCCGGGGTCACACACGAACTCCTCCGTGCACTCGGCATCGGTTCCTGTCAAGTCGAACGGGGTGCAGACCTGGTTGTCGTCGCAGTCGAACCGATCTCGGCAAAAGCCGGCGGGTGGTTCGGCTTCTGTACCGTTGCCAGCGCCCTCGGGACAGAGATTCTCATCGTCCCCGGTACATCCCTGCTCACAAAACCCAGTGCTATGACAAGCGGCGCGCACGTTTGGATCCGTCCCGCTGTTGAGGGCGCTGTCCAACCACATGTCCCAATCGAACATGTCGCAGTAGGCGACGGTGCCGGTGGACGTCGCCGTGGCTTCGCAGCTGCTCAGGTACTCATCGCGGGAGGCACTGGCAGAGAGAGTGGAAAAAGTCTCTACGCACGCAGTGCAGCCGTCGCAGTCCGAGGTTTTCATGCACTGACCGGAGGCCTCGCGGCCACGGAACTCGCACGAGGCCGTGGCCTCACAGGCCGGAGGCCCGAGTTGCCACACCCCTTCATCGTCGCAGCAATGGATCGAGGAGTCACAAAGGCGGCGTGAGAAGGGGTTGCGAGGCACCATGTAATCCGGTACATGCAGTAGGCAGTCGTCGCCGTCCTTGCTGTTGTCGCATTCACCGTCCAAGAGAGCGTGAATCTAAGGGGGGGGGGAGGGAAAGGCATACAAGAGCTGGATGAGAAGACTACGGGCAAGTAGGATATCTGTGGAGGGGATATCAAATCACGACAGAAAAAGGACATTATTCGCTACTAACGTTGCTGTAGGGTGCATTGTCAACATCGTGCTGTACTGCTACACTTGACTGAACATACATGTAGACGAGGTAGAATACGCGAGTACCCGCTGCAAACTATGCATCTGGCAGGGGCGTTGTTTAAATGCGTGTGGCTGGGGCTCTTGCAGTCCATACGCACCTCCGGGTGGTCGATTCCTCGGAGCTGCGTATACTGGCACACGTCGTAAACCGCCTCTTCCATGTTGATGCCATCGAAGGACCATCCAGCAGCGTCTTGGCCTTGAAGCGCGTCAGCTATTTCTTCACAGGTGGTACATCCATGCGTATTATCTTGACACAGCTCCTCGCACATTGAGGTCATACAGGCAACCGCCGCTGCCTCGTCAGTGGATTCATCGTTGCACTTTGCCGCCGAAGTAGAGATGTCTGCGCAAGTTCCGGGTAACGCGGCCTTGCCACCGGTCTTGCGACACATAGTCACCGGTTGGCACACACGCTCGCTATGGATGCGAACTGAGTCACACCGACGCTCCTCATCACGGCCCAGGACGCGGCACACTTCCGGGATAGCCTCGACAAAGTCCACCACCGTGCTGTTGATAGCACCGAGGAGTGGCATGTTTGGCGCGCATGAGAGCGCCTTACCGCAAACGTCGGGGCTGGGGCATGACTCGAGGCCCACCACATGGTATTCTTTCCCTGTAAAGCCAGCGTCAGCGCAGCATGTCTCCTCACCCGTGCGGCACGACCATGGATCCGCGAGCAGAAGTAGCTCTTGTGCAAAAGCGCTATCGTCTCGACACATATCCGCCAGGTTGCGCGATTTCAGCAGCTCCAACTCGGATGCGACAGCGACCGCATTTATTGTATCGAAACAGGTGCTGGAGCATTCCTCGTCGGAGGAATCATCGTCGCTACAATGCAAGGAAAAAGGTCACTTAGATTTATCAAATCAATCTACAGCTTGAAAGTCCACGGGCAGCTGTCTCGAACTGGCAAAGTGTTACGCTGGGTGAGGGGGGCTGAAAGGGAGACCGTAAAGGGACATACCAAATGGCTTGTGCTTCACAAAAATCACGAGAAAGGGTATCATTCTCGACAGCTTGAAGCAGCATCTGGCACAGGCTCTGCTCTGGAATCGGCTCGGGGGGCTTGTAGGACTCACAGTCCTCACCCGGGGGACAGAGCTCAAGGGATAGACACCCCACAAAGTCGTTCGACAGATCCTCAATGCGTACTCCTATTTCCCCGAGTATAGCGCGCCCAAGCTCCCAGGCGTCCAGCGTCTCGACATCGAGGCTTTCATTCAACATGCCCACGACATTGTCCGAATCATCGAAAGAAGACAAGTCCAATGACTGGTCGTGGAGCTCCGCGCAATGCATGATATGGTCCAGCGCCTGGCTAAGGACGTCAGTCCCGTTTGGAGGATGATGGGGCAGAGGTATATCATTTGGACCCTCGACCACTTGAATTTCAACGGTGTTGAAGAAGGAACTTGAGGTGCGTAGCTCCAACACCAGCTCTTGCGCGAGCCACCCCCCCCGGTCCTGCTCGGACTGCCGCAGAAAAGGAATGTTGGAGTCGTTTGCCCACCCAACCGGAATTTCCAGGTAGGTCTCCACCAGGATGCCCTACCAGAGCAAACCATTCGGTGAGATGTTTCGAAAGATCAAGACATAGCTCATGTTGATCGCCAGATGTAGATCTTTGTTTCCACATCAGTGCCCAGATCAGCACGCACACACACACACACACACACACACACACACACACACACAAAACGCGTGCGTGCACACACACGCTCTCTCAAACGCACGCACGCACCCACTTACCCACCCACACCCACCCACCCACCCACCCACACACACACACACACACACAAGCGCGCGCACACACACAAACACACACACACACACACATCAATATGCTACATACTGACCGGAGAACGCAAGTTTTACCCTCAGCATGTGATGAAAATTAACATACACTTGTGTTGCAAGGATATTTTGATGAATTCCCGAACGGTGACTGTACCGCAATGTACAAAACGGTGAACAAGCGATTGGTATAATAAAAAGGGTAAACACATCCATTGCCAATGCTCATTTCGTTTCTGGCTCATGCTATTTCATGAGTTGACAATGAAACCGATTACCTCTGGGTACTCCTGAAGTAGTTTGCGCGAGCGCACGCCGAAGACGCTGATCACGTCGCTAGAGTTCAGCTGCCGTGTCCGAACGTACGTGGAAAGAGACGAGTTGCCCAACGCAATGTGTGCCACAGCTTCGTTAAAGACCTCCATCGCACCGTTGTTCCAGTTAGCTTCGCTCACGCCCGCGAGCATCATGAATACTGGGAGCGTGGACATAACGCCACCATTGGGGGCCTTGCCCAGGAGCGTGAGAGTAGTGTCGACCACGCAGTCAATCAGCGCGTCGGAGTCTTCATCACTGTCGATCGCGGTCGTGGCGATGATGAACTGAAGACATGCAAAAGAAGGCACTGTCAGAATAGTAACAACATTCAGACATTTGACACCTTCAATCACCTTCATGATGTGTAGAACATACCAAATTTTTGTCATTTCAATCCTCCGTTAATTATTTCTTGATGAAACAAAACTGAAAAAGGAGAGGTGATCATCTCTCCGAGTTTCATAACATCGATGAAATAAGGGGGGGGGGGGGGCGTGAAAGACACTGTGAAAACAATCTGTACTGAAAATAATATTTAAGTGCAAGTGCCACTGACGTGCTCAACACGTGCGGGGCTTTAGGCTCTAAGGAAAGCGCGCAAAGCAACGAAGTAGTGGCCAGCGTGAATCTACGTTCAAGTGATATGAGTAATGCTTTCGATACCTGGAACCTCTGCCGAGCTTCAAGGTCGTCCTCATGAGACAAAGCTGCCTGGATTTCACTCCGCACGCCCTCCAGCGCATTTCGAGTCTCTTCCTCATGCTGCATTTCGCCCTTGTAGCAGTCAGTCAGCACGTCAAGAACAACTTCGATGATGTCTGCTTGGTCCGGACTCCCTTCGCTGCCGCCTTGACGAGCCGGCAATGGCGGGCACTCCACGCCACCGGGCGCAGGGAAGGCATGACAAATAAAATGCGAGCCTGCTTGCACGACGCACTGCGCAAAAGCCTCGTCTCCCGCGAGGTCGTCAAGAACAGGGATGCCTGACAGAAAATCTACCATATTGGTCAATTGTTTGCCATCGGCAGTATCAGATCTGAACAGAGGGTCCAAGTCGGCAAGTTCGCCCTCCAATGTCGTGTTAAGCTGTCGGATAAAAGACTCGTCGTATTCTGTGCCCGTAACGCAAAAAATAATGGCTTCCGATGCAACTCGCAGTATAATCTTGGGGTCCTCGTCAGGGGCACCGTTTCCTTCAGGAAGTCCGGGGCACTCCGTGTTTGGATTGTCGGACGCGCGCATACACGCCTTGGCCTGCACAAAGTCTACGACGCAGCCGGCAGCATCAGCAGTCGCTGGAATACCGGCGTCAAGCGAGTCGAGAAACTCACGGACAAGGCTCGGTAGCTCGGATGTATGTTCTTCGTATTCCATCAATTCGTCCAGTTCTCCGGCTCTCTGGCGAAGTGTGCTGTTCAGGCTGGTCAAAAAACTGCGACTGTCCATCTGCGGCGTCGGCGCACACGCCTGGATGGCCAAGAGCAAAAAGTGCGATAGCGGGGACGGGTTTGCCGCGTCGGGCACACTTTCTTCACTGGAGCTGTCGACCTCCGGAAGGTCGGAACATTCTGATGCGCCGTCGCTTGAAAGGCAAAACTGAACTTCTACGGATTCCAATACACATTTAGAAAACTCCGTGTCTGTGGGCAGCTGCTGCACACCTAGGCTGCCCATAAACACCGCCATGCGGCCCACCATTTCCTCACTCACCTGCCAATTGGTCGAATTCATGACAATCAAGAGTGGGTAGGTGGAAAGAAAGAGCTAAACATGTTGTGATACTAGCGCGTACAAAGTTTAAAAATGCATTGCGCACCTCTTGCATTATTAAGCCTTCAAGCTCCAACACCCGATCGTGTAATGTGGTGTTAATGCGCTGTATCATGTCTTCATCAAACGCGCCCATGGAGCAGTGCCGGATACCAAAGATGGTGTGCTCGATTGCATCACGGTCAGGCATTGAGTCATCGGGAATTGTAGGTGGCTGAGGCGACGGAGGGCAGCTACCTTCTCCCCTGGCATTGCACGCCATACTCTCCATATATTCCACCACGCATACACCAAGCTCGATGTTGAGCGGCAGGTCGATGCGGAGACTCTCCAGGAAGTCGCTAACACGATGAGACTCAATCTGCCCGTTGCCGTTGTCAATAATCTGATACAACTCCTCCTCGTCCCACCCAAGGAGAGACTCGCTCAGTTGGCCGTACACTTTGGCGTCAACGTTCGCTGCACAGTACTCAATCGCCTGGTGTGCGAGCATAGGGATCTCGGGCTCCGCGGGCTCGCATTCCGAACCCTCGCAAGGGCGGCTTTGGACAAGGACCTGCACCCCGCCAAAGGCCTCATCGTTCGTAGACTGCAACTCCGCCAATAGCATAGACTGGAAGCTCGACGATGCCAGGAAGTCGGAATCATTCGCGACAGGCGTCGACTCTGTGGCCATCGCAACTGGGAGCCGCACGGTGACGCTAACTGTGATCCCGTCGTCACCCTCCTCCTGATGCAAACGGCGTCCTCCCCCGGCATTCGCCCCGACGAGGCTAGTGCTGACGTACCAATGTAACTCGGGATCGCCTAGAGCAACAGCTGCAAAGGCACGGTTGAAGCTGATTTCGCCCCCAGTGGACCACGCATCCATGGTCAGACCCGTGAGCTTAACAACAATGGACGGTATGTCTACTGTCTCGGGACAGTCAGGACCTCTGCAAAGGGGGCGTTGGACATAGACCTGCACCCCGCCAAAGGCCTGATCGTTCGTAGACTGCAACTCCGCCAAAAGGATCGACGGGAAGCTCGACGATGCCAGGAAGTCGGAATCATTCGCGACGGGCGTCGACTCTGTGGCCATCGCAACTGGGAGCCGCACGGTGATGCTAACTGTGATCCCGTCGTCACCCTCCTCCTGGTGCAAACGGCGTCCTCCCCCGGCATTTGCGCCGACGAGGCTAGTGCTGACGTACCAATATAACTCAGAATCGCCTAGAGCAACAGCTGCAAAGGCATGGTTGAAGCTGATTGCGCCCCCAGTGGACCACGTATCCATCGTGAGACCCGTGAGCTTAACAACAATGGACGGTATGTCTACAGTCTCGGGACAGTCAGGACCTCTGCAAAGGGGGCTTTGGACATAGACCTGCACCCCGCCAAAGGCCTGATCGTTCGTAGACTGCAACTCCGCCAAAAGGATCGACGGGAAGCTCGAGGATGCCAGGAAGTCGGAATCATTCGCGACGGGCGTCGACTCTGTGGCCATCGCAACTGGGAGCCGCACGGTGATGCTAACTGTGATCCCGTCGTCACCCTCCTCCTGGTGCAAACGGCGTCCTCCCCCGGCATTCGCACCGACGAGGTTAGTGCTGACGTACCAGTGCAACTCGGGATCGCCTAGAGCAACAGCTGCAAAGGCACGGTTGAAGCTGATTTCGCCCCCAGTGGACCACGTATCCATCGTGAGACCCGTGAGCTTAACAACAATGGACGAGTACGGTATGTATACTGTCGAGGGACAACCAGGGCCTCTGCAAAGGGGGCTTTGGACATAGACCTGCACCCCGCCAAAGGCCTGCTCGTTCGTAGACTGCAACTCCGCCACAAGGATCGATGGGAAGCTCGACGATGCCAGGAAGTCGGAATCATTCGCGACAGGCGTCGACTCTGGGGCCATCGCAACTGGGAGCCGCACGGTGACGCTAACTGTGATCCCGTCATCACCCTCCTGCTGATGCAAACGGCGTCCTCCCCCGGCATTCGCGCCGACGAGGTTAGTGCTGACGTACCAGTGCAACTCGGGATCGCCTAGAGCAACAGCTGCAAAGGCACGGTTGAAGCTGATTTCGCCCCCAGTGGACCAGGCATCCATCGTGAGACCCGTGAGCTTAACAACAATGGACGCGTACGGTATGTCTACTGTCTCGGGACAACCAGGACCTCTGCAAAGGGGGCTTTGGACATAGACCTGCACCCCGCCAAAGGCCTGATCGTTCGTAGACTGCAACTCCGCCAAAAGGATCGACGGGAAGCTCGACGATGCCAGGAAGTCGGAATCATTCGCGACGGGCGTCGACTCTGGGGCCATCGCAACTGGGAGCCGCACGGTGACGCTAACTGTGATCCCGTCGTCACCCTCCTCCTGATGCAAACGGCGTCCTCCCCCGGCATTCGCGCCATCGAGGCTAGTGCTGACGTACCAGTGCAACTCGGGATCGCCTAGAGCAACAGCTGCAAAGGCACGGTTGAAGCTGATTTCGCCCCCAGTGGACCACGCATCCATCGTGAGACCCGTGAGCTTAACAACAATGGACGGTATGTCTACTGTCTCGGGACAACCAGGACCTCTGCAAAGGGGGCTTTGGACATAGACCTGCACCCCGCCAAAGGCCTGATCGTTCATAGACTGCAACTCCGCCACAAGGATCGATGGGAAGCTCGACGATGCCAGGAAGTCGGAATCATTCGCGACGGGCGTCGACTCTGTGGCCATCGCAACTGGGAGCCGCACGGTGACGCTAACTGTGATCCCGTCGTCACCCTCCTCCTGGTGCAAACGGCGTCCTCCCCCGGCATTCGCGCCATCGAGGTTAGTGCTGACGTACCAGTGCAACTCGGGATCGCCTAGAGCAACAGCTGCAAAGGCACGGTTGAAGCTGATTGCGCCCCCAGTGGACCAGGCATCCATCGTGAGACCCGTGAGCTTAACAACAATGGACGGTATGTATAGGCAGTCTTGATCGTCTGTAAAGGTGATCGAGGCAAGTGCATTTAGTTTGCTATATATCCTCAAAACTTCATGAGTTCAAACGGCATGCACAAATGTTAGTTTTCTCTAATACGAATTTCCAACGGGTTTGCAGAAAGAGTATCGTTGACCCAGGTGACAAGATATGGAGAACACATCGCGTCCTTAGGGGGGCGACTGACCGTCACTACATGTCGTCGGGGGTTGCTCTTGGCCACAATGATCAGCTTCCAAGCATGGTTGGTACGGAAGAATTGGGCATTCGTCAACCGGCATGCCTTCAGACTCTTGCATTGCCTCATGCGCGCAATGCTCGTGGTTGCGGTACTCGACCACGCACATAACTAGTTGATACGGTATCACGTCATTGTCGGGTACAAGTTGCAAGGAACCAATTAGGTTGCGCACCCCATCCATGAGCGGCTCGCCGTCTTCACCTTCTGAATCGTCGAAGTACTCGTTGGAGATGTCGGGTAAGTCGTCATTGAGGGCACTCAAAATGCCACCGTCAATAAAGCCCTCACCACAGTACTGGATTGCCGCAATCATGATGGCATGCGTGGGCGAACCATCACTTTCACTATCCATCAACGAGACACCGACAGGCTGCAACATTGAGCTTGACGCCATGGCGCTGACAATGTTGGTCAAGATTTCATCTTCAGTTACTAGGGAGGAAATTGGTACATCGTCGGGGACAAGCCCAACTGGCAGCAAGACCATCACCTTAACCAGCAGCACCTACACAGTACAGATTATTAGAGGGTCAAACACGATGGCAAGTTGAGCCATGCTAATCGCGCCATTCAAGGCATAGCCACTTTTGGTGTAAAATTCAAATAATCATTGCGTGATATTGCGGTGTCAATGGTGACTAGGAAGCTCACCGGGGTGCTGATCTGTTGAAGGCGCCTCCGCTGTGTAACCTCGCCTTCGCCTAGGATCTCGATGTACACATAGTCTACGTAGAATTGGTCACCCAGCGAGACGCCCGCCACGAGCGATCGAAACTCTTCCCTGGCATAATTCTCCCAATCATCGACGCTCATCCCAGTGAGCCTCAAAAGCACGGGGGGGAAGCGCTCTGGTAGTTGCTGTGAAACGTTCTCCAGCACGCACTCCACTTGAAAGGGCATAGGCTCTAGCTCCAACGTAAGCAGAAGCCCTTCTAAAGGGGATTGTTGCCCACTTACTACCTCGCTATCCTCATCACCCGCCTCGACACTTGAGAACAACACCCCCACTACTTCATCACGCAGAAGCCACAGGCTGTCCCCCAGCGAGTCTGACACGGACGATGGCTCGAAACACTCAAAAATCGCACGTTGTGCGACCCCCACGGGACCAGGTGGAAAGTCAGTCTCCTCGCTACTGCCGGCGCCGTCGACTGGCACAGTAGGGCTTCCTCCTTCCCCCTCACCGTATTCCTCGTCTTGTTCGGACTCATCCCCTGCTACTGGTTCCTCATCCTCCCAAGACACTGCCTCCTCGGACTCTCCAGCATCTTCGGCTTCCTCCTGCTCAACTGATTCATCTTCTTGCCCGGGATCTGTCGCTTCTGCTGATTCTCCGTCCTCCCCAAGACCCTCTCCCTCATCCTCCCAAGACCCAGCGTCCTCGGACTCAACAAGGTCTCCAGGCTCCTCTTGCTCAACTGACTCTTCTTCCTGCCCGGGATCAGTCTCTTCCGCCGATTCCTCTCTCTCCTCATATCCCTCTCCCTCATCCTCCCAAGACCCAGCGTCCTCGGACTCAACAAGGTCTCCAGGCTCCTCTTGCTCACCTGACTCTTCTTCCTGCCCGGGATCAGTATCTTCCGCCGATTCCTCTCCCTCCTCAAGTCCCTCTCCCTCATCCTCCCAAGACCCAGCGTCCTCGGACTCAACAAGGTCTCCAGGCTCCTCTTGCTCAACTGACTCTTCTTCCTGCCAGGGATCAGTATCTTCCGCCGATTCCTCTCCCTCCTCAAGTCCCTCTCCCTCATCCTCCCAAGACCCAGCGTCCTCGGACCCAGCAAGGTCTCCAGGCTCCTCTTGCTCAACTGACTCTTCTTCCTGCCCGGGATCAGTATCTTCCGCCGATTCCTCTCCCTCCTCAAGTCCCTCTCCCTCATCCTCCCAAGACCCAGCGTCCTCGGACTCAACAAGGTCTCCAGGCTCCTCTTGCTCAACTGACTCTTCTTCCTGCCCGGGATCAGTCTCTTCCGCCGATTCCTCTCCCTCCTCAAGTCCCTCTCCCTCATCCTCCCAAGACCCAGCGTCCTCGGACTCAACAAGGTCTCCAGGCTCCTCTTGCTCAACTGACTCTTCTTCCTGCCCGGGATCAGTATCTTCCGCCGACGGGTCCTCACCTCCCACCCCTGACTCTGTCTCCCCCCACGGATCTTCTCCCTCCGCCCAGTCTCCTGACTCTGGCAGCTCCTCGGACTCTTCCTGATCTCCTCCTCCGCCCTCGTCCCACGATTGTTCCTCTTCTTCAGACTCGGCTTGGTCCCCGGCTACACCTTCCTCTTCGGGCTCCGCCTCCTCGTCAGACTCGTCTTGCCCCTCCAATGACTGCCCATCCTCTCCCGACTCTACTTCCTCCCACGTATCTCCACTACCCCCTGCCCCCTCATCTTCCAAAGACTCCCCCCCCTCCCCTTCAAGGGACTCCTCGGACGAGCTACCGGGTCCTGACATCTGAACTCTGACGCAATCGATGATGTAGATAAGCGCGTTGTACACGTCAACGGTCTCCACCTCCGCTTCTTCGATTAAAGACTCCCAATCGCTTACAATAGCCTCCGCGATCGTCGCATCCAAAGTGCCGTTGTTGTCCTGCTCGACCGCTTGTGCACCGTCGGGGACGTATGTCACGTTGTGATAGATAAGCAAGTCCAAAAGCTGCCCTTGGGAAAACAAGTCTCCAAATTCAACTTCATAGACCCAAGCGCACCAATCCGTGGCTGAAAAGGCAGCATCGTACGAGCCCTGTCAAGGGTGGGTGTACCAGGCCGAAATAAGAGAAGGGATACCAGAAAAAGCGAGGGCAGCATGTGCGCTATGTCAAGCGGTTGAACCCCCAAAAGCACATCTGTGACAGCATACAACACTGCTACCACGTAGTATGATTACTTCCCCCACTTTCATGTGTCGTTGCAAACTCTGAGATACAACGCTCACCACTTTTACTAACGTGTTTTCCATGTGTCAGTAATACAATTCATCGGAGAACACACATTACAGTCGTTATTCTCATCAAGAAAAGTTATGGACAGCCGCTTGAAAAGGCTTTTTTCTATAACTACGTCCATTCACCACAACCCCCATGATCACATTTTTCGTGGACTTTACACCGTATTTCATCGATGGGCTGAAATGTGTCGAATGTCATCACTCTATTCCGCATCAGACGCCGTATAAAGTGAATTAGAAATACGACATCGGTGTTTGCGTGGACGAGGTCGGGACAGTCCCGAAGTGACTAACACTTTAATAAGCTCGCACCCCTTTTACAAGGCCAAGCCCAAACTTTAGTAAATGTTTCGATTGGGTCCGAAGCAATGCCCCAAAAGAGCGTTCATAATATCCATTTATGACAAGCAACTCCATTTGAAAAGGCAGCCCTAAAAGGGGCATCATAATGGTACGAGAGTAATCAACATCATTGTATGACAATAACGTTTATAATCCAACTAACACTAATTGCTGCTACATGTATCGATTCTGAAGCTTTGGAAAGACTGAAGCAACGAACCTTTGGACAGTGTACGTGTGTGTGCGTGCGTGTGTGTGTGCGTGTGTCTCTGTGTATGTGTGTGTGTGTGTGTGTGTGTGTGTGTGCGCGCGCGCGTGTGTATGCGTGTGTGTGTGTCTCTGTGTGTGTATGTGTAAATGTGTGTGTGTGTTTGTGTGTGTAGCGCGTTTGTGTGTGTGTGTGTGTGTGTGTGTGTGTGTGTGTGTGTGCGTGTGTCTGTGTCCTTGTGTGTGTGTGTGTGTCCTTGTGTGTGTGTATATTGAGGAAAGGGAAAAGCATCTTTATACATCATCTTTTACAATTTCAACAATCACAATCGTGGTCCCACAAGTCACAAGTCAGAAACGTCCGTTTCCTTTAATATCGTGTCGATTGTTTTTTTGCGACAGTTCCCAGTCAAGCGCGATAGTGCCGACTCGCCGCAGTATTAGCTCTAATCCTTTGTACAAGTGTGGCCTTATGCCCATCTAGCGACACCGACGTGTTCCCCGGTCAGAATGATACGGCGACGCGGTTGGCTCGTCGTATTATTAGGTTGAACCCGCAGAGCGGTTTCCCCCACTACCTGGGCGTTTTGGGAAAGAGTAGCCCGTGGGCTCGGCTCCAACTTTGAGGGAGACGAGCCCTGAACTCTCGTGGTCGGTTATTTTAGTTTAATTACAGTAAATATTGCACTATAAAGCAGATGCTAACCCGGGCCCGTTCAGTAATAGAAATATGACCAGGCTCATGCAACCTAACAACACTCACCACTAGTGTCAATACCTATTATGTACCACAGACCGTCTGTTGGTGAAGTTCATCCAAGTCTACTTGCAGCAGTTTGCCCTTAGTCTGCAACTCTCGCCTCTGGATCAGACGGACGAGCGCGCTAGCCTATCGAACAGCCTAATGGCCTTGGTCATGTGGGCGCCCCATTCTATGACAGTTCGAAGTGTCAATTATGTTGTATCAAACGCAGCCTCCAGACTTCAGAGTGCCCTCATGATGTCCATCATTTGGCTTCAGCGCGAGGGGTGTCGGGAGCTCACCTGCTGCTTGAGCTGCCTGTGAAACTCTACGCTGTATGGTGTGGCATTACTGTCGGCAGTGATGTCGGTAGCTCTCGCCTCCCCGCAGAGAATGAGGGGCGCGGCGACAATCACGAGCAGCGGCAAATGCGCCAGCAAGACATTAACCTGCATTTCAAGGTTGGCGCGTATAGGTAAACAATAAATTGCAGAAAAGCAGTATGTCTATTGGAAGTCGGGAAATGGATAGGTGAGTATGGGGGCGTTTATTATCCAGACTATGAAGTTTACGAACATCGCGGGCGACAGATTGATCAGCCGGTGTTGCCTCGCTGCAGAGCAACGGAATAGCATATGTAATCGGCTGGTCGTGGAGTTAGACGGTCGTCAATCATCACGTCTTGTGCTGGCGGCGACATAGACACTACTCATTTCAAAACGACGCTGAAACGAACCGCCGGTGCTCCTACCAGCACTTGATCACCTTGCTTTCAGATTTGTTCACATGATGTATGTACTAGTTTTGTGAGATATTTGTTAAATGATATTCCTGCTCTATCAGTTTATGGTCCATAACTCGTTGTTGTGTGTACTCCAAAATGAATAGCATCCATCTTATGAGAATAATGACTGGGATACTAGACGCCCATGGTAGTGTCAAATTGAAGAGTTATAAGATATCATCAGACATACATACTTGAATATGACATGCGTACAGAAAACACACACGCACGCACGCACGCGCACACACACCCGCATACTCGCACAGACGCACAGACGCGCAATCACACACAGAAACACTCACACAGAGACATACACACGCACACCATGCACGCACACATACACATACACACGCACGCACATGCACATACACCGGCATTCACACACACACACACACACAACACACACACACACACACACACACACACACACACACACACACACACACACACACACACACACACACACACACACACACAGATTTTACCAGTGTGTTGAAATGTGATCATTCATCTGTTGTACCTCAACTGAGCATTTATTACTCGTTTGTTTAAAATGAAAAAGATCTACATGTGGAAAGAGGACGACGGAAGGATTGAATGTGAACATAGTCCCGCAATGCGAAATCGAGAGGAAACAAACTTGTTAGGTTATGCTCAACCCAATATAAGGAAGATGATATTATTTTATCCACAAGAACTTTCTGAAGTAGCATGTCGCTTTGGATTATAAAATTGCATTTAGCTGATGAATGATTCGGGACAGACATGGACAAGCACTTGATACACAAAGACAGAAGATGAGGCGGATATGTATTCTTAGCAAACTCCCAAAGCAACACATAGTATGATATACTTAACATGTGCATCTGCCGCCGTATTTTCATGGCGATACCAACACTGCAGGGATACCAACTAACGCTGCAGTCTGCCACGTTGGGCATGGCAGGGGGGGGGGGCAATAGCGCGCTACCTTCATCCGGTACATGCGCCGCTTTCGTCGGAAATATGTTGTCGTGCAGACACCGCCAGCAGCGCTGGCGCCGAGACTTCGTCCTAGAAGATGTATAAACCCAGTAAGAAATTGTCGCCAGCGCGTATAACGTATGCCTGACCCCACTCCACGGCCAGCTTGCCTGCAAAGTCCTGTCAACAGTAAGTGCCGTTATGTAAGTGTCTCTATTAGGTTATAGGTATCATGCCACTGCTGCTGTTCCAACATTAGGCAGGGTCATTACACAATCTGTAAGTCGATAGTATAATATCTACTATTAATTTGAATAATCCAGTTCGGACATGACCTCACCACGAATCACGCGCACTTCATCAATGCACTCACATGTCGCCGTGACGGTCTGTGTACTAATAATGGACAATGGCCGAGTGCCCGAGTAGCGAGAGCAGCAGTGGCCGACCGCAACATTAGTTTGCTAGCGGCCCACAGTTGTGCATGGATTGCTGTCTTCGATTTTAGATTTTTTATTTATAGCAGAGCACACACACACACACACACACACACACACACACACACACACACACACACACACACACGCACACACACACGCACAAACACACACACACACACACGCGCAAGCACGCACGCATGAATGCATACGCGCGCGCCCGCACACACACACACACACACACTTACACGCAATTGTATGTAGTATTTTTGAAAGCATACAATTAAGTTTGAAACAAAGCTTATTCTGTGCCTATTACAAATGCATGTGCCTATATGTGCGATCCGCAGAAGCTAAGACGATTCCTTTGTTGTACAATTCGAAGTACTTCCTTGGGATAACATCTTTCGCAAAATCAGATTATTTGCGAGTGCTTCATCACAAACCCTTTTCCCAACCATGATGTCGAATTTGTTATGCCTCGAATCCAATCGAGCTGACATCATACATTATTTCATTGGAAAATCTTCAGTTGGATGAAATTCAACAAAATAATTACAAAAGAGCATCAGAAAGCGCGCCAGTGAAGTTGGAAGAAACAGTTTTGCAATTTTCTGTCCTCGTCTAGGGATAGCTTCATACCAAATAATCTGACGCGGCACCCCAACGCACCAAACGTATCAAGAGGTAGAAAAACGTTCCAAACGTACTGAAACGTACCAAATATGCCGCAAAAAAATCGTGCAGTGGTCATCGTGCCGTTGGCATTATATTAAAAATGGTCTTACAAGAGAAAGCAGCATAAGCCCCCAAGCAGAAAGAAGAAAAGAGGAAAAAACCACTGGCAATATGATTTTTGCGTTTTTTTTTTTTTTTTTTTTTTTTTTTGCGCCCCCGGGATATGGGACTGGCAGGGAACCCGCACCGGCACCCTCTACAGGCGGCGTTTTGCAAGCATGACTGAGAACGAGCAGAAGTTCGAAACAAACCTCAACTCATCATCGATCATGCTCCCGGGTAGGCGACGCTCGTGTGAGTGCATTAAGTACCATTGTACGAGAACCGTACCGTACTGCGCTAACCCCACACGAGGCCCACACATGATTTTTGCGTTATTCCTGTTCCTCGGGCTTAGGGTTTTTTCTTCCTTTCTTTCTTTTTCTTGCTTGGTGGCCTCCACTGCTTTTTCATGTAAGAAATTTTTTATTTTTGCGTTATTCGGAACTTTATTCCGCAAATTCTGTTATAAGAAACTTGTTGGCTTTGATATAATTAAATAAAACCGATTGATATTTCATATTTATCAAGTCTCGCCAATATTCCCGACTCTGTATCATATTGACATACTTACTTACATTTTTGGCGTGCTTCTGTACCAATACGAAAAAAATTAATTAATTTATGACTTACTTGCTTACTTCTTGTTATCATTATACATCTTCTCCCTCTCCCTCTTCCTCCTTTCTCTCTCTCTCCCCCTTTTTCTTTCTCCCTCTCTCGCTATCTGTCCCTCTAACTCCCTCTCCATGCTCTCCCTCTCCCTCGCTACACTTCTCCTCCCCCCCCCCTTCTGTCCACCCACCCTCTCCCTCTCCCTACTCTTCCCTTCCCCCTCACCCCCCTTTCCCTCCTCCCTTCTATCCCCCCCTCCCTCCCTCCCTCTCTATCTATCTCTCTCTCTCTCTTTCTCTCTCACTCTCTCTCTCTCTCTCTCTCTCTCTCTCTCTCTCTCCTCTCTCTCTCTCTCTCTCTCTCTCTCTCTCTCTCTCTCTCTCTCTCTCTCTCTCTCTCACCCCCTCCTGTCCTTTCTTACTTCCCCCCTTTCCCCTTCTTTCCCCTCCTTCTCACCACCCTTTCTCTCTTTCTGTCTCTCCTCGGACCCCTTCCTCTCTCTCTCTCCCTCTATCTCTCTTAATCTCCCTTCCTTTCCATCCCTCCCCCCTTATAGCTTTCCTCCCCTTATCATCACTCCCACTCCTTCTTCTCTCCCCCC
>JAPMLY010000365.1:0-231096 GCA_026401115.1 Tetraselmis chui | reverse complement strand
ACCAGGGGACTACACACATCCATCATGGATGTGGAACACCTAGCCACCACCCACCGCCCAGATGTCCTAATCCTCACAGAAACCACCCACACCACCCACAAATCCCGGTGGCGTGTCGCCCTTCCCCAATACCTCCTCAAAAGCTCACGTCCTCGTTACTCAGCTGTGTCATTACCCTCCGCAGGCGTTCTCTTTGCGGTCCGCAGGGAGTCGTTCCAATCTGCCACCGTCCTTACCCCCCCATCCCACCTAATCCCACACATCGCAGGACTAAAACTCGTACCCCACTCAGGCGACCCATACCTCCTCCTCGGAGTCTACATGCCGCAGCTCCACAGCACCCAACTAACCCGCCTATACGCGGAGGTCGCGACATGGGGCCTCCGCCTAACGGACGACTACCCAACTCACCGTGTCCTCTGGGGAGGCGACTTCCAAACATCCACCACACAAGGTAGGGGCAACCCCGCCCTCACCTCACTCCTCAAACACCACCTCCGCCCCCTACACCCCCCCTCCCCACCTTCCCCCGTAGCGGCGGATGCCTTGACCACTGGCTCGCCCCTCCTCCCTCCCCCTTAAGCCTCAATCCTCCAGCATGCTCGATCTTTACCTCTCCATCACACTTCTCCGACCACTCGGCGTTACACCTAATTATTCCTGCCCCCTCCTCCCTAATCGCTCGCCCACCCTCGGCCCACGACCCACCGCGCCCCCACCACACCACCCGTAAAATCACCTTTAAGCTCCCACTCCAGCCACATCACATTCAATCCTACCAACATAGCACACCCTCCCTTATCACCAGCACAGCCTCCCTCCACGCAGAAATACTAAATACATCCCCTTCACAGGCCTCTCCCGACACCCTCGACACCCTAGCCTCGAAATTCACCGCACTACTCTCCCAACACATGGACCACGCAGCCACCATCTGGCCCCTCCTTCCCCCGAAGAAACCCCGCCCCTCTACCTCATCCATTAACCCCACCTGGCTATCTAAAAAGACACGTAAACTAATCCGAAGACTCCGTAGATGTAGCACCAACAGTGGCCCCCTACCCCTCGCCCGAACCCTCATGCAAACCTCTGACTACCTTTCCCCCACCGACATCCGTCAACAATGCCAGGCACGCATACGCCTTCTCCTCCGAACTACCACCACGGATATACTCCAAAAGATTAAAAACCGCGCCAATACCGCCTATGACGCCTCCCCGAAATCCTCCCACCGCAGCTTGAAAATTAAAAGTGGCCTCCTCCCAACGACCACCGCAACCTCGACTCTCCACCGCCTTACCAAGCCTGATAAAACCATATCGTCCTCCCCCTCAGCCGTCATTGACGCCGTCCACTCCCACTTCACCACCGAACTCACGCGAGCCACGCTGCCCGACTTACCCATACCCCCCTAGGAACACCCTGCCAACCCCGACAACTACACCATCGAACCACGAGGGGACCCCACACTCACACTCTCCGACATGATTACCCGCGATACTTTCGACAAAACCCTGAACTCGCTAGGCACCGGAAAAGCCCCCGGCCCCGACGGTATCCCCAACGAAATTATCAAGTTCCTACCCCCGGAGACCCGCTCCGCCCTTTTCTCTCTCCTAACCCTCCTAGCCCACAAATCCTACACACCCCCTGAATGGTGCCATAGCACTACATGCCTACTACATAAAAAAGGTGACCCCACCATCCTCGACAACTACCGCCCCATCGCCCTCATGAATAACCTTCTTAAGCTATGGACAGCACTACTAAAAGACGCAGGCTCGAAATATGCCGAAACCCACGGCATCCTCAGCGACCAACAGGACGGCTTTCGACAACACCGCAGCATCCACGACTCCCTCTCCTCCATAATCATGGCCATGGAGGACGCGAAACTCCACAAAAAGGACATCTACGTCATGTACGCGGACTTCAAAGGCGCCTTCAACGCAGCAGACCACCGCATCATGTTCAAACACATGAGACAACTAGGTATGCCCTCTACCTTTGTAGATACATGCGAACACCTCTACGGGGTCTTATCCACGGACTACATTACCCCTTATGGTCCCACCCCCTCCATCGACATCAATCGAGGTACCCTGCAGGGCGACACCCTCTCCCCGTTCCTTTTCACCCTCTTCCTCGAACCCTTTCTCCGCTGGCTCACGGTGGGCAGCCGAGGCTACCACCCCGGGCCCCCCGCCTCTAACGTAGACCCTACATAACCCACAGCCACATACCCCGGCCACGGATTCGCAGACGACCTCAGCCTCGCCACGGGCTCCACCCCCAACATGGCCATCCAACTAAAGAAACTCTCCCTCTTCAGCGCCTACACAGGTATGACCGTCAACATCCAAAAATGCTGTATTACCGGTGCCCTTTGGCGTTTGGGTAACGCCCTCTCCCTTGCCAACACCACCCTCCTCACATCCCACCTCCAATCACAGTTCATAACCATCAACTCCACACCATCGCCCATTCCCTCCATTGGCCCCTCGGACACATACCGCGTCCTAGGGGTCGAACTCAACACCTCCCTCACCTTCACCAAACACTGGCACGAACTCAGACTCACCACCACCTCCCTTATCAACGCCCTTTCCACCTCCCTACTAACACAGTCTCGCAGAATACGCGTCATCCGTGGCCTCCTACTCGGTAAACACTTTACCCTCCAACTTGGACTCTTCAGCGACTCCCAACTGGACACCCTTGAAGGTCAAATATGCCGCGCCCTCCGCTCCGCCGTCTCCTCGGTACGCAACCTCCCCCGCACCGCCCTACACCGACGCGCCTCCGACCTCGGCTACGGCCTCCCCTCCCTCAAAGCCCAGGCCGCACAACTCACCGTCTGCCACCTCCACAAAACCCTGAACTCCCCCGGATACAGGGGCCACATGGCCAGAGCCCACATACACAAAATCTCCACCACATACTCCCACTGGCCCATTGAATCAATCATGTCAGGTAGCCTATCCCTCCCCACACTCAGATGCATGGTGCGCGCCCAACGCGATGCCGGTACTTTGTTTCACAACATCCCTCCCCTCTCCCTCACCAACCCCATTGCCTCCACCATCCGCACCCACTTCACCAACCAGGACGCCGAGCTCCGTACATCACTCAAAGACAGAGCCACGCACATCACATACCCTCACACATACAAACAAGCATACCGCGAATTCTCACCCCGCAAGACACACACCTCCCTCCTTCCCCGCCTTAACCCCCTATGGCAAAATCACATAACCACATGGCCACAAGTCCTCCTCCGCGCCACCCCTTCCTCCTTCATCCTCAAATCATGCCAGTCCATCTCCAAACTCACACGGTCCGACACTTCTCTCTCTATCCCAATTCGCCTACTCGCCGCAATCCTCACCGAACCCGCCGACACTGTCCACAACCGCCTCCCCGTCACAAACCTCAACCCCAAACAAGCATCCCCCCCCACCACTCTCCACCCCTCCTGGATTCCCCTCCTCAACCCACACCTTCCCCGACCCCCTCCCACCCTCTCCCCCGACACCCACTCCTCCCGCACCACCAATAACACCCCCACTGCCCACATCACGCACATAGACACAGAATACCTCACCCCCTCAGACCACCACTTCCCCCCTTGCGACGTGACACGCATCATCTCCAAACACAAAGACACAGAATACGGACAAACACAATACATGGTCGAATGGGCCCCGGAACACCTCACGGAATGGGACATACAGCTACAACTCGACGAAGGCTTCCGACTCATCTCTTCCACCACCACATCGGTAAACCTACCCACCCCCACCCCCGCCGATTGCTCCATATGCCATAACCCTCTGCACTTAGAACCCACCTCCACCTGCAGCACATGCCCGCACTTTGCAATCCATTCCCAATGCCGCCCAGCTCAGGGACCTGCCACATGGCAGTGCGACTAGTGTGCTCGCGGCCAAAAACACGACCTCACCCGTCTCCACGAGGTCCAATGGGCGCCTTGCCTTCAACTACACGACACCATCAGTGAGACCCCCTCCGGCCCCACCGCCCTCACCGCTTTTAACTCAGGCTTTGTCCCCTCCACCACACCCATTCTACCAAAACCCGGCACCCCTCCGTGGTCACACCCCCTCCTCACATTCAATCACGACCCCATCAACCCCGACCTTGACATGCTTCCTACCGGTAACTTCGCTATCCACGCACACCCATCACTCCACGACACCACCATACTCTGCACTCCCGACGGCCGCGCAATCACCACCCTTAAAGGCCCACGAGTCCGCCACCTCTACCAACTCTTCCGCCCCGACCTCTCGCAACATACGTTCGAAGAGGAGGTTTACCGCCTCCTTACTCGCCTAGGCTCCCGTTCGGAAATACAATCACCCACACCCGCCACCGCCACACGCAACAGATGGGCCACCAGAGAGGACCTCCTCTCGGCTCTCCGTCACACATTTCACATCCAGACAGAACTCTACTCAGACCCCCTCAACAAATCACTCCTCTCACACACCTACCACTCGCTTTACCCCGAAGACATAGTCTTCTCATCCAGCGGCAGTAACGCCCCACACACATGGCAAGGTACCAACATCGCAAACCCCGAATACGACCACGAATGCATGCGCCGTGCCATGGAACACGCAATTACTAGCGCACACCTAACAGCCACACATACCCCCAGCGCTACCATCCTCATCCTCCCCCGTTGGGAACACACACCATACCGCCACTCTAAATACATCAACTCCCCCTACACACATCACCTATACATCCTTCCCAACGACGCGAACACCTTCCTACCCCCCGACCAACACACAGACCATCCCACCCCTACCCCTTTCTGCACACGCTGGATGGTTGACATATACCTCGTCGCTAACTCCCTCGCACTCCCCACCCTACCCTCACGCACAGCCATGACCGCACTCCACAACACCCTCGAATCTATGTACGACACACACCTACCAAGCCCCACCATCAACATCCCACCTCCACACCTCACCGACTCCTACTCACCTCACTCCGCAGGCATATACCATCTCCCCCCAAACCCCACTCACCCCCTTACCTACCCCCTACAAGAACGCACACGACTAACATACTCCCCGACCAGAGGAATTCTTGCTTGGAACTGGCAGGACTTCGTATACACAGACGGCTCGAAAAAAGGAGGCAACTCCCCTCTTGGAGCGGCAGCCACCCACCCCGCCTCGGACACCAACATCAAAATCCTGGTGACCTCTACCCCCCCCTCCCATACAATCAATCCAGCCGAACTAGCTGGCATTGACATAGGCCTCCAAGTAGGCCATACCCACCTCCTTACTGACAGTGCGTGCTCCCTCCGCCTCATACAAGGTTACCTTAACTGCCCCTCCGCTTATAGGCACAACATCCACCGCGACACACTCCTCTCCATCACACACACCCTCAAAACCCGCTGCGACGCAGGCATCCGCACACATCTAGGTAAAATTAAAGCACACAACCACTCAATCGGCAACGACCTAGCAGACTCACTCGCTAACCAAGTAGCTGATGGTCAACCGCCAGATACCACATACAACACAGGCTCGGAGGTGTCAATTGGTCACTGGACCTGGCCTTACACCCTCATACCACAAACTCAAGGGGAACCCATACCCCACATATACACAAACCTCAAAGCCGACGCACACACACACAGCTGCAAACACACACTTACACCCCTCTCACAAACATCCAAACACGGAGCCCTTCTCGCCCGCGCCGCGGCGGACGGTGCCGACTTCACCTTCCACAAAAAACTCACAACACTCACCAACACACAATTCACCCACAAGCAAGAATTCATTTGGGGCGTCTACAACACCCGCCTCCTCACACACAACCTCACCCTGCGATGTCCCATGTGTGGCCAATTCACCAGCAACGGCCACATGGCCGGTAACTGCCCATCCATGTCTGGCCTAAGACATGACCGACACAACAGCGCGCTACAACTCCTACTGTCTCTCCTCGAACGCCACAATGGAGGTCGCTGGGAGACTATCACTGCAGACTTCGGTAACAAACCCATAAAGTCTTTCACCCACCCCACCCCCACCTACACCCCTCTTGGCTGTCACCCCCCACACCCCACCCACATGCCTACCCGCCTTGTTGATGCTGACGAAGGTCTCTCGCCCGACTCCCTAACCTCGTGCCCCGCTATCCTCCCCTCCGACATCCTCCCGCCTGCGCTGCGTCCCCCGGCGCATAAACCCGATTTCATACGCCTCCTCGAACCTCGCTTCGTCGGTCACAACAACGGCCGTCGCCGATACTCGTCTATCAAGAAAGTTCAGATAGGGGAGTGGAAATACTGTACAGACCACAACCTCTCACACACAGCCCGCTTGATTAGGGACAAATACACATCCCTCGCAAATGCCATCCGAAACCACTGGCCTGGTACCGAAGTCGACATCCTACCCATTGTCATGAGCCGCACGGGCACACCGCACTCATCCACCATCGCAAGTCTCACCTCTCTCCTCACCCTCCGCACCGACCCTCCGGACAAACTCATCACCAAAGCACGACTAGACACGTCTCGCATCCTTTCCACACTCCATGCACACACCGTCCAATGGCTGCACTATCTCCTCCTTGTCTACCGCTCCAAATCACGCACGACCACTCGCCAAGCATCCGCATAACGCACCACCTCAAGCCCCTTCTTGCACACCACCTTTAACCCACTTCAGACCCTCCCCGGGGGGGAGTTAAACCCCCGACCACACTTGGAGAGGTTGGACATAGGTGGTTCACGGTCTAGCCCTGACTTGTAAGTTCCTTGTATGGCATAGTTGGGAGGGCCCAGAGACATCAACCGACGCATCCGGCTTTTTGGTGAAAACCGGCGCATACGGTACATGTTGTAAACAATTTCAATTTCAATTTCAATAGACTCCCTCACCCCTTGCCATGCCATCCTACCTGAAGACATACTACCCTCCGCGTTGCGACCGCCTACTCATATCACAAACTTGACTTCATCCGGCTCCTCGAATCTAGATACGTCGGACACACGAACGGCCGACGTTGCAAGTCCTCGATTAAAAATATGCAAACAAGGGAATGGAAATTCTACATAGACCACAACCTCTCACACACCGCACACCTTATTCGCGATAAATACACCCCACTAGCCAAAGCCATTCGCCGAGACTTGCCATATACCGAAGCCGACGTACTTCCCATCGTCATGAGCCGAACATGCACCCCTCACGCCTCAACGATTGCAAGTATCACATCCCTCCTTACCCTCCGCACTGACCCTCACGATAAACTCATATCGAAAACAAGACTCGACACTACATGCATCCTTGCACAACTCCACTTGCACTATGTTCAATGACAACACCACCTTCTAGTCACCTACGGCATCAAATCACGCACGACTTCACGCCGCACCTCCGCCTCCCACACACGTACCTACCTTTGACCGACAAGTATAATGACTGCCTAGATGCATAATTCTCCCGCATTTTGCAGTCGGACAAGTGACAAGCACGCCCGCATGACGGAGTCTGTTCGTAGTCGTTTTACTTTTGTTCCCTTACTCCGGCCGGTTCCTTGGAGATGAGCGACGAAAATTAATGCAAAGTCTTTTTGTGGCTTGTTCATGACACCTTGGGCTCTTATCTTGGTTACGCTTTGCAAATGGGTAGTGCATAATATATGTGTTGTTGCAATCTTTCATATCTCGCGGGCGTAGACCATGTTGTTTTCCCTTTTCCCGACTAATGCGTTCCAAGGCTTTCCTTGTAATCATTCAATGATTTATCTTGTAGAGTAACGATTTGTTTGCCCGTGTGTCTTAGGTTGAATGGTTGACGAACACAAGCCCCGATTATGCGTGCGTTTTGGTGAGGGTGCCTATGAGTGCTCAACGATGAATCCTGGAGGATCGATTAATTAGGATCCTTACCTGCCACTCTCATATCCCGGGGGCGCCGAAACAAATGTCTATGTGAAGGGCCTTTTCTGTGGGTAGTGGCTTCTCATAAGTTTAATTTGCAATCCATCCAAATATTGCAATCCAAACATATATCGCCTATGCTTGGACTTCAGATATATTGCGATATGCTCATGGACCATATCCCCCGGTGCCCGTGCTATTGGTATATCATTCAACTCCACGACCGTATTGTCCACGTGCTTGAAGAGTTCGTGCTTGAAGCGGGGTTACTAAGGGCATGGACTTGCGGTTGGAGGTCCGCCGCATTCGGTCGGGAGCTTCTCGAAATCGCCATGGGGATGTGGTTTGGTTACACTTCATGGCTCCGCACCGTCATCTTGTTGTTGATGTGACGGTTACAAGTGCTCGCACGAACACCAATGTTCCTCGTATAGGTGCTCGTCTCCCACTCCCTAGCAGCCTTGCATTGAGAGCTCAGCATGGCAAACTCGATGCGGACCTCCGCACTTCTGCGTTGCTTGGCACGCCTTCGGTTGAGTCGATCCATGACTACTATCCCTTCGCCATGGAGGATGGGGGCCGGTTGGCGCCAATGGCGGCTGAGTTGGTTGATCGCTTGGCTATTTTGGTGGTTGTTCAATGCTTCCATGGCATGGGTGCTGCGGACTCTCGCTCCTCGCGCTCCGACAGTTATGTCCGTATGCAGCACTTTGTTCGTCGATCTTCACTCCTACACAAAAGTCCGGACAAGATTTCGTACCTTCGCAAGTAGAAAATGTAACCATGCGTCGATTTTATTGACAACTATCCTGAAATCCCAGGCAATGCTTCTGCGCGCAAAATGGAATGCGCTGAAAACTACGAGGGGCGAGTTCGAACACTGCCGGGCTTGTGTACTTGGGGTTATCGCGCCCGCACCCGTGCGGCACGCTCTTTCAAACAATCGCCGTGCTGGTTGGACGAAAAGAGTAACGGGCGCACAACGCCGCAATATGAACGCTGATGCGACGGTCGCGCAAATATAATGTATAGGCGACGGAGGGAGGAGGTGTTGAGCAGGCCGTTGTGGGGGAAACGCACGAAATCGCGTATGTAGACTTACCACCGATATGCGCACAAACCAAGGGCAAGCCGCTTTCGGCCACAGTGTGCAAGCGACCTTAACTTACTCATATATGATCAAAGCTTTTTATGACATGTACCTTTGGACGCGTCTTTTCAATGCGCGTCGAACGAAATTGAAATGAGATTGAAATTGTTTACAACATGTACCGTATGCGCCGGTTTAAACCAAACACCGTATGGCCCGGTTGCTGTCTATGGGCCCTCCCAACTATGCCATACAAGGAACTTACAAGTCATGGCTAGACCGTTAACCACCTAAGTCCAACCTCTCATGGGATGGTCGGGGGTTTCACTCCCCCCCCGGGGAGCTGTGCAAGACGAGGTGTGGGCGGCGTGCATTCAGGGGCGTGCGAAGGGGCAATGTGTGGAGGCGCGGCGAGAGGTCGTGCGGGATTGATGCGGTATATGAGTAGGAGATGATGTAGCCATTGGACACTATGCGTGTGGAGTTGTGCAAGGATGCGAGACGTGTCGAGGCGTGCTTTGGAGATGAGTTTGTCAGGAGGGTCGGTGCGGGCGGTGAGTAGGGAGGTGAGACTTGTGATGGTGGAAGAGTGCGGTGTACATGTGCGGTTCATGACAATGGGGAGGATGTCTACCACTGTGCCTGGCCAGTGGATGCGGATGGCGTTTGCAAGGGGAGTGTATTTGGCATGTATGAGGTGAGTTGTTTGGGAGAGGTTATTGTCATTGCAGTACTTCCATTCCCCTATCTGAATTTTTTTGATGGATGCGTATCGGCGGCGACCGTTTGTGTGACCTACGAAGCGAGGTTCGAGGAGGCGGATAAAGTCGGGTTTGTGTGCGGGGGGTCGTAGCGCGGGGGGGAGAATCTCGGGGGGGAGGATGGTGCGGCACGAGGTTAGAGACGAGTGAGAGACCTTCGTAAGCAGCAACGAGGCGGGTGGGCATGCGAGTGGGATGGGGGGGTGACAGTCAAGAGGGGTGTTGGTGGGTGTGGGGGACGTAAATGATTTGATGGGCTTGTTACCGAAGTCCGCCGTGATGGTTTCCTAGCGACCTCCGTTGTGGCGTTCCAAGAGGGAGAGTAGGAGTTGCAACGCGCTGTTGTGCCGGTCCTGTCTTAGGCCAAACATGGAGGGGCAGTTACCGGCCATGTGGCCATTGCTAGTGAATTGGCCACACATGGGGCAGCGCAGGGTGGGGCTGTGTGTGAGAAGGCGGGTGTTGTGGACTCCCCACATGAATTCTTGCTCGTGGGTGAATTGGATGTTGGTGAGTGTAGTGTGTTTTTTTTGGAAAGAGAAGTCGGCGCCGTCCTCCGTGGCGCGGGCGAGGAGGGCACCGTGTTTGGATGTTTGTGAGAGGGGTGTGTGCGTGTGTTTGGTGCTGTAGGTGTGGGCGTCAGCTTTGAGGTTGGTGTCTCTGTAGGGTATGGGTTCTCCTAGGGTTTGTGGAATGAGGGTGTACGGCCAGGTCTAGTGGCCTATCGACACGTCCGAGCCTGTGGTGTATGTAGTGTCGGGTGGGTGACCGTCCGCGACTTGGTTAGCGAGAGTGTCCGCGAGGTCGTTTCCGAGTGAGTGGTTGTGTGCTTCAATTTTGCCGAGGTGTGTGCGAATGCCTGCGCTGCAGCGGGATTTGAGGGTGTGTGTGATGGAGAGGAGTGTGTCGCGGTGGATGTTGTGTCTATAGGAGGATGGGCAGGTTAAGTATCCTTTTATGAGGCGGAGGGAGCACGCACTGTGTATAAGGAGGTGGGTGCGGCCTAGTTGGGGACCTATGTCTATGCCAGCTAATTCAGCGCGATTGATAGTGTGCGAGGGAGGGGTAGAGGTCACCAGAATTTTGATGCGGGTGTCCGAGGCTGGGTGGGTGGCGGCTGCTCCTAGGGGGGAGGAGCCTCCTTTTTTTGAACCGTCTGTGTATACAAAGTCCCGCCAGTTCCAAGCAAGGGTTCCTTTGGTGGGGGGTTATGTTAGTTGCATGCGTTCATGGAGGGGGTAGGTAAGGAGGTGGGTGGGGTTTGGGGGGAGGTGCCGAGGTGGTAGATGCCTGCTGAGTGAGGGGAGTAGGTGTCTAGGAGGTGAGGAGGTGGGATGGTGATGGTGGGGTTGCGGAGGTGAGTGTCGTAGATAGACTCGAGAGTGTTGTAAAGTGCGTTCATGGCTGTGTGTGAGGGTAGGGTGGAGAGTGCGAGGGGGTTAGCGACGAGGTAGATGTCGACCATCCAGCGTGTGCCGAATGGGGTAGGGGTGGGTATGCCTGTGTGTTGGTCGGGGGGTAGGAAGGTGTTTGTGTCATTGGGGAGGGTGTAGAGGTGGTGGGTGTATGGGGAGTCGATGTATTTGGAGTGGCGGTAGGGTGTGTGTTCCCATCGGGGGAGTGTGAGGATGGTTGCGCAGGGTGTGTGAGAGGCTGTGAGGTGTGCGCTGGAACGAACTTACTTTAGAGTTCAGAAACTCTCAAATCGATTTGTTATGAAATATTTTAATTTACGAATTATTCCGGCAAAGCTCACCCGCAGTGCCAAGCAACACCCATCGAATTCGGCTCACCTCGTGAGACGATTTGTGCGGGGTTTATCGATATATGCTTACCAATTCTTCATTCCTATTGACCTCCGAGCCTAATTCCCGTCGCGTACCACGCGTGGGGCGGGTGTGGTTGGCACAAGCACATACCCAAGCATTCCAAACACCACCGTCACCGTGATGCGTCCCTGACGGCCAAGTTGGACCTCGCTCCTCCCCTAAGCCAATCGCCCTCGCATGTTTACAACGTGCAGTGTTTATCCAAACCTGCGTCATGTGCGTTTTTGCTCGCTTGCTTTCCAATAAATCACCCGTACCGGCGGCGTCAACTTCCGTGCTCTATTCACACACCCGCAAACCAAACCTCGCGCATTGAACACGGCACCCACGCCTCCAAACCCCCTCCAAAAATGACGCTCAGGATGACGTGTGTAGTTAAAACAATTTCCCGGGAATTTATGGGCTTAATTCGACAAACTCCACCGACGACACCCGCTTCAAGCTGAGGTCTAACCACCCCGGATGGCGGCTTACTGCTTGCTTCTCGGCTCTCCTACAATTGGGTGGTACTTGGGTATCGTTGTGCTTGACGTGGTGAGAGGGGAGCGTGCTCTTGACTAGCTTATGCTTAACATAATGCATGTCCGGACTTTTGTGGAGGAGTGTAGTTCGGTTCCTTTTCGGCGTTTTTTGGGGGATGTGCTACGGGAATTCATGCAACGTCTTTATGCTGCTCTTCATGACACTCTGGGTTCCTATCTCCGCGACGATTTTCAGGAGGGTAGTGCTGACGCCGTGGCATGCCTTCATGTTCCTCAGGCTTAGGTTTTTTCCTCTTTTCTCTTTTCTTCTTTTTGCTTGGTGGCCTCCACTGCTTTCTCTTGTAAGAAATTGATTTAGATAGATTGCGATACATACCGTACCGCTTTATTATTAGCGATATATCGTACCGAGGTTCGATACTTATTAGTGACAAGAAGGCCAATAGGGGGCCTTCGCGGCAATTTGCAATAAACTTTGCAACAACACGTCAGCATCTGCGCGACACGTCAGCGCGTACACCCTCGCGTACAGCCAAATTGCAACAAAGCTTTGTTGCAAATTGGCCTCAAATTGCAGCAAAGACGAAGATTGCAACAAAGATTGCAGTAAAGATTTATCCGTGATTTTCAAATTGTAGCAAAGTAAATTGTATAGCTACGGATACGACGGTGCGACCGCTTGGGCAATCGCCCATCCTGCCTCAACCACGGACAAAGCCATTTCCCCTCCACACCCTCTGTATGGTCCCGCTATGTCAGATACCGCCTGTCCATGGTACCGCATGTCCATATTTCACCCGCCGAGTGCGTCTGATGGTGCAATCGACAAAGCCGAAAAGCGGGAAGTTTTCGACGGCAATCCGTGTCTTGATGGCGTCCACGTATGTGGGCAACCGCGAAAGATCTAGTTCGCATACAACACTAGCCCCCCAGCGCTGCTGCGTCCACCGCACCATCGTCACAGATATTTTCGAAATGCGGTCCTGGTTCATCCTTAGCTTCCGTGATAAAATATGTAGGGCGCCCGCAGTATCAGGACGTGCTAACAAAACGAGCAACCCATAGTCCGCGCGTGAACTTGGCGCCACGATTCGGGTACAACATTATGGTCGGCACCTCCAGCGCCTCGAGTTTTTCGCCAAACTCTGCCGGCTTCATACGGTAAGTATCATGAAATGACCGCTCGCTAACACTTTCATTCTCGAGGTTCAGGTTTGTCTGGCTAGGGTGTGCTGGCCATGCTCTCGACGCCCGATGCCGTCGGTGGAGGTAGACCCTCAAATAAATCTACCGGGATTCCGAGTCAGCTGTAATGATTACATGCTGACGCATGCGAGCGCGCTACGTGGCACGCGGTGCGTTTAGTACAAAGTTTATTGCAAATTGCCGCGAAGGCCCCCTAATGAGTAACATCCATTATTTTCGATGCGTCGTTAAAGCGCACGCCTAATACGCAGAAGGTCGCGATTCGAAACACGTTGAGTCCGATCTTATTGGTATGTAGGCGTGCCACGGCCCAAGATGAACCCCATCTTCCACAATGGTTTCGGAGGCGGGCTGCGGACCGGGGAGAGTCCGGGGGGGCGTGGTCATGTCGTGATTTTGTACTTAGTGGCAAGAAGGCCAATAAGTAATATCTATTCTTTCTGATACGTCGGTAAAGCGCACGCCTAATACGCAAAAGGTCGCGGATTCGAAACGCGGTGATTCCGATCTTGGTATGTAGGCGTGTCACGGCCAACGATGGATCCCCACCTGACGTGCGATCAGAGGGGGGAGGGTACGGCCACATGCCGGAAAACCGACGGGTACCAGACAGAGAAAAAACCGGGGAAATGAGCGGGGAAAATTCAGGCGCGGAGGCTGGAGCGCTAGTTTTTTCTATGTCTGTGTGTCTCGGTCCCCCCCACCTGTCCTCGAGGTGATGGGGGACCTCGACACGGAAGACCGCCGCGTCGGTGGACGCGGCAAGACCTTGGGGCGGGGTTTACGGGATGGAGCGGCGGGATCGACGAGCGACCGCGCGAGGAGGGGTTTTTTGCCAACCTTTCCCCTCCTACCTTCGGCAAGACCGAAGTCACGCGGGAGCTAGATTAGGCTGGCCCGTCGTCCCTCCCGAACGCCGACCGGCCTAGGCCGGTCGACACCCCGGTTCGGCGGGAGCGGGCCGTGCATCGTGAAGGTCGAGCAGCAGTTTAGTTTTGCATTTCTCGACAAGTGGATTTATTTTTAGATCTGTTTTTCTTGATTACAAAATTATTACGCTGTTACTGCCATTGGAGAGGTTGGGATTAGTGGTTAACGGTCTACCTCACGCTTCTAAGTCCTGTATGGCATAGCAAAAGGGGGGGCCCAGAGACGACAACCGGTTCTTACTAGTATTGTTGTAAACAATTTCAATTTCAATTTCAATTTGGATCCCCACCTTCTATATATTATAACTGAATATTCTTACAAGAAAAGGCAGTGGAAACCACCACCACGCAAAAAGGAAGGCATGCCACAACATCAACACTGCCCTTATGTACATCGTCGCGAAGATAGGAACCCAAAGTACCATTAAGAGCAGCAGAAAGACGTTGCATGAATTCTCGCCGCACATCCCCCCCAGCACGTCGAAAGGGAACATAAGTAGACCGACGAACGAAATGATGCATGCGGACATAATTGAAAAAACTCAATGAATAACGAGAGTATGCATCACCCATGCCAAGGAAGCGACGAATTGCCACCTGATTAGTCACGCGATCAACCAATTCATTCACCATAGGCTCCAACCGTCCCCATCCTCCATAGCGAAGGTGTAGCAGTCATGGACCGAATGAACCGAAGGCGTGCTAAGCAAAGCGGAAGTGCGGAGGTCCGCATTGTGGCGGTTAGCCTCCTCAAGCTAAACGCTAGCACAAATCAGTTCTAATATGTCTAGTTATGTCGTTGCAAGATGGCAAAAATTCACCATCAAGATGGCCCACCTTCCACAACATCGAGTTTGCCGTGCTGAGCTCCCAATGCACGATTGCCCGGGCGTGGGAGACGAGCAACGATATGGGGAACATTGGTGTTCGTGCGAGCACTTATTGTGACCGTCACATCAAGAACAAGCTGACGGTGTAGAGCCCTAAAGTTTAACCAAACCACATCCCCAAGTCAATATCGAGAAGCTCCCGACCGAATACGGCGGACCTCCAACCGCAAGTCCCGCTCCTTAGTAGCCCTCGCTTCAAGCATGAACTCTTCAAGCACGTGGACATTACGATCGTGGAGGTGAATGACGTACCAAGAGCACGGGCACCGGGGGATGCGGTCCATAGACATAGCCATCCGATATAGAGGTGCCCGATATTGTCGACGAAGATCAAGACCCACGAGACTTTGAGGGAGCCTCATTGCACCGTAGACACTTCCGAACATGAGAGGCGCGCTCCGCAGTGAGGCACAACACCCGGTGCGATGCCATTGTATAGCAATCGGATGGCACCTTGAAATTGGACTCATGTGAAGCGAAAAAGAGAGCCAAAGCCCCACGACCCGTACCCGAAATCACCCTCATGATTATATAGTCCGGTGATGGGGAAGGTCTGCAAAACTTCACGAGGTCAAGGTAGGCCCGACAGTCAGAGATGTATTATCCGCATACAATAATATAATCCTTACATATCACGTGATGTTGATGCAGATACTGGATGTACTGAGCCACCATCCGCGAAAGATGAGATGTTAAGCTGTTTAATTCCAAGCGATACTTCTCAGGCTCATTAGTGACGCGGGTTCGAATCCGGGGATGGTATTATACCGCTCAGCTATCCCCGGGTTTCGGATCTGCTGATCTAGTGACTTGGGGGTAGCGTGAGGGGTTAGGGCTACAGGTAAGTGCCAGGTAGTTAGGGTTTCCCTCCCTGCTTCTCTCTTACCTGGACACAGTTTAAGGCCGGTTCTTAGATGAACTTAGCCACCATCCGCAAAAGATGAGATACTGGATGTACACTCTCGTCAATGATGTATAAATAATATACAAATATCCTCTTTTCTTCTTTTTGCTTGGTGGCCTCCACTGCTTTTTCTTGTAAGAATTCTTTTTGATGGTAATATACAAATAAAAGTAGATTAAAAATATATAAATTACTACTCTAATATTACTAATACTCAAAGTAATACTATTGATATATTAATAGAACTCAAACACTGAAATACATCAATAAATACGCTCGCGTCAATATTCTTGCTTTACGGGTACGTTGTGTCCTGGAGGCTTCTAATTAATGACGCGCTATAAATAAACACCTATATACTGATGGATATAATCTATCGTCGCGCACAGGTTCACCTCGTACGGGTACTGAATGGGACACCGCCACAAAATTAAAGCTGGCGCTGTCGTGGTCGAACCACTCCGCTTGACATCATCCCCAGTCGCATAGTCTTACCGAAGGACAGGGGACGCAACTCAGGCCTGAGCCTGACGTTCGGGCTTCGCTGGGTATTTTGCTGCCGGATTTGTGGCTTGGTAGACTTTAGTATTGTTTCAGTGGGCGGGTGGGCTGAGGGGATAGGCCGTGCTTGCATTTGCCTGTTCGCGGTGAAACGGCATGCCAACGTACCTCCGACCGGTGCTGGCGGCCGTCGTCGCACTCGCGTGCGTGCTTGGTCTCCTGAGCTTGCCCGCGTGGGCTCAGGCGCCTGAAGAAGGCGCGGGGGCGGATGTGATGATGCATACCGTTAGCGTGTGCGGTCTTGTCAGCGCTTGGGGTGAAACGAGTCGCGAACCGCACCGTATCGCCCACTCACGCGCGATGGCGCAGGCCGTCGCGGACGTGAACAACGGCGACTGCACAATTCTGGGACCTGGTTGCGAGGAGCGGATAAGCTGGCCGGGTAAATCAACACGCATCGTATCAAAACATATTTCCATATGGTTCACCGTGGCTATCGGTAAGCTTTTTGTGGTGGCTGTTTTGGATGCGCTCTCTGACGTTCGTCACTTCTTTCCTCGGCGGCTCAGGTGGCCGGCTGCACTTGAACTTTTCGCTGTGGGAGTTGGACGGCTCAACGCGGTCCACCCCTTCCGCCTTTGTCCGCTGCGTCGAGGAAGGCAGTGAAGTGGTCGTGGGGCCCACTTTGACGCCGCAGACGGAATCAGCTATGTTGTTGGCTAATGTCTACGGTATATTTTGCGAAACCCCGATTGACTCACCAAAAACTAGTCGTCGTGTGGTCTGATTTGTCGATTCAGTATTGAATATCCAGACAGCAGTTGCTGACCAGCGTCACCGGAAAAGCATTCCGACCCAAGCCCCACAAGCCCCGAACTCGGACCATTAACACCACTGCCCCCGTCCCACTTACTGTGTCTCAGAGCTACCAATCGTGGGCTATTCCGCCAGCTCTACGCTGTTCTCCAAGAGGGTGTGCCGCCCCCTTCGCTTTTTAACACAATTCAACGAATACAATTTTAGTCCCACTGTCCCTGTCGTGCCCCTTCTCTGCTGCTTTTCCGCGAGTCTTTATGCGCCTTGCCCCTCGGGTTACGGGGAGAGACTAAGGGGATGACATTTGCTGAGGGGAAGTTGTGAACAAAAACGGAGGGTTGACCGACTATGCCCTGTGCCTCAACAGGACCCGTACGCAAACTACGCGCGCACTATGTATTCAAATGCGGTACTTGTGCGCGCACTCGCCCACCTGTTCCACTCGTTGGGCTGGAGACAGGTGGGCGCCCTCTCCCTACCCACCATCTGCCACCAACTATAAACTCCCCATTTCTCCCTAACTCCCGCACGACAAGCACTTGTATTCATAGCCTCTGGACAGCACTTTCGCAGCGGCGGCCTAGTTTTCGCCTGTACAAACTCCAATTATTTGCTTACACTATATGCAGGTCGCGGTGATCTACAAAGCGACCGCCTTTGGGTTCAGTTTGTCGGAGGTGCGACCTCTCACCGCAAACTTGCTCGTTTTTCCGATCTCATTATCATTGGCTTGCGCTTCCTCACTGTCGGCCGTGGTTGGCGTTAACGATCTTTGACGCCCTATTTTTGCAGGCGATGGTGACCTACGCGCGCGAGTGCAACATTTCGGTCGAAACGATATCGGTCGGCGCCGACGCAACTGCTTCAGACGAAATGCTCGAGGCTGCGCTTGAACAGCTTGAAGGAATCGGGCACAAGGTTTATAATCCCTTTGCTAGATTGTGTTTTCCGCGCCAGGCCTCCGCCGCATCCTCTCGCGCAGCGGCGCTCACACGAGTCGTGTGTGTTTAGGTGGTTGCACTTATGATAACGCCTGTGGACATTGTCAACTTGCTGCTGGCGGCGGATGCTCGAGGCATGAACACTTCTTCCTTTGTTTGGTCAACCCACCGAGATGCTGTCCGGGTACGCTCGTCCCTCAAACCCCAGTCGCCCTCCGGAAATAACTTTGGAAGGAGAGATACGGTTCGCATTTTCTAACGAAGGGAATTGATCAGAGTTCTTTCGCGCCGTTTTCGCAGGCGTACCAACAGATTGGATCATTTCTGGCCCCCGAGGCCGAGGAGACGATGTGGAGGGTGCTGGCCGGCATGATATCGCCCTCTTATGAGGAACGGGGGCAGGACACTTTGCTCATGGTAGCCGCGGGACTGGTCACAATACCACTCCCTCTGAGCACAGCTCCTTTTAGACACACACACACACTCTCTCTCTCTCTCTCTCTCTCTCTCTCTCTCTCTCTCTCTCTCTCTCTCTAACACACATACACACACACACACACACACACACACACACACACACACACACACACACACACACACACACACACGCACACACACACACATTTCGCTTATGTAATGCGGACCGCCAATCTTTTACCAATAACTCGTTATGCATTGCTCAGGAGCACATGGAGGCAGCTCAGCCGTCTGCAGAGGTTGTGAACAACTACCTTGAGAATGTCGCCGGCACCAGCAGTGCGAAACGTTGTATCCCCCTCCACTCTTTGCTCTTGTTGTGCAACAGCGAAACTGATGATGCTATTCTGACGAGTGCCCCCATTGTCCGCAGTTGCGTCGACACCAATCACCGAAGGGGAGTTCCAGGAGTCAGGCAACTGGATCGAGAACAGTTTACCCGCTCTCACCGCCTACGATGCAATTTGGCTCGTCGCGGAGGGCTGGGCGCGCGCGGTGCGCACCATGAATGCTGCAGGGCGCCCCTCCACGGGCGACTTCATGCGCGAGGTCACCTCTCCGGGTAGCATCAGCTTTTTCGGCGCCTCGGGCATATGCGAGTGGGACAGCAATGGAGACCGCGTGGGGGATCACCTGACCGTGTACTTCTCCAACCAGCCACCGGGTGCTGCGCAGCTGCGCGACCCCAACACTACCATTGTGGGTTCGTTCCGGCCGGGCGAAGGTCTCGTGCTGGATGAGGACAACCCCATCCGCTGGCCTGACGGCACCTTCTACCCCACTGTGAGCCCCCCCCCGTGTTTCTCTGGTACTTCCGACTCCTCCCGATTGGATGTCAGAACAGCTCATTGCTTATTGCCAGGCGCATACCTGGGTGGTGCTTGCCCTAATAAGTTGTTCGTTCATTAACAGCAGCGACTGTCGGTTGTGAGAGAGTATAGAGATGTTACCCTGAAACTGTTGACAATTGTTTGCATGTGCTCTATGAAATGCTTTATTTATTGCTGGCTCCTCGATTGAAAGCAAGTGTGGCTCCCCCCCTCCCCCCCCACGTGGCAGATTCCCTCTGACGGCTCACTCGATCCCGAGGTGATTATCGAGAAAGGGACGAGCTCATGGCGTGCAGTCGCGATTTCTGTCGGCGTTGTGGCTTCTGTTTTGATCCCGCTGCTCGCGTACCTTGCTGTTCGGATCCGAGACATGAAGCACATGGTGAGCAGGATCGTGGATGAGGTACGCCCTCGCTGCTGTCGCCCCCCCCCCCCCCCCTTCTTCACGCATTATGACAGTGTGATCGGAGCCCTGTATTTCCTCCTCATCTGTCCTCGATTGTGAGTGTACATGCGCCACTGACTTCACAGCTGCCCACAGCTTTGATGAATGCGTAAATTACGCACGATCATGAACCAAACCCCTCTTTCCTTATACGATTGCGCTAATGCATATGGAAAAATGTGAAAATTTCCTCCGCGACACTGACGAAAAAGTTTCTGATGTGGGTACAGAGCACGCAGGCTCTGGATCTGGAGTCGCCGCTGTCGAAGATGTTGAGCATGCTGGAGCGGTTGGCCACGGGAGAAGCGCGTTTACGGCCCAGCAAGGAGGAGGCTGCGGAGCTGCGATTGCTGGTTGCCGCACATGTGCACAACCTCGCCGCGCCTGTGGGGATTCGGGAGCAGCTGGCGAACTTCAATGCGGAGGTTGCGGAGTACTTGGCGCGCATGAGTGACACCTCGCGCTCCACTTGCATCATCGCGACCCCGACCTTGGCCTCCGTCCCCCGCCCCTCGCTGGAGTATGGTGGCGGCGATGAGGCCTCCATGCTGGACCTGGTCGTTCTGCCGGCCGACGAGGTGAATGAAGAACCCACTGCATTTCCTAAATATTCGATATCATTATAGCTATTACGATAAGCTATGTAAAATTTTTAAGTACTACATATGCTGTGTTTATAATGTGCTTACTCTTATTTTTGGTGTCCAATTCGAGCAGCTGTATGATACGGATGAGAAACACGACAAGTTGTTAGTTTTTGGTGTGTTTGATATAGTCTTTATCGAGCGGATACTAAATGTCACTAAGGAATGGTTTGAGATGGATAAATGGAGATGCGTCCACTGCTCTCCACAGTAGTCATGGGTCACCCCAGGGGGATATCGTGCAGGCTGGGTGTCCACATGCTGTTGAGCGTCTCCCTTCCCTCCCCACGGTGGCTGAGCTTCTGGTGTTCTGCTTTCCGTTTTGCCCCTTTTTATTGACTGAGGTGTATATTCCTCTTTTATTCTTTTTGCTTTGTGGTCTCCGCTGCTTTCTCTTGTAAGAATATTTTGAACTCTGATGAATATTTTCTCTTCTGTACCCAGGTACCGTATCTTGTGTCGCGAGGAATAGGATATTTTAAATTAGTCACTAGATAGATACCACCCACGTATATATATTAACGACTACAATATTTCCGTACCAGTACGGGTGCAGGTACCCGTAGCTATTGCTATTCGTAAATTATTTCATAGTGTAGGAGATGATGGGAATTCGGAAATAATACCGATATCTACTATAGCGCCTCTGCAAGGTCTGCAGGTAATGAAATCCTAATACATTATACTCATCTTTCGCGGAAGGTGGCAAAGTTCACCTTAGAACCGACCTTAAACGGTGTACATGTAAGAGACATAGACATTATAGGTATATTAATTACTAATACATTACGGGTATATCAAATACTACAAATAGCGTTCTTTAGCGCTTCTTGTAATTACTTTTTATTATTACAAACATAATTAAGATATGCACAATTTAGACGAGAAGGTTGGTAGGGATAGCGTGTATGAATTCTATCTATTTATTAAAAATCTAGCTGTGTATAATCGCACCAGGAAACAGGGAGAAAAATAAAAGGAAGGCTAGAAAAGGTTAAAAACCCTACTCGCTCGAGGAGGTGGGAGGCAGGCAACTACGGCAGCCACACAACCCTCCAGCAAAGGCTCCACAAAGATGGCGTGCAGTCATCGTTTGATATATTGCCAGTTCCTGAGTTTCTGTCGATCACCTACTCTAGACACTGGGAGGTACAGGCAATGGCATACATGTAGCAATGTGTACCGGTCATAGAGATAGCCATTCGGGGTATTGCAGACTGTCTCTATTGGTCTCCCTCAGTCGTCATTCGCTGTGAGGCAAAGCAATCTATGTCACTAAATTACAAAGAAAGTCGTGGAATCCACCAGCTATGATGAAGAAAATGAAACAGGCCCAGACGCAATCGCTACGGTACGGGTGCCCTGTACAGGCAATCACTGCGGTACGGATTCCCGCGGATGATGGTGCTGATTATCCGCCCTACCCTGTGGCGCCACCGTACCAATACGTACTGGAGCCAGCTCGGTGTCATGAGATTCATTCCACGGTCTCTGTGCTCATTCTCTGCTGGAACCAGGGTCTCCGTCGCCTCATAATCTGTGCTTACCTGCCAGTCTCATATCCCGGAGGCGCAAAAAAATCTCGGTAAATGTACGGATATATGTACTTTTCTTTATGTTTTGTACATCCCTATCTGTCCGCTGTCATATTTATTATCGATGTACTGTATTTAGGGTTTTATATTTTTCTTATCGCTGTACTGTTGGATATATCTATGCCTGTACCTGTATCGTCTATTTCATACCAAAAACAGTACTGGAGTTATACGAACATGTCTCTGGCACCGTATAGATAAAGATATTTTCTACTGCCTACTCGTATAGTGCCTACTACTGGCGATAATGTTACTGACTACTCGTACTCGTAGCGCCTGCGGACTATATTTACTGCTTCTGGGTTATTCGTTACTCACATACAGGTACCGGTACCTATAGATTATAAGAAAACTTTCTTACAAGAAAAGCAGTGGAGGCCACCGGTGGAGGCTTCTGGGTTTATTCATTACTCACATACAGGTACAGGTACTCATAGCTAATAATCAAACTTTCTTACAAGCAAAAGCAGTGGAGGCCACCAAGCAGGTACCCGTATATTCCTCATCGCGATAGGGAAGTTATTCTTGAGTATTGTGTGTATGTATCTTTATGTCTATTCTAAATGTACCCAAGGGTCTTATATGATATGTACCTAAAATCCGAAAAATCAACGATTCTGGTGTGGCGATGTACAAGTATCAATAGGCAGTTGACGATAGGACAATTGGGCGGCTAGTACTTTGTCAGACTGTTGTTGTATTCAAGCATTGAGACTACTAGCAATGGAAGGCATGAAAACAAGCAGTAGGCCTGCTGGTACCTACTGTGTGTGTGTGTGTGTGTGTGTGTGTGTGTGTGTGTGTGTGACTGTGTGTCAAGTATCATATTGAATGACACATAGGACCATTTACTGTGTCAACTGTGTCCCGTAGTGAGGCCTGGTTACTATTGATTGAATGTATGTCATGTGATTTCCCCGGACTTGACACCGGTTTTTTTTTGAAAGCCCCGAGAAAGCCAGCAAAGCGAGAATGAAGAAGGAAAGAAACGCATGCAGGGACCAAGTCGCAACCGCGGAGAGCGGGGAATCAGGCAACAGCATCAGCTCAGTAATCTTGCACAGCATCACGTAGACATGAACCATAAAGATTGAAATACAGATGTAAACGGGAAATATGGGACTCGTTTCAAATGGGATTTCTTCGGAATGGATATTCATTCGGAAAGCACCAAATTTCTCAAGTGTCCTCCCCGCCGAATTCATTTTGGGATTCTTGGCCATCAGAATTTGTTGAGAATGATCGATACAAATTAACCACACACATTATATCAAGTTAATGTAGTAGGATAAGCATTCGGGTACAACAGCGGGCTGCTGGTATTGTTTATCACAGAAACATGACTGTAAAGACGATGCACCAATGTTAACTATGTGCATGTTCAAGTCATCATCGGACTCGTCCCTTTTCCCCCCACGACTGCCGTATCTGACATTTTGTTTGTGTTTGTTTGGCAGACACCCGACAACATCCGAAACGGACTTGGGCATGACTTATTCCTGGATTTTGTCACCGGCAGCTCTCCAGTGCGCAAGGAGGCGGCGTCGCCGCTGGCTGCGGTGATGCAACAGGCGATGCATTTATTTGATCTTTTCCCAGTGTTGGGTACGCAAGATGCGGCGAACAAGCTGTTGCGCTACGCTCTCGCACTGGAACGTGGGTACAGCGACACGGGGTATCACTGCCGCATGCATGCCGCCGACGTCACATGTCGGCTGGCCACCATTCTTCAGATGACGGGCATCGGCTGCCGCAGCGCACGGCTCGCGGCCCTTGTTGCGGCCGCGATGCACGACTACGAGCACCCCCTCCTGAACAACGTCTTCCTTGTCAAGCAGGTGTGACCTTGGCGCTGCCATTTAACTGGACTTTTGCTTTCCCTTACTACGCAGGGCGATGTCCCAGTTATGATGTATTTGGCCTCGCACAAAATTTCTAGGCCTGGTACATAACACCTGCGTCTGGGCTCATGTGTTGGCATCGTTTTTTAAAGCGCATTTGAATATCAGCAGAGAATGTTAGGAGGTAATTTCCGCATAAATGTTTTTTTCATGTCGTTCATTTTGTCATTTATACTTTGCAGATTACATATATTATGATTTGCGTAGAATTATTTCCGAGATAACATATTTTGGGTTGAAAGGTTTGATGAAATGTGTCGCGCTTCAATTCAAACTTTGAACCGAACCGCGACAAATTCACTGATTTTGCCGCAAATTTTTGTATGTGTGTATTCGAATATGCAAAAAAATGTCGCAAACGAAGCAGAATCGGATCCGCGATTAACTGACGACTGTGCCGCCTCTTTGATGTTGTGAATTCAATGACCGCAATTATCATTGATATTCCCTATTTATTTGCGTGTTATTGTTTGTTGTATTATTTTGTATTTTCCGATCACTGACCTCACGGGCCAAGATTACGCTATCGATATCTACGCTGTCGATTTTACCCTCACACGTACCTTCAGTCTTGTGTGATGTCAGGCAAGGGATGAATAAGCATTTCGTCTCCATGCACAATATACGCTTGCTTCGTCAGTTCATACGTACTCAAACATAATTCTAGAAAAAATGCACGCCTTGAAAAAATCCACATCAGATTATCTCATACATAATTACCAAAGGTCAAAGGCCGCTTTCTGTGTTGGGCCACTGTGTCCTGACTTCACTTAGTTTCAAGGGTGCGGTCGCTGACTTGAATGGCCCCGCTCACCCCCACTGCATCCGCATCGCAGGGGAGCCACATGGCGAAGGCCTTCAATGACCAGGCGGTCGCAGAGAATCACAGCTTGCGCGCGGGGTTGGCGCTGCTCGAGTCCGACGCCCTGAACTTCACCGCTATGCTGCGCAGCTCGGGTCGCAACGCGGCGCCTTACCATGCCTTTCGAAAGACTGTCATTCAGCTGGTGCTGGGGACCGAAATGAGCAGGTTCACCCCCCCCGCTTCCCCTTTTGACCGTAGCGTACCTTTTGAAAATTCGTTTTACCTACACTATTTTGGATTTCCTTTTTGATTGACAAACCTAAAATTTAGGTCTGAGGTTGTTTATGAAGGGTTCGATTTCCATTCGCCCTTAATATTATGTTTGTGCAAGAATTGATGGTACATCGGAGAGTCCATTTTTTTAGATAGCATGTTCACATTTGTATACTTATTGAATATAGTTTTGAAGCGGTGGGTTGCTGCTCGCAGGCACTTTGACATTGTGGGACGGTTCAACGCCAGAATCGCCAGCAACTTGGACATCACGCTCGTTCAGCGTGGCAACAATAAATGGAAGGCCATGGACGACGAGGACCAACTGCTGACGTTGCAGACCGCCATAAAGGTGATTTGAGCTCCGCCTAAGGGGGCGGGCCCTACTACGACAACAATTGTTTTGGGCATCGATATGTTGTGACTCAACAACTCCAATTGATTCGAGCTCACAACGCATTGCCTCCTCTCAAATTACGCCCTCACCTAAATCAGTCCGACTCTGCCGTTCCAATGGTGTCTGTGAGTATGGCTGATTGCTTTCTTTGTCTCTTTGTGTACCAGGTGTCCGACCTCGGCCACTGCGCCCTTCCCTGGGAGCAACACCAAGCGTGGCTTCGTCTGCTGCAAGACGAGATGTTTGCGCAGGGCGACCAAGAGAAGCGGTTGGGTATGGACGTGTCGCCGCTGATGGACAGAAACAAACCAGGGTGCGCCTCACCCCTTTCGTTTTTGCCACGGCAATTGATATCGTGTTGAGAGTTTACGGGCTCTCCTTCGTTTCCTCGTTATTCCGCGATGAGGTGTTTTGCGTATAAACCCCGCACCTACTATTCGCCCTCCGCCCTGCGATGTATTTATCGCGATCTGTTCAGGACGACTTCTTCAAATGTTTGAGTGTCAGAGTGTGTTTGCTTGAAGGAGAACCCGAACCCGTGAACTTGCGATGCCCGTACGTACTTGAGTCTCTGGTGGTTGGTCTCGTGTGGCACGGCATTGATCTTTCTGCGTTTGACTAAAATGAGCGAGAGTCGCAAGAATGTAACCTTATCTTTACTATGTGAAGTGCGTTCTCCCGCAGCCCCGTATGGTTTGGTATGGTCATTGTTACGGTTACAGGGTGTTGAATGATTCATGTTGCTGTTGTTGCCATTTACATATTGTGGTGTCGTTGGGCCTTAATCGTAAGTGAGCACCAAAGACGAGTCCATCTCAGTGCGTCTTATGATTTTCTAAATTCGTCGCGCGCTTCGAAAGATGCTGCAGCACTGCACGTAAGTCAATATGAGCTTCAAACGAATCGATCGCCAGTTGCTTTCCGTACTCTGTTTTTCGTCCATTTTTACGCTCTTCCTTTCACACGTTTCGCCCCCAACGGTAATATTTTCACTGCGGCTCTTTCCGCCCCTCGCGCCCCCGATTTGCTTATGAACTTTTATTAGAATCTGTACGCTCACGCACTGTAGCTTGTTACGATGGAAGTGTCGTGCGCGAGGATAGCTGCCCGTGTCTGTGAACGGCCCGAGGGCACAACATATGTACGACACTGTCGATATGAGGAATATTACGGTGGTGCTGAATATCGACCCACACGTCGGTTCTGGTGCTTGTGCTTCCGAAATACTTCGCCAGTAACGAACGGTCGGGTGCTTCGAGCCAGTTTCGAAAACCTTTCTCCTCCTCGCCGGAATGATATCGCTGCGGGTAGGGTATCCCGCGTGGCGCTATGGTCACACGCTGGCGATATTCAGTGTATTTCACAACTCGGCATTTTCGCGACATACATGTTATTCACGCGTTACGTAATATGTGCGCCCGCAGGGTGAGCGCCCCCGAAAGCCAGCTTGGCTTCTTCGATGTCTTTGCCTTGCCCCTATTCTCTTCCTTCGCGAAGGTCTTCCCAGAATGCCAGCCTCTGCTGGATCAGGTGCGCAGCCGGGCATACCCCATCCCGTGTCGTGTCGTTTAATCAATCATTTCCCTTCTGCCGATGAGATGATGCCGTTCTGAATGAGTAACTGTCCGCCGTATTATTTATTTACATTGGTTTTCTTCAAAACTATGTACATATGACCGCGTAACTGTACCCCTTTCATCAAGGCGGCTTGCTCATTATGATTAAATAGGGCAGTGTGTTCTGAAGTATTTCTGATTAAATGTCTTACCTACCCTCTCCCTTTTGTTTCCCCTCCCACTTTCCCTGTCCGTGCTCATCTTGTTCTTCTTGTAACCAATTACCTCCGTTTGACGCGTCGTCAGTTTCACAACCCTCTTTCCTTACGTCTTTTGTGTTACTCTTTTTCATATGTGTGTGGTAATGGTTCTCCATCCATCTCTGAATAAATCCGTTCGCGGTATTGAGATTAAAAATATGTATTTTTAAAAGTGGAAGAACCGATCTTTTCCTTGTCCCTGCCCAAGAAACGATCTCGTGTGTCATTGAATTATTATTGGCAATTGATCATATTACAATGATAGTGAAAACTTGGTTCCCCTAAAATGTGACTTGCCAAAGCGAGTTTCAAGCCCTCGCCTGATCTCACGTGAACAGCGAACTTTGTGACTCCCTTGCGAGTCGCCTACCATGAGCTACTACTCATAGCCCTATCTAGCTCGAGTCGTGATCCAAAAACATAATTTGCGCGCATCTCGCCCGAAATATCCCTACTCTACTAAATATTATTTCCAATACTAAATACTATTTCCAATAATGAATTTGAAAATATTATTCCCCTTACTTGATTATCGGCATCCTAAATGCCGGCATTTTTGGGCCTCTGATAGATTGCTATGTGCCTTCTGCGTGTCTTTGAAAAACTAGGATTGCTTTTAGCTACGCCATTCGCAAAACTAATATTTTATTTCTTGTAATCCTATCCTTCCTCAAGGCTGTCTCGAGCCTTGACGGTACCCGTACCATGGTATGTTTATTGGGCTTAATTATTATCGTCGCAGTCGAATCTTCTCCGGAGTATATGTCCTGTCGATGATTTATTTTCAAAAAACCTGTAAGTAAACCCTTACTCTACATATTGTCGGCTTCAGTTCTCGCCCTTGCGCGCGGCGTTTATCCTCATCATTGTCCCTCCGCTCCCACCGCCCTGCCTGGGCTGGCGCTGTAATTATTGGAACCGTCGACATAGTCCTTCCTCGTGCCACAAATATTGTAAGTATGTTATCGTTTCTTTGAATATATTTACTAACCTCATTTGATATCCTATGATATCCTATAAATAATAAAAAGGCATTCACTTCTTTCGGATGTACACTTTCAGAATGAATAATTTGATTACAACAAAAACAACATGAGCACAGATAAGATGTACAATTTGCAGTCAGAAAAAAATGGTCTCGAGGATGGGTAATGCTCCGTTTGTATGTTGATGCTTTCTGGTTTCATGGAACATATTTCTCAGTGGAAACATTACTTACAACTACTGAGTTTGCCGTTGCCTAAAGTACCATTATTTCTCGCCGACGCATTGTGAACAATTGTAAGTTTCTTTGACAAACTTACCATAACCAAATATTAGTCCTTTCTCTTCACCAGCACCGCCGCCGCCATCCTGACGAGCCCTGCCCTCTTCCCTTCCCTTTGGCCCGCAGGCTCAGAGCAATTACCAGCGTTGGGGTGCGTTGGTCAACAGTCGGCGGCGCCTGTCTGCCCCGAGCATGCAACCCGGCGAGTCGCCCACTCACCTGCCGCTGTCCCACTCCAATAGAACCTTTGGGCTGCGCCCCTGGCGCGAGCACTGGTAGGTAGCTACGTTGCTGGCAGCGGCGGCATGGTGGCTGGCATGCATTGGTGCTGGTCCAAGTGCTGTTGCCGACTCTTCCTAGACGCCACTTCCACGGCGGAGGCTTGGCAGTGCATGCAGCCTTTTTGTTTAGAGCGAACAGAATTGCTCTCGAAAAAATATTGTTGTTGGTCACCAACGGGACTAGCAGACGTCGAAGTGGGTTCCCCCTTCTGCTCAGCCCCGGGACGGCCATAATCACTTGAGTCTTTGCTTTGCCAATGTTGGAAGCGTGGCACAATAGCTACAGGCGCAGTTGAAACCGACCTTCGCTATACATGGACAATAAACTATATGACAGCTGCAGGACAGCTGTGGTGGGCGGAGGAGGGAGGGGTGGCGTAGTGAGAGCATAGGACGGTTCATCCGGAAGATAAGTGCTCATTATCGGCAGTCTAAGCGTTTCAGCCGGGCTGCGACAGGCGAGGGCTGGGGCGAGTTGCAGTTACTTGACCACACGGTGTAAGAGCAAACACGTATATGCTCGATGAATACTTGTTTGCCTTTGAAACTGGCATCAAGCGGGCACGTAGTAAATTCAGGTGAGTGGGTCTGCACATTAGTGTTAAGCATTACTTGGCAACCATTTGTGAGTCAGCGAGACGTGTCTTGTGAGATGGGTTGTGTTCAGAATGGAATCATAGCGCATGTTCACCTGTTTACGCGTCTTTTTGGCTGACAGACAATTGGCCTCGTCGACAGAGTGATACCAGCAACAGTGAAAGGTATTGTCACCATTGCTGCTGTCGGTTCCCGTTCTTGCTGTGCTTGCCTGAGATGGCGCGCACTCGTCACTACTGATAGTCTCCAATAATGGCGATGCTGTATTTTTGGACTAACCCAAGCGCGTTATCACACGAGCATCCCGTGACGTATCGCTTATGAACAATGGAGTGTCTATTTGCGCGTGCTGGAATGGATCCCCTGTGATGCCCCCCATTCGGTTTGCCCCATCCTGCACTAGCACATGTAAATAAGGTCATAATTCATTCATTCAAAAAAATGTTGTTCCTCGAGGCTTCTTGTGCCCATGTCCGAAGACGCAAACTGGTTCAGAGAAGTTTGAGTTCATTTAAATGACACCTGTACGGCGGTGTAAGCTGCCAAGTGCGTGGCTGCAAAATGATGGTTTTGGGGGGCATATGTCTGCAACCTCGCCACCCGGCATCAAAATTGAACAAACATGGATGGCTACGATCCTTACCGGGCAGGAAAACATCGTAGTGTGGCATGGGACCGAATATCGTCGCTCGTGCGTGTTCTGTGGGGCGGGGTGGGGCATCGTACGAGCTCACATGTGACCTCTTTCAACAATTTGTGTTAGGGGTCTATTAAAACACAACATGTCCCACCATCGTCAAATATGGTTTCTGACAAATGATTGTGGCATATATGATATATGCATTCTTGTTTAGCATAAAAATGCTAAACGGAGGGCACCATGAGGATAAACCCTAAATCCTTAACCCTCATATACACGACTCATGGTTATCTCGAACATCGAACAAGATGGCATGTGCCACAACCTCGTGCATGGGACACCGTACGGGTTGAATTCTGCGCGAATGGCGAGTAGCAAGAAAGTGACGGTGCGCCGAGGTTGAAGTAGCTGGACCCCCGCCCCCCGACCATGCCATTTGCCGACGGTTGGTACCTTGCTATATCATTAGCACCGATTTCAATACGAGATTTTGCACTGGGTCAAGATGGTCATGTAGGCGAATTGTTCGATGTGGGTCCCAACATCGGGAAACGAACGCAAATGTAAATACCATTTTCTCTAAGGGGCCACCAGCGATAAGTTAAATATGTAACGGATCACTGCTGATCCCTTGCGCAAATAGAGAGTACACTCGAGGACAAAAGATCGAAACATGATTCAATAACATCCGCTCGTAGGGTATGCTGAAACCCTATTTTTGACCAGCAATCGCCAAGCTGCGTAGTATCCTAGAATATTGTATTATGAATCTAGTGCAATTTTATATATATTCTATACGAAATAGATGAGGCTGGTGAAAACATAGCCTTTCAAGCTTTTCAACATGTACAAAATAAACTTCCGCTCTCAGTGACGTTTATAAAATATAATGAGTTGTAAAAATAATTGTCATTAGTGTAAAATTAAGAATACAGACAACTAAAAATGAAAATATTAAATGTCACAAAATGCTCCCTTTCATTTTCTGGACTTTTAGGGACATTAACTTTGCGCATCCGATCCGGCCATCGGCCCAAGCGGATGCACAAGTAATTGCGAAACGACACGCTACGAAGTAGCGCGTGGAGCTCTTCTGTTATCTCATCGTTGCAGTATTGAACGAAATGAGCGCATTTGGCCAAGCAATGCAGCTTGTGTTGAAAACAATACGTGGGGCGTTGTCACTCGAGGCATGCTACGCGCACCGAGTCGCTCGAGCACAACGCCCCATGCAATGCCCGTCCAACGCCCAATTACGGGAAGCCATGGTAGTCGCTTGTTAAGGTTAAATCTTCGCTAAGTGTGTACGTAACAATATGCCACGCTAAATGGACATGGCGACGCACAAAACCAGTGATGAAGTTGGAACTAGTGGTTCACGGTCTAGCCTCAGCCTATGAGTCCTATTGAAATTGAAATTGAAATTGTTTACAACATGTACCGTATGCGCCGGTTTGTCACCAAAAGCCGGATGCGTCGGCTGCTGTCTCTGGGCCCTCCCAACTATGCCATACAGGGAACTTACAAGTCAGGGCTAGACCGTTAACCACCTAATCCAACCTCTCCAAGGGTGTTCGGGGGTTTTACTCCCCCCCGGGGAGGGTGCAAGTAGAGGTGAAGGATGTGTGCATTTAGGGTCGTGCGTGGAGGCAATGTGCGGATGCGCGGCGGGAGGTCGTGCGGGACTTGATGCGGTATATGCGTAGGAGGTGATGCAGCCATTGGACAGTATGCGTATGGAGTTGTGTAAGAATGCGAGATGTTTCGAGGCGTGCTTTGGAGACGAGTTTATCAGGAGGGTCTGTGCGGGCGGTGAGAAGGGAGGTGAGACTCGTGATGGTGGAGGAGTGCGGTGTACCTGTGCGGCTCATGACGATGGGGAGGATGTCGACCACTGTGCCAGGCCAGTGGTTTCTGATGGCGTTCGCAAGGGGTGTGTATTTGGCACGTATGAGGTCGGTTGTGTGAGTGAGGTTGTTGTCTGTGCAGTACTTCCATTCCCCTATCTGAATCTTTTTTATGGATGCATAACGTCGGCGACCGTTGGAGTGGCCAACGAATCTGGGTTCGAGGATGCGGATGAAGTCAGGTTTGTGTGCTGGGGGACGCAGCAGTGGGGGGAGTATCTCAGGGGGGAGGACGGCGGGGCATGATGTTAGGGAGTCATGCGAGAGACCTTCATCAGCAGCAACAAGGCGGGTGGGCATGTGGGTGGGGTGAGGTGGGTGGCAGTCAAGTGGGGAGTGGGCAGGGGTGGGGGAATCAAACGATTTTATGGGTTTGTTACCGAAGTCCGCGGTGAGGGTCTCCCAGCGTCCTCCGTTGTGGCGTTCCAGTAGGGATAGTAGGAGTTGCAGAGCGCTGTTGTGTCGGTCCTGTCTTAGTCCAGACATAGAGGGGCAGTTACCGGCCATGTGGCCGTTGCTAGTGAATTGGCCACACAGGGGGCAGCGCATGGTGGGGTTGTGAGTAAGTAGGCGGGTGTTGTGGACGCCCCACATGAATTCTTGTTTGTGTGTGAACTGGATATTTGTGAGGGAGGAGTGTTTTTTGTGGTATGAGAAGTCGGCGCCGTCCTTCGCGGCGCGGGCGAGGAGGGCTCCGTGTTTGGTTGTATCCGAGAGAGGAGTGTGTGTGTGTTTTGTGCTGTATTTGTGTGCGTCGGATTTGAGGTTGGTGTATCTGTAGGGTATGGGTTCTCCTAGGGTTTGTGGGATGAGGGTGTATGGCCATGTCCAGTGGCCTATCGTGACCTCTGAACCCGTGGTGTATATAGTATCTGGTGGGTGGCCATCCGCAACTTGGTTTGCGAGGGTGTCTGCGAGGTCGTTACCGATGGAGTGGTTGTGGGCTTTGATTTTACCGAGGTGTGTACGGATGCCTGCTTCGCAGCGGGTTGTAAGGGTGTGTGTGATAGAGAAGAGGGTGTCGCGGTGAATGTTATGGCGGTAGGCGGAAGGGCAGTTTAAGTAACCTTGAATTAGGCGAAGGGAGCATGCACTGTCTGTGAGGAGGTGGGTGCGGCCAAGTTGGAGGCCTATATCTATGCCTGCTAATTCAGCACGATTTATTGTATGTGAGGGAGGGGTAGAGTTCACCATGATTTTGATTTTGGTGTCCGAGGCGGGGTGGGTAGCTGCTGCTCCGAGGGGGGTCGAGCTGCCTTTTTTCGAGCCGTCTGTATATGCAAAGTCCTGCCAGTTCCAAGCAGGGGTGCCTCTGGTGGGAGGGTACGTTAGGTGTACGCGTTCCGGGAGGGGGTAAGTGAGGGGGTGAGTTGGGTTTGGGGGGCTATGAGTCCTAATATGATACGGTTGGGAGGGCCCGAGAGAGAGCACCCAGTTTCATCCGGTATTGTTGTACAAATTTTCAAATTCCCAATTACACAGAGGACCACCAACGACACATAACTTGGAAAGAGTTGCGCGCCGTTCGACACGCAATCGAGTCGTTACTCCCGCAATTACAACAAGGCCGCAACGCACTTCTCCACGATCACAACACCGCGATCGTCGCTACACTCGCAAAGCTCAACACGCTCTCATCCGCTATGATGTCTAAATTACGCCGCCTTTTGTACATGCTCGTCTCCAACGACATCCGCATTTGCCCCCGCTACAACCGTTCGGCGGCCAACACCTATTTGGGCGGAAGCATTCAGCCGCGAACTCGACACGGACGATTGGTAACTCAATCCGAAAATCTTTTAACAACTATAGAATCTGAGGGAGTCACACTCTATCGGCCGCTTCGCGTCTATGCTCAAAACCCAGCTACCCTAGTTCGCCACGCGATGGCGAGACTGCAAGCACGAAGACGTTGACGGCCTACACCTTCCGGGCGACGCATTGCGACGCGAGAAATGAAACGAAACGAATTGAAATTGTTAACAATGCCGAGTTAACGATTGCTATCTCACCCCATGTGATCAAACCTATTGTAAGTTTTATTGGATGCGTAGGATAAACGCCGTGAAATCAATAATCCCCACCTCTCAATTGGCATTGACAACACCGTCCGAAACATACCCAACGAGCACAACTTCATTTTTTTCTTCTACAATTATTATCTGCACACATGCATGGAACATAATATGTTGCTATTCTCCACGGTACGCGGCCTGCTCCAGCCGCTCCGAGGGCGCCGATCAGCCTCCGCTTGTCGAGTCGGGCGTACATGGCCTCTACTCTTGAGCTCGGGGGGGGGGGGGGGGGGGGGGGGGGGGTGGGGGGGCGGGCGACAAACCCCTCGCTCAGGTCATCGACGGTCTCTTCTCGATCCACGCTCGCTTTCGTCCGAGGTAACCGTTGTTCCTATCGCCGCACCTCGCCACCCAACCTAGGCTTCCTTCCTCCTTCGGGGGCTGGGAAAAAGAGAAGGCGAGAGCCTCAAACGGTGTCCGGCTGGCGCTCTTGCCGTGCCAAAGTTTCCTTTTGTCCCCGGTGCTTTGCCGTATGTTTTCCAACACATGTCCGAGCACACATTGCTGTTACTTCGTCCACACGCGGAAGTGGGTAGGCATCCTTACGCGTAACTTCGTTAAGTCCACGGTAGTCGATGCACATGCGCAGCGAACCATAAGCTTTACGCACAAACAGAATTGGCGAGCCGAGCTCACTGTGGTTGGGTCGAATCAAGCTAGCTTCAATCGCATCTTTGAGCTGTCGGTTAAGCTTAGCGCGCTCCGCAAGTGACATTCTGTTAAGATGATGACATTTCATCGGGCCAATAGTTTCAATAGGATGATCCCATTGTCGGCTTACATGCGGCGAATTAACGGGTTGCAGTACCTCCGGGAAGTCATCGTAAAGCAACGACCGGAAGTTGTCACGTTTCTTCTGCAGTAAGCTCCTCTCCAATGTGAAATTCTACCGGCTGCTTTGCAGCTGGCGAGACGTTAATCACGTAAAATTCCGCGTTACGTCCTCTACTGCGGCGCGTGTTGCGCATTAGTTTCTGAATTTTGGCTGATGACATCATGAGATACTCAGAAAGCCGCTCCTCGATTTGTGTCTCAACCGTTGTCCCATCCATAAGTGTAAAAGTAGGCGTCTTGCCGAATTGCAAAGAGGCATGCTCGTCGTCAAGCTATGTCAAACCCAACACCAGATCAGCAACGCGTAAATCTCGCAAGACGTAAAATGTCCGTTGAAACTCATGACGAGCCAGCTCGATAGTGATGTCGCAGACCGTCGAAGATGTCACACGTTTACCTTTGGCAAGTCGATATGGAGTCTTGGTCGGAGACTCACGAATCCGTAAAGTAAAGCGTCTTACGAAGTCTTCTGAAACGAAGTCAAGAGTCGCAGCGCAATCGACTAATCCAGAAATGAGATGTCCACCATGAGGATTTTTCATAGTTTGCTCATTGCGGATTAAGGGTCGAGCTTCCGTGAGGTCCGGAAACACGACGGCAGACTTCGAAGAAAATTGTTGTAGCATAGCGAGTGTCTTCATGAGGTACACGTACCGGGTGGGTTCATCATGAGTTGTAGTCGGAACTTGATCGTAAAATGATGGAAAATCAGAGTCAACTAACCATAGCTGAACATGCAAAGGAGCTAGAGCAAGCACCTCTTGTTGGGTCGGATCATCTAGCGACTGGCGGGTAAACATTTGTGTCCTTGTTGGGAATTCTTGGTAGAGTTTCCAGTGTCGAGTGAGATCGTTGAACTTAGCACACTTAGGAAGAACAAACACGGCCATCGTAGATGTTGCAGCTATACGTCGACAACTCTCAAAGTGGTGACCAATCTTTTCAGCCAACTCCCAAGGAAGATTAATGAACACACGATGTCCAGACATGTCTCTGTCCATGATCGAATCACTCGGCGAACAATGAGGTAAGTCACCATTAGAGTTAAGACCCTCATCATCAGCACATCCCTCCAAAGTGCAGTCAAATCGTGCATGTATAGGTTCAAAAACGGAGTCAACCAGTTTCCAATCAATTGAACATATGTTTACATGATTACCACTCTCTCTATGCTTGTTATGACGACGACCCGTTACTAATTTCGTAGGAGTCGCGATTGTACTCGATGGAGGTGTGGAGAGGGTTTCGACGACCTCTGTCGCTAGCGGTGTCTCAAGACGATCAATAGATGTAGCCGGCTACTCCAGCTCGTCAGTAGAACGGCCATGCCACCATCATTGCTTCTTCGAAGAAGCAACCATCACCTCCTTGCCTTTAAGCTCCGGGCATTGGAAAAGACGGTGTACATTCTTGTGGCACTTGAAGCAAAGCCCCTCCTTAATGTGGAGTTACGCTCCTCTGGGGTCGAAACGCCATCGATGGTGCCAAAGTCAATTCGGCCAGTGTTTGGAGACGTTCGGCCACGGCCTCCACGTCCACCTCCGCGACGACGACGTCGACGACGACCATTCGCCACGTTTCCGGATTTTCGAAGCCCCAACCAATGGGTCCTCATAAGATCGCTTCTTGGTAGGTTGTCCGCCTCCAAGTGTTGTCGACGGATCATCTGTCGACTTAGCACAACCCTAGTGTAGCGAATCAATAACGATGTCGTTGAAAAAAAATTGCAGCTCCACTAGAGGCAAAGAATCGCCCCTCTTCTTCGACTGATGGGACTTGGCTTGGGTCTGAAACTGAAAGTTAGCGAGTCCGCCGATGAGGCGAACACACTGAAGGTCGTTTGTAAGATATTGACGGGACATCCGTAGAAGTCGTTGAACAACTGGGTGTAGGCGGCGTAACTCATGTCACCCAAATAGTTGATTAATGTAGCCTCTGATGAGCATCCACACATGGCCATAGTCGACATTGGTAAACCGAGGGTAAAAAGGAAACTGTTTCGGTAACGACGTGTCCTCGTGACATAGTACATGCTGAGTAATAAGAGCTGGACGAAAAGTCTCCCATTGAGTCACGAAACCAAAGTGAAGTAACTCGAACTTGCGTGTTAACGCTGAAAGTAACCTTTGCTTAGTCGGCGTAAGCGAAAGGCCGTCAATGTCAATCGTTGCTGGTACGACGTAAGGACCATCCGGAATAATAGTCGATTGGGCACTCACAACCCGCTCGACCTTAGCATGAGTGCGTAAATTAGATGTCACGTAGGGAACCGGAACAAATGCCGAGAAGACGTTTACATCCTGACGAGCACCTCCACGCAGTGCGACTCGAACCGGGGCGTCACTCAACATGGTGAAGTCATCTGGCCTCAAAGCAAGTTTCCTCGAGTAACTCGCAAACAACGGCATCAACATGTTCTTCGTTACGCAAGATCGAACCCGCAAGAAACCATGTTTTATCATTACGAGGTTCACGATGTAAAACAAGCTTAATGTCTGAGGCTTTGGAACCACCAACATGTAGTACGACTACCACGTAATGACCAGGTCCGACAAAAGCCATTTCGAGTTAATCAAGCAGCGTCGAACAAATCAAGCGACAGCGAGAACGTGCGTCGACCAACGAACTCCGAAACCAATGTGGCAGTTGGCCTTCTACAAGCTAACTGCATACACAAATATGCTTTGTTATGTCTATCGGTGATGTCTTTGTAGGTGGAAGTGCAAATGGAGGGAGAGATGAAAAGATGTTGAGTGTTACTGTTCAATAGTAGATTGTAATCGAGGAAAGGAAATGTTAACAGGTTTGCCACCTCCCTCTAGTGCACTAGGCTTAAATAGCTCTCGCCTAGCTAGCTTGAATATGCTCTCGCTTGGTCCTCGTGCAAGGTGCTAGGGCTTTCCAACCGTCACCAACAGACTAGCGACGCGGCTCGTCCAGTCTAGGGAATTTCATTCTGCATTGGAATCTTCGCTTGGCGCGTCGTCTAGCTAGTTAGATTTACTTGTACGTACCGGGATGTACTGGCAATACAATACGCATCATAACCTTCGCTAAATTGCGATAGCGACGTACCCACGTTGTACGTCCTTCCGATGAAAAAGCACGAATCGGAATTAGAAACGAGTACTTGTACAATGTCATGCAATGTATTGTTGCATGACTGTACTCGTCACAGTTTTGTTCTCCTCAACAAATGTCAAATATACCGTTGAATACATTTTTTCTAAAGTTTGTTGGCGGAGACCGCCAACACAAAAGCTGAATATATCCTTTGGAGCTTTCCGCCTTACTTGACTCGGACAATAATGGCAAGGACATAAGGAACGCCTCACCGATATTGTGTGATTTAAGTGCAAGATACAATCAAAGGATACATAATGTTTGTTTCTAACATATTTTCGGGTAGTCAATCCACCTTACGTCACCCGTAACGCTTTGCAATTGGTTGTTGGATCGTGCGCCCGTGAAGGGGGATCCATAAAATCGATTCTCATTTAGATACCATTTGCGAAGGTTGGACTTCATACCGTGCGTGACATTGCATGACATGATATCAATAAGCGAAGAACCACGGGGCACAAGAAGAGGCGTCCCGTTGAGGCATTAGCCATAAAGCGTCAACCAACGCTATCGCGTAGAGAAGATTGATGATAAGATCGATGGTGGTAGGTAGCCGATACTCGTTTGCGGATTTTGGTTTTTAGTCTTTCCCCTTCCGACGGTTTTTGGGGGATGTGCGGCGAGAATTCTTGCAACGTCTTTCTACTGCTCTTCATGGTACTTTGGGTTTCTATTTTCGCGATGCTATGCTGAGGGCAGTGCCGATGATGTGGCATGTCTCCCTGCTCCTCGGGCGTCGATATGTAGGTTATTTTTATTGGTGGTTTCCATTAATTGTTTTTTATTGTATGGAATTGTTTTCTAGTCTCTTGTCCAATTTTCCCACTGTTCCTCCGGATGATATTGTACTGATAAATTGCGAGAGTTTTAGGATGCTTAGGGTTTGTACCACTGGCAAAAAATAAAGAGTGTAGTGCCTTAATTACATGAAGACCAAGTTCGAGAAGTGCGCGGAGGGGGTGAGGAGTCGCCCCGACATCTGCTTCATTCCTTTTGCAGTCACGAAATTTGACACTCTCGGCGGCCACGCCACGGCTTTTTTGACGGAGCTGGCCAAGCAAGCAGCCGCCTCTAAAGGGATGCATGTGTTGTTGGCCTCTTGGCGTCGAAAGGCAGGGACTGGATCCGCCATTTTTTTGTTGGGTTCGGATCCATGAGTACTTGATTTTTTAGGATCCGGAACTAGTGAGTACCTCTAAAAAATGGATCCGGATCCCGCGATTACTTGTGATTCTAGGGTTCGGATCCCGCGATTACCTGTGATTCTAGGGTTCGGACCCCGCGATTACCTGTGATTCTAGGGTCCGGATCCCGTGATTACCTGTGATTCTAGGGTCCGGATCCCGCGATTACATGTGATTCTAGGGTTCGGATCCAGCGAGTACCTGTGTTTTCGGTTCCGGAACCGAGTACATGAGTACTTCTAAATTTTTGGTTCCGTTGGATTCGTTGGGTTCGCGATTCCAACAAGTACTCGAAATACTCATGCAAATTGATACAAATTGCGCATTTTGGGGGAAATTTGTACTGCAAATTCAATTTTTACATCTCTACTAGTTCTATGCGCCTGCTCATGCTTGGATCCCATACAGTAGATTTTGACTGAGGTATCCTTAACACCCTATATGAATTCCCAACAAGCTCCTCTTCTGTACGTTGGATAGCCGTCAATGACAAGCTCTTCCCTGATCTAGACGGTCTACTACTTCCCGTTTGCCCCGCCATTGTTGCTAACAATGATAGGAGTTGGATGTGGACGGGCAGATTATGGTGGATTTCAAGCGCGTACGCACCGTTTAACTGGCCCTTGGGTGGGCTACAATCGATTCAAGGCTGCGGAATGACAACAATTAGGGCTATTGAACCAATCCTAGACATACACCTCAGCAGATTTGCATTGCCAAATACCTCCCAAACAAACAGCGTGTCACTTCGGGCCACCACAGAATAGTGAGATACTCGGAATCGTGAGTATTGATTGGGTATCGCGATTCCACATCGTTTTGCGAGGATGAGGTACTCGCGATTACCGCGGATCCATTAAAGTACGATGAATACCGGATCCAACGATTACTTACAATAACTTATACCGGATCCTACGATTACTTACAATAACTGGTACCGGATCCAACGATTACTTACAATAACTGGTACCGGATCCAACGATTACCTGTGATTTTAGGGTTCGGATCCTGCGATTACCTACCGAACCTAGGGTTCGGATCCCGCGATTACCTGTGATTCTAGGGTCCGGATCCCGCGATTACCTGTGATTCTAGGGTCCGGACCCACGAGACCGAGTCCGGACCCGAGTAGTCTCGGGGATTCGCGGAGCCGTAGGATCCGGATCCAGTCCCTGTCGAAAGGTCTCTCTCGCCGTCCACGTTGCTAACGCGGACAACGTCTTGCGCGGTATGTCCGCCGCAGCACACGGCGCGGAGGCCGCTTCTTCCTCGGCTGGGGTGCCTTCTCCTACCACGGCGCTCTTCACCCGCGCCATGGGCCGCAAGCGTCCCCGTGCTTCCTCGAGCGGCGCGTGAGGCGCCGCTTGTCGCCTCCACGTGTTGCATTCTCGGCGTGACCTAGGAGTTACCTTAGCTTAGTTTGCTAGGTTTGTGCACAATGTAGTGCTTTCTTTTTGCCGTGCTTTGGATTCCGTGATCCTCTTGTCACTCTTGCCCTTTTGTTTCCCCTCCCACTTTCCCTGTCCGTGCTCATCTTGTTCTTCTTGTAACCAACAAGGGACAATTCCTGCTGATGATATTGTACTGATAAATTGCGAGGGTTTTAGAATGACTAGGGTTTGTACAACTGGCAAAAATGAATACTGCAGTGCCTTACTAATTACATGTTGGATTACAGATAATATTTTTTACGCCTGGCTGGTGCTGACACGGAGATGATGGCGCGAGCAGCACGGCGTCCACCGCCGCCCACAACCGAGTCATCATGTGTCGTTCGTTGGTCGCCATCGTCGTCGCTTTTACCCAAACTCACCGCCAAATAGTCCAGGCAAATCGTTGATCAGGTGCCTATATTCCCACGCGTGCGCTGCGTTTCATTGTATCACCTTCAGTCATCCCTCAGCAGGTGCTGCGACACGTCCACTGATTCCCCAGGCACATATGTCAGCCACCGCGCTAAGTATCACTTGTGCTCATCCGACCTCGCATCGCTTCGGCTTTCGACAATTGACAGTGATTATTAAAAAAATGCGTTGCGTAGTTCCATGCATCAATGTAGACGAAGCAGAATGTTGAGATACTGACCCTGTCAGTAGAGGAGTGTCCATAAATGCACGAGCCGCACTTCGCCTGACCGCTCTCGCAATTGTGCACTCCGAGCGACGGCGGGCGAAGCGATTCGGCTCCACGGACGGGCGTCGCGTCGATACTCCCTCCCTTTTCTTCCCCTTTCACTTCCCCCTCCGCTTTCATTAAGGGGCAAAGCAATAGTTGCAGAAAGCATCGTTCCAGTCGTGAAGAGTCAGCCCAGGTTTATGGTGTATGTGCGCGGGCGTGCGCGGGTGTGGAGGTGGACCGGTAGCTCTGGTGCAGTTGACGCTGCGGAGGTATCAGCGCTGATGGTGCATAAAAACAGGCACGCAAGTAATTACACCTAGTGCGCAGGAGTGCTGGCCTTAAGGGGCGAGGTGTGGTGAAAATCACATCTCCATAATTGTATTGGCAGTGCTACCCCATGATACACTAAGAACAAAGCGGTTGAATCCTTCGTGAAGATACCTTGAGAGCAAAGATCTTCTCCAGTGCTACTTGATCTTACTTGAGAACAAAGCATGTGAACACTGATCGATATCAGTGTGTGTGTGTGTGTGTGTGTGTGTGTGTGTGTGTGTGTGTGTGTGTGTGTGTGTGTGTGTGTGTGTGTGTGTGTGTGTGTGTAAACGGCATCTCACTTGTTATGCTGTGCTGTGCTGCCAATGGCTGTGCGTAGGAGGGTTTGACAAGATGGGAGGGTCGGGTGGCGAGGGCGGGGATCAGAGTGAGGTGATCCGCGGCGGAGGGAACCCCATTCAAAGTGCGATGCGGACCGCCGAGTTTTGGCGCCGCGCGACAGGCATCTACCTGAGTTACAAGCTGGCGCAGGGGAGGGCGAAGCTGATGCGCATGCGGGGTCGCAGCGTGGAGGAGGTGAAGGAGATGCTGTGGACCCCTCACCACAGCTGGGCGGGCGATGAAATGTACTCGCTGGCCATTGACCTGCGCGGCTTTTACCTCAAGGCCAGTCCTACCCGGCATAGCCCGTTAGATCGCACGCATACTTTTCTGTCATAACCACGGACACACACACACACACACACACACACACACACACTCTGGCACACACACACTCTGGCACACACACACACACACAATCACACAGGCGCGCGCACACACACACACGCACACACACAGGCGCGCGCACACACACACACACACAATCTCCCTCTCTCTCCCTCTCTCTCTCTCAAAAATATGCACACACGCACACTCTCTCATACCCACACGCACACACACAAATACACCCCCCCCCCCCCCCCCCCCCCCCCTACGGGCACCACAGAGACCCGCACCCTTCACAGTCGTCAACGTACACTGATAAACACAATTTTAAACGTACAGGTACAATCGTATGTGCACGCACACACGACGGTTAGACACAAATGAAATTGATTCACACAGATGTTCAGACACACACACACACACACACACACACACACACACACACACACACGTAGTGCAAGCATATGTAACACAAACACACTTATGCGCGCTCTTCGCACACAAAGTCTTACATGTCAACACAATAACGCATTCAAGCTTACACCAACACATATATGTGCGCATACATGCACACCAAATACATATAGGGTGGCAGTGCGGGACACTTATTCGGCCTGTGTCCCGCCACGCCCATAGGTGTTTCAATTCATTGGTGCCCGCGGAGACTTTGTGCCCGAGCCGATGTGCCGAAAGCTGTCACGACTGCACGACGAGGTGCGACGATCGGCCTCACCCACAAATAATCTCTTGCACACCATCGCTGTAGCTACTGTAGGGTTTATTGCTTGATTCATGTTGCGCGTAAATGAGCAGGTGCCACCGATGCCGCCTCAGCAAGTAAAGAAGATCATCTTGAAAGAGCTGGGCGTGTCAAACATTCATGATGTGTTTGAGTGGATCGACCTCGAGAAGCCCCTTGGATCGGCCTCGCTCGCTCAGGTGGGCGCCCTCAGCGTTGCCCATGTTCCCCGAATCATGCACCCCATATGATTGAAATATAACTCATAAGAAATGGTCGGCTGATACTTTGGGGGATGACAGGTCCACAAGGCCAGACTGGTGCGCCCCGGGTCCACCATGTGTCTCGCGCTCCCCCACGGCCGCAAAGGGTTCCCCGACCCGGTGACCGCCATTCACAAAGTAAAGCCCGGAGAAACGCTGTTTAAGATAGCCAAGGCCAACTCGCTGACCATTAGAGAAATTCTCGCGAAGAACCCAGGTGCGAAGAACACATAAACACTCGCACACACAAGTAAGTACATAACATATGTAATTAACACATGCAGTAACGGGTACACACCACACACAATCAGATATGATTATCAGATCGCCCAGTGAGCATATGGTATGTCCTCTCTCTCCACTACAAAACCTCTCTCAAACTAAGCCTCATATCATGAACTCGCTGAATCAGTCTGCCCTGCCCATGTGACTGTGAAGAGGGGGAAGAAGGCGTGAGTGTTACATATTGTGCGTCGATGTGTGTGCGTGTGTGTGTGTGTGCATGGGGGTGTGAAGGGCTAGACCAAGACAAGTTGCTGCCCGGCTTGCTCATCTCTTTGCCCGTGAAGCCGGATGCCAGCCCATCAGCCGGGACTCCGCAGGACGTGCAACGCACAGTGGCTGCTTGTGCCGCTAAGACTTCAAAGGTACGCAGCAGCCCATTACTTGCCCCCATCTCTTGAAAACGCAGTCCTGCAACTCGCGTGCTTCAATTACGTCAAGGTGACGCCCATCGACGGGTGGACTGCTGAGGCTTAGTCGAGGCTCCTCAGGTCGGTGTTTGTCCGTTGACTGACGTGGCGGATTGCGGTGGGGTGCTATTTGCAGGAGAATGGAGCACCGGATGGAGTGGTGGTGGTGAAGGTGCAATATCCGGATGCAAGTCGAGAGATGGCTATGGACCTCGGCAACATTCGCTCCTTCGCCTACTTCCTATCGGTGCGTGACTGCCATCCTTGGCCGGCCGAGCTTGTGGGTGCACAACCCGGGTGCTCACCAACCACTGACCCTGCAACATTTTTTGCAATCGCTCTAGAAAACAGAGCTCAAGTTCGACCTCGTCTCTGCCGTGAACGAACTCGCGGATCAGATTCGCCTCGAGTTCTTCTTCAAGCGCGAGGCTCGGGTGATGGATACAATCGCGGGGCATCTTAAGGTACCCCCCGCACTCCCTACCCGTCTCTTCCTGACAGTTTTGCCTTAGATATGGCGTTGGTTTTGTGTGACGCTTTGGTGATGGCACGGCGCGGGGGCAGAACATTCGGCGCCGGGTGCTCGTCCCCACGAGTGTGGATGGCCTGGTGACGGATCGCATGCTGGTGATGCAGTACTTGGATGGTGTGCAGGTCAGCAGGGCCATCCCGCTGCATTTCCCTTGTTTGTTTTGTAGCCAATAATAGCGTATGGATTACAGCATACCTTCCGTGCTCGTGTGTGTGTGTGTGTGCGGGGGTGTTTGTGTCAGTTTATGTGTGTGTTTATGTGTGTGTTTGTGTGTGAATGTGTGCGCGTGTGTGTTTGTGTGCATGTGTGTATGTATGTGTGTGTGGCTGTACATGCGTAAGTGTGTGTGCGCGTGTGTCTGCGGGGGTGTTTGTGTCAGTTTATGTGTGTGTATGTGTTTGCCTTCTGTATCATCAAATGGATTGGATTTGGTAGCTATCGCAGATCCATCAAATCCAAACTGTGGAATGTTTTTGCTTTCATGTTCTCATGTCCAATGAGATGAGCTGTGTGGCTGGTGCTGCGGCAGATCACCAAGATGCAGGACAAAATGGACAATCTGTCGCCACGCGCACGGAAGATGGCCGCCCGCCGAGTGCTGACGCGTGTGAGTGAGGCGTACGGAAGAATGTTGCTTCTGGAAGGGCTGTTCCAGGCCGACGGGCACCCAGGTAAGCCTTTCCGTTAACCGCTTCATTGCTCTTGGCTTTCTGTCTGCAACGTCGGCGGCACAGTCGACGGCACAGCCGCCGTCCATCCCAACAATCAAAGACAAAACAAGAAATAAGTGCATTCGGGGGGCTAAGTGGGGTGAGGGGTACCCCACTTTCATTCTTGCAATGGCTAACACCCGAAGAAATTGGTTGACGGCAGCGCTCGGCAAACTGTCTGCGCGAATTGGGCGCTGTATTTCCATTAGATTATTCGCGAGTTGAGCCCCCTATTTCGGGGCTTGCGAGGGAAGCTGAGTGAGTCGTCAGAAGTGTCGCGGTTGGGGAAGTAGGGTTTAGTGAGCGGCGTGCTTGGAATGTAGGTGGATTATGGGCAGATGTAATGAGCAGGCCCCAGTCATGTAAGGGATTAAGGGAATGAGGGGAAGGAGGGGGGGCAAAAATAAGGTATCATAGTGGATTAAATGGAAGGCGATGGGGTATTTCCGTAATATTATTCGATTTGAAGGGAAAATTAGTGCATAAAACTCCATGTTATGAAATATAGACACTAATGAAATAACATAACTTTGATGAATAGAGATTTTTATTTTAAGTTTTTGCTCCAAAAAGAATCGCTCAATAGAATATTTGTGATAAAAAGTGTAAGTGGTTGGGTGTATTCTGGTCACAGTTGAGTTTCTCTTTGCTCTACTTACAAAATACATACGAAAGTAAACATCATAATATATCGTTTATGGAAGCGAAGGGTCCCCTCTTTTTCCTCTGTAGCTCATGTGCTACATGTCAACAATCTTACATTCATCATTCTTCCCGCGCTGAAGTATCATGAAGCTCCTTGGATATTTATAAATCATTTCCAAAGTGACGCCGCAACGGACGCCTCTTCCGGATGTGTCACAAAATTTGCCATTTTTGGGGGCGCCCCCGGGGTGTGTGACTGTTCGGTAAACCCGCACCCTCTACAAGCAGCGTTTTTTAAGCAAACATGACAGAGTAAAATTTCAAAAAAATGTTAGACTCATCATCGATCATGCTCCCGGCTAGGCGGCGCTCGAGTGAGTGCACAATGTACTGTTACACGAGAACCGCACCGTAATGCGCTAACCCCACATCAAGGCAAGTGTTGGAGTTTCACCAACTAAAAACCTTCCAATAACATGCAGACAAGAATGAATGCATTTCCAGTACTTACCAAGAAAGGTCTGCCATACTTGTCCGGGCGTCGGCCCATTCGAATAATGCGAGAAGGAGCAAGGCCCATCTCACGGAGCAGCACATTTCGGGAGTGTGATACATGAACTACAAAGAAAGCAATATAAGGGAGGGCTCGGCGCCGTGATTGGAAAACCTCCCGTTCCCTGAAATGAATGGCGCCATGAGGGGAAGGGGGGACACCGCCTTAAAGCAATCTAGTCGTGTTATGTCTTGAGGGGAAGTAGCGAACTGGCGTACGAAATCCATGAAGGATGGGACTTGTGTCCCAAAATCACGACGGTGTGCCGTCTTATTCCACCTCCGTTCTCTGGTGTATGTTCTCTAAGCATCTGTGGTCGAGCTTCAATAATAATCCTTACTACCCTATTTCCACTCTTTTCCAATTATCTATTTTTACCATCTTTCTTTCGCTCTCTCGTCGCATGTGGTGACTTTTTTTCCGATCTCGATCATAAAAATTGTTATGTATGGCAAATGGATTGTGTGGGATTCAGAACGCGAGCCACGACGCACCGCCCCCCAAAAATGTTGAAATGCACATTGAGTTTTGTTCATGTGAAGAATTACATAATGCAACAATGTATAGGCACGCGGACATGAAAAAGGGGAAAGAGTGACAATAGGGCCGCCAGATCAATGGCATGGCAACCGGAAGGTGAGGGGCGGCGATATTAATTAATTTAGAATTGAACGCGGCAAAACAGGCGAGATTTATATTAGATCTAATACGTCGAGACTATAAATAATTGATTGCAACTATGTTTTGACAGATGCGATTTTAATAATTATTTGATCGTTATTGGGCCGTATTCCTGCTGACTGTTTTTCCCGCAGCTGTTCATGCAACGTCTTTCTGCTCCTCTTCATGGCACTTTTGGTTCCTATCTCCGCGAGGCTTTGCAGGAGGGCAGTGCTGATGCCGTGGGCTTAGGGTTTTTCTCTTTTCTTATTTTTGCTTGGTGGTCTCCGCTGCTTTTTCTTGTAAGGAACTCTAATATTCTTCTCATAATATTTCGTTATTATTATTATCGGAAGCCGCCTTTTCTTTGCTGCCACCGCTTGTAAGTAAGTACCTGGTGAGGACGCGGGGCGGTCTCAATACTGCCGGCGCCCTCACCCGGCGGCACGGCATAGCTGTCACGACTTTCACATACGTCCAACTGTCGAAGCCGAAACGGCCCACCAAAGTGCCACCAAACGGCCCCACTAAGCTTACACGACAGGTCTTCTTAGCCGCCGCACCGAGTTGCTTGTGCGTCGTCGACGTCATGGCGAGAGTATTGGTTGTCGGGGTTTCGGGCGACGACACCAGCGTGGCGGCGTGCGAGTGGGTGGTCGAGCATGTGTACCGCCCCGGCGACGAGCTGCACCTCATCCACATCGTCCCGCGTTCCGACCCCAGCCAGGGCCCCATCGTGGCCCCGGGCGACCTGGTAGCGCGCCGTAACCCCTCCGAGTACGACCACGCGGTCGAGGGCGCCGAAAAGTTTATCGCACAACGGCTGCTCCCCGTGCTGGCGGTGCTGACCACCGACCCAGTGGTGCACCTGATAAAGAGCGAGATGGACACCGACAGCATAGGCGGCGTGCTGTGTCGCAAGGCCGACGGCCTGGGAGCTGCCCTTCTGCTCGTTAGCAGCCACACGAAAAGCAAGGTACTAGCGACACTTTTCACCTCGACACCCCTTTTCGACTCGTCGACCCTCGTATCTTTTCTCGACCCCTCTCACCACCGTTAACCCCATTCCCCTCTGACCCCCCACTCGCGCGCACACACACACACACACACACTCGCGCACACACACACACACTCGCACACACACACACACACACACACACACACACACACACACACACACACACACACACACACACACAACCACTTCCGACTACGTTTGCCTGCCACTGATCCTACACGCCACACACGCGTTCAATGCACAGGTAAATCGGTAGTTTGTATTTAGGGAGGGTGCGCTTCAAATTTGTGCATTTCTTCCCTTTCCTACTTTCTTCTTTTGATGTAGTGTGTATTTGAGATATGCCTACTCTGACACACGGTGTCACTCCTCCCCGCAGGTGACAGAGTTTTTTGTAGGATCCGTGTGCAGCTACTGCACGCACAACTCCAAAGTGCCCGTCATTGTGCACAAGCGGAGTCTCTAGCAACGCGGCGGTGTAAGTGACACCGAAACGCAAAAAATGGAATCGAAGAGAGGGGGGTTGGGGAAGGAGGTCGAGGCGCTGCAGGGCAGGGGGAGGGTGAGGGAGTGGCGTGACTATCCACGAGGGAGACTACCTGCCGCATGGAACTCAATGGGGTTGCACGCACGCTCGTAGGCGGTTTAGGATAAGTATGCACCGTTTTTTGTGGTTGAGATTAGTGGTTGCTGTGAAAGTATATTTCAATTTTCAGTATGGATTTGGCAAGTGGCATACATAGCTTGACAGCGAAGTCGCAGATGGGCCTCACATCGTCACCCATGGCGCTTTCAATTCCCCTTCTCCTTTGACACAACGCGCATTAACACAGCATACGCTCGCCAAACGCATATAATGCCAATAGTGATCTTTTCTATGCCGAATCTGCGGTGACATCATCAAATGTCGCTCAGCCAGCAGCCCCCCAATACTGCCCATACCCTGGCACACAGCTGCCCATTCCATGAGTAGCAGCGGTTCATTGGGAGAGAGAGGGTTGAAAGGGTGTGTTACGTGGCCTCCGGGTTATTCTGGCGCGGGGTGACTCGCGAAGGACACACACGGGGGGCCAATGCTGATGTGCACCGCAGGCAATATTCTCGTGCTGAGGGGAGGGCGAATAGGGCTGCTGGACTACGGACAGTCGAAGCAGCTGGAGGACCACCACCGCAAGGCCTTTGCGCAGTTGGTACTCGAGCTTCACAGGTGAGAAAGAAAGACTGTGTGTGTGTGTGTGTGTGTGTGTGTGTTGCTTCTGAGAGGGGAGGGGGGGGGGGAGTGCAATGATAATCTGCATCACACAGCATTCTTCCTTGCGAAGCTCTGATCACATAGAGTCTGGGCTTCGCCTGTGGAGAGAGGATTCCATTTTATTTTCGTTCATTTCTCTACCTTCCCTTCCCTCTGCCTTTTTACGTGGCCGGTCACAGGAAGAAAGAGGAGAGGATCTCGGAGGCGGTGGACATGCTCGGCATCGTGACGAAGGGGAGCGACGTGGCCAACAGGGCTAAAATGGCGAGGGACATGTTTGACACGACGGGAAGGTAGGCAATCTAGCGAGTGCCGTGAACTTTTTATACCGATTGAATGTGACATGTGGTCTCCTTGAGTGACATACACCCTACCTGCACAGTATACAGTAGTACACCCGGTATCTCATCGCAGTGCGGTTGGTGGGACTGGCAGGGTGGACCCCTTTTCGGACGACAGCCCAATAAAGTCCTCCGCGATCGAAACCTTCCCCAAGGACCTCTTTTTCGTGCTGCGCACGACGCAGCTGCTGCGCGGCCTCGCCAACGGAATGGACATCGACGACTTCAGCTGCGTCGACCAGTGGGTGCCGTACGCGAAGACCGCACTGCGTCGGCTGCGCAACGTCCCGGACGTCATCTCGGTGTGAAGGACACGGGGGCTCTACGGAACGGAAGCGCGCCACCCCAGGGCCCCACATTCGGAGAGAACGGAAAGAGCGGTTGGCATAGACTTTTGTTTATTTCCACGCTCAGGCAGTTGAGCGTCCCGTCCTCCTCACTGCCCCCCACAACCATATTTAGCTGTGATTCCGCAAAGTTGCATAACGATTCGGGGGAAGTTGGTGAGAAATATACTTGATTACGAGAAATGCACGGTTAACGCGCTGCCCATTGGTCACGAGGATATCTACTGCATTAGGCATGCGTATGTGTGTTTGGTTGCGCGCGTGTGTGGGTGTATGTGTGCGTGCGTGCGCGTGTGTGCGCTTTTTGGACACAGTGGGGGACGGCATCCTTTACATGCGTATCACGCAGGCTTCCCATCGCTCTACGGCGAGGAAGTACATGGGAAGGAAGGGGGCAAATCAGCGCGCAGCGCTAAGGTTGCCGTGCATACCAGGGAATTGCGCCCCGGGCATGGCATCAGGCATGATGCCAGGCGCGGCGGGGAAGCCCGCGCGCATGCCCCCCTCCGGCGGGATGTTGAGGTTGCTCCTCATCAGCTGCTGCTGCTCATCCGTGAGCCTGCCGGCGAAGATGTTGGGACCCAGCATGTCGCGGATCGCACCGATGCACTCCCTGCATTGCCACAGCAGAGCGAATAGGCGATGGTGAAGTTGACGGCCACACTTTCAAACTACACACATACACACACACACACACACACACACACACACACACACTGGTGGAAACAAAGCTGCACACACACACACACACACGAATTTACTAACACCCACACACGCAAACACGTCCAAACAGCAGTAGAAATTGACAAAAATTGCAGCACAGAGAGACACACACATGCAGACAGATGCAATTGAATCTTGCAAACGCACGTAAAAATTAGTTGATTATACACTTCTGCAGCGGCTTTTCAACAATGCGCACGAGTAATATGAACACTCACAACTGCACATTCATATTCCTCACCCAATTGCCTACCATCCACGGACATACACACGCATAAACACAGCAGCAAGCACAGTAAATGCACACGGGAGCATTGGAGCGCGCACCCCGCGGCCACCTCTGCGAGCTGGTGTCCACAGCTGATGCAGCGGAACATGGGCTCCAAGAAAGGCTCCAAATAGGGCTTGAACACTTTCTTCCCCATTTTAGAGGCAATCTGGGAGCACCACACACGTGCGCGCGCGTTCACAGCATCATTCATTGCCACGGCATTTCGAACATCCATAAAGTTGTGTCTCTATTCCATCAATTGGCAGCAACGTCAGATTGTAAATTGTAAACAAGTTATGTTGTAAACAACACATAAATAAACTTTGAACACGTTCCATTCGTATTCGGTCAGCGTGAATAAAGGGCGACAACGTATAATTGTAACAAACAAATACAACCAAAACAGATGAAAGACGCAGAATGTCATTTCACATCATGGATTATGACAACCAACTCCTGCAGGGCAACTGAGCAGGTGAGAGTATCGCAGCGTCCCATCAGCCCTACCTTTGGCAAACACTTCCACAGCGTCTCTTGCAGGCTGGGCGCATACGCAAAGTGCTGCAGCCCCGCAATCTCCGCCGCCATTGGAAGAAACCGTGGAACGTCCTGTGCGAGGGCAACGGCGGCAGCAGCGGGAGACGTCAGCAACAGCCATCAGATAAGGAGCGGAAGGGGGATAAGAGAGAGAATAAGAGATAATAATAAAAGGGATGGCGTGATTGAAAGCAAGATGGAATGTGTGTACTATATATCAGTCATGTGGTTGAATTCAATTCTCAACGGAATTATGACTATCATTCACCTCTTCATCTCTCTCACTATTTACGCACACCACACCACACCTATATGCCCTTCAAGTCCTGCTAAGACTGACGTTACTGCCGGTGCACACTGTGACGCATGCACCCCACATTCCCGGCAATGGATGTTCGCAGCGTTTGTGGGACATATTGGCAGAAAGAGGGATGTTCAGGGAATCACCTTGGGAGAGACCTCGGCGAGTTCCCGCAGCAGATAGAGCGCACCGTCAGACGCCTCCCACGGCTCCTTATCTCTGTCCACCACACTCCGCTCATGTCAGGTGTCTCCACCAAACCCTAAACCCCATGTCAGAACCCAGCTGGCTGACCAAACACCCCACGTGGCCCTGTGTACCGGCGGTGTAAGATGACCAAGAGGAGGGGGGAGGCGCACCTGGCAAAGCCGTGGTCCATGCAGCCACTGCCGCGCTGAAGCTTAGGCGCGAGAGAGCCGCAGGAAAACATTGTCTGCGATTGAAGGACAGGTTCACAGAGGTTCAGTGGGTGATGCTTGCAATGTAAGCAAATGCTGTCACGGAATGTTTAAAAATTATATAATCAAATCCAAGCCAACCCAATCCAGTGTCACGCATTCTAAATGAAATGTAATGTGACGAAATGCAATGTAGTCTAGTCAAGATACAGAAACCCTAGAAGCGAGAAAGTGCATCCTGTGGCACGACAGCTGAGGCGTCAGATCCGGTATCAGCTGACCTGATTGGTGTGCAGCTGTTCGTCGTTGTCCCTCGCCTTTCTGGCCGCCACGCCAAAGGTTGTGGTGTTCTCCAGCCCCGCGTAGCGCTTGGAATCGTTTGGCTGCTGCTTCGCGAGGGGCAGCATCGCCTCCAACTGCGCAAACACACACACACACACACACACACACACACACACACACACACACACACAGTCAAATCACTACGGCCAACCACGGAGGGACAAAAACAGTACCGAATGTGAGGCGACACAACACTGGAGAGAACAGAGACGTGGAGTGTGATACCCATATTAGGCTGACATCAATGATACGGAGTACTCATTTTGCGCATTTTATGGAACATTGTGAAATAGGTTTTACCTCGGGCAGAATGCGGTCAATTGCGTCCTGCCCATACGAGCGGACCACATTACCGAGCGCCACCGCTGTGTCTTCCCGCAGGCTGGGGATGTTGTCCCAAAGGTGCGCGAACCAAAGCTTGTACAAATCGTCCAGCATCGCCGCCGTCTCCTCCTGCACACCGCATTACCATCCGACCGAACACGCACCGAATCAGATTAAAGCGGCGACGAAAGGTCGACACACGAACCTCACTGAAAAAATTAAAGAGTACCATGTTAATCCATGTGTATGCATGAGAACTCCAAACCGGAGTTCAGGGCTCAGAGCGAACACCTCCATTGCACACAAACGGAAATCTACAAAATAGTGAAAAATGCGTCGGGAATGAATTGAGTGAGATTAGATATATCAAACAAACGAACATTTATTTTTTCATATAAAAACAAATTTTGAAAGGTTATCGTCGCAAAGTAGGACGGGGATGGGAGAGTCACCTTGAAGGCGCCCACACATCTTCCGGTGGCCACACACGCGGCATCGCGGACCTGAATGGGCACGGGGGTGCGTATTTTTAGGGCTTTCAAACCCTAACAGATGCTTAAGTGCAGGGAGGGTTGTCGTGACATGGTGAGTGAGGGAGGTGAACGAATGTGAGGCGGAACTCCTCACCGGCCAGCTCGCGTCCTTGAAGGCCAAAAGCAGCGCCGCCAGCAGCTGTTGGACGTGCGGGCGAACCGCGTCGGGCTCCACTTTGATCATCAGCTCAGCGATGCACGCGCAAGCCGCTTCGCGCACCGCGTGGTTGTTCGCCTTGGACTGCATGATGTAGTACGTCACCACCTGACAGGGAAGCAAATCCGCAGCGGCGGCAAGATTAGCAACCGTGATCAACCACACACACACACACACGTATACGCACACGCACACACACACACACACACACACACACACACACACACACGTATACGCACACGCACACATGCTCTCGCGCTCGGAGACACGCACGAGTACAAACGTGCACACATGTGCATACATGCTCGAGAAACACGGAAACAAACATCGACATCGACACACACACACACACACACACACACGCACACACACACACACACACACACACACCTCAATCACAAGCACACAATGACAAAGATGCACGGAGAGAGAAAGAGACTCTCTCCCACACACACATACACACACAGACTACAGACAGACCATGCAGCTAGCCGTCCACACAGATACACAGAGACACGCACACATAGTGTTAAACAGAGAAACACAAAGACATAGTGTCGTAAAGACAGTGTCGTAAAGACAGACCTACGCACATCGACACAGACACGCTGACACACACTGTGCGAATGCATTCGTTAGAAATTGGGTGAACAAGTGGACAGTATATCATTACTATCAGCAATCCAGGCCGACCGAATGGAGAAAGTAGACATTAAGTCGAAAGTTAAACTGCAGAGAAATAAGAAAAACGTAGTCGATAATAACGAAATACCGGAACAAAAAACTGAAACCAATACGTAAATAAAGTCGCACAAAATCAAAACGCAACAAATTGCCAAATAACATCTAGCGACAAGATAGACGAGCAATAAACTTATTGGTTCGAGCCCCGCGCACGAAAATGTCGTGATGACGGCTGGCGAACCTGAGGGGCAAACTTGGCGGTCCACTTGCGACCCTGATCCCCCATCACCAGACGCCAAGTCTCCTGAGAGTAGATCCTGACTCCCTCCGCCACGTAGTAACGGTTCAGACACATGCCTGGGAGCAGGATAGGGAACTGCTCCTCCCGCACACCTGCGCCTAGCGCCTCCATGAATGCGCGCGTGCCCACAGAGGCGGCGAAGCGAACCTACAGACGGACGGATAAGACGACAGGCCAGTGTCATCAAGTGCCCCGGACGCCAGAGGGGCTGAAGTGGATACTACCACTGCCACTGGGATGGCTGAGGCGACGGGCCCACTTCCCTACCTGACTCCAGTTGTCGCTCAGTCCATCCGCTAACTGCTTCGCCAGCTCAGACGCCACCGACCGCAGCAGCTGCTCCGGAAGCGCGTACACCATCGACTTGCACACAAAGTAACCAATCTCCCGTATGAAGCTGAGCAGTGAGAAAGAAAGGGGTGAGAGCGGCGTCACCTCAGTAAGCAAATGCTGATGAGGCACTCAATTTATTGCGATTCACAGACATAAAAAGCTGTAGAGATAAGGCGTGTGGGGATACCGATTGGGGTGTAACAAGCTGCGGTAGACGAGATCCCGGAGGGAAGGGGTGAGGAACGGTCCAAACTCTGGTCCGCACCCCTCCATAATCTGGTTGATCAGCACATCACGTCTCCACAGTCATTTCTCTGCGCATCTGCTGTACATTGCGTGCGCAATGATGAGCATGTAATGTTGTGCGTGTGGCATGGGCTTTGCGTATTTGGTCATGTGTGTGTGTGTGTGTGTGTGTGCGTGGGTGGGGGGGGTCGCATGTGTGTGTGTGTATGCGAGTGTATGTGCGCGATATTTTACGTGTGTGATAGTCTTGCCGTTTGCTCTACGTGCTCGTACGTATATATCTGCCGTGTCTGTATGTGATTCCGTCCATGAGTGAATGGCGCTATGTGAGATGCTATACGTGTGTATGATTATGCTCGCGTAGCTGTGTGTCTGACCACACATCTGGATGCATAGAGATACACGTAATCTGGATGCTCTCTTACTTCAGATCCCAAGTGAGGAGCTCAATTTGTGCGCGCAATTTGTGTGTGTGTGTGTGTGTGTGTGTGTGTGTGTGTGTGTTTGTGTGTGTGTGTGGTGTGTGAGTGTGAGTATGCTTGCTTGCGTGTGTGTGCATAATGGGTGCGTGCTTGGGTATGCGTGGGTGCATCTATATGTGCGTGTATATGGCAAGCTAAGCAAATCAGTGAGGCGAGCTAAACCCACCTTCTGCAGCGCCCTGTACGACGTCTCCAAACACTTCCAGCCCTCAGTCATATGCCGGGTCTGCCCCTTCCCCGGCGGGTCCACCTACAAAGGAAGGAGGTTAGGCACAGCGGTGTTATCACCCACGGTAAGCCCAGACAACAGCGAGTCGCAGCACACGACAGTGCGGTAACCTTGTAAACGCTGTTCATCATTTGCCCCATGAAACCCTCCGCGTCGCTGTCGTTCCCGCTGTCGCCGCCGCTCGCCTCCGACTCGGCCGGCGCAGCTGTCGCGAACAAATAAATAAATAAATATAGCTAAAGCGAGTCAGATAGCCACGCCTAGCTGACTTGCGAGACCATATGAGGGTAGTACTGCACGATCGATATGCTGTGACGGTCGGTGCTACACGGAGCGTCACCTGGGTCGCGGTCGAAGTTACGCTGAATGCTTCCGACGATCGACTCCGACACAGCTTCGAACAGCGCAGTCCCTTTTTGGGTCGCGAGCACACCAAGGCAGTCACCCACCGCCTGGCGCACACGAACCTCGGAGTCCTGGCGGGGGCATGCGAGCACCAATCACCACAACTGAGGGATGATACGTGGTATTAGACCCGTAGTGAACGATCAACAAAGGGAGGAGAGCGGAAGAGGCGGTGAAATATGTTCAGTACGGGTACTTTACCTCTAAACAACGCAGGCAGTGGCCCCTCAGTTTGTCTTGCAGCTCCGGCAGTGGGTGTTTCTCCAGCAGCACCTACACAGCGGAATGCCATTAGCCTGCATGCTGTGACAGTGAGGCAGAGATACTGGCGAGTACGGGAAGGTGGGGGCAATCCGCCACCTTAGCACCGCGAAAGCCGCCGAGTCGGTTCTCCCACGCGTCCGCTTCCGTCAGACCGAACACGGCAGGCGAGAACACCTCCACAAACTGACCACCCGAATCAGAGTCTGGATGACCAGCAGCAGAGCAAGTCAGCTCTTCGTTCTGGGCCTTTCTCATGTGGTTAGAACATATTCAACCTTCTTTCCCTCTTGGTTCCCCGTATCCATGTCCTCGTGTCTATGGTGCTTCTCGTAGTTCGGATATCAGATCATATTTCACTTGCCCAATACAATAATTAATTATAACTCGTCGCTAATCCTTGTCAGTTCACTTGTGGCCTGGCAGATGGGCAGCTATACAGGGAGCGGGCGCAATCAATTCACGCGACGAATAGGTTTTAGCGATACTGACCATGCTTGAGGAGCAATGCTTGCAGTTGCTCCAGCGCCTTCTCTCGCTGAAGGTGCGTATGTGCGCCGAGCCCCTGGACCAGCTCTTGCACCGACTCCGCTACCGACGGCTGCGCCATCGCGGGTGGCTGCAGTTAACGTCCGTACACGGCGCGGAACACTTCGGCGCAAGACAGCCAACCTCAACAAAACTAGCCTGGTTGAGGGTTTCTCACTAGCGTATTTCGAAAAGCTTCAGCCTGCTAAAAGATATGACAGCCTAGAAGTGGTTATACAGCCTGCGTGTTCCGGAGCTGTGAGCGCCAGGCACGCGGTTTACTGACCATAAAAGTCTCGGCGGTGATGGACGCCACGACATAACGCAACGACGGCGCCGTGATATATATAGAATATGGGCACGGAACGCGACGCAGCACGGCAGCCTGTAATCCTTACGTATCCCTACGAATACGGGTCCCGGTATACAACATCATAATCCAGTTTTGTCGATATGTAAGGGTTTCAGGTTTAGGGTTTATGGTTTTAAAACCTATATCTTCAACACTGCTAGTCAACAATACTTTGTAGCGCATGCGAGCCCATCAACTCTTCAAAATGGGGAGCTCGAAAAAGTGTGTGTGTGTGTGTGGGGGGGGGGGGTACATATTTCAAAACCCATCATATATATGTATGCATGATATATGTGTGTTGATTGATATATGTATGCATGATATCGATCATATCAGAACGTGATTGCCTAATATGAATAAGGATTTCATTCCAATTTGTATGATGTTGCCGTCAATGTACAATTTCAAATAAGCGACGATTTAGTGTTAAAAACACTAACCAGCGACACGAGAAAAAACAGCTTAGTATGTTGGATTGCATGTGTATATTGCACTCGCTTTACTTGTACTTCTCGTAATTGTGCCCAGGGCGTGGATTCGACTTTTTTTGGCATTTCGAGTCCTTCGAATCTATTTTTTTCTTAGGGGGCACACCACCCTCGGGCATTGTGCTTCATCACCGGGAAATCTTAGGTTGTGTGAATAAAATGTATGCAATCTGCACGTCTTAATGTGAATGTGATTCTTGAGATCTACATGGCCAGTGTAGATTTCAATCACCGCCTTCACATTAAAACACGCAAATTGCAAAGTGCATACATTCGAAAGACAAAACGGATAAATAAATTTGTTACATGTTAAACAAATTTGCTCCACTGACTCATGTTCAATAAATTATGCTCCTCTCAGGCAGGGATTGGATCCGGATCCTACGGCTCCGCGAATCCCCGAGACTACTCGGGTTCGGACTCGGTCTCGTGGGTCCGAACACTAGAATCACAGGTAATCGCGGGATCCGGACCCTAGAATCACAGGTAATCGCTGGATCCGAACCCTAGGTTCGATAGGTAATCGCGGGATCCGAACCCTAGAATCACAGGTAATCGTTGGATCCGGTACCAGTTATTGTAAGTAATCGTTCGATCCGGTACCAGTTATTGTAAGTAATCGTAGAATCCGGTACCAGTTATTGTAAGTAATCGTTGGATCCGGTATTCATCGTACTTTAATGGATCCGCGGTAATCGCGAGTACCTCATCCTCGCAAAACGATGTGGAATCGCGATACCCAATCAGTACTCACGATTCCGAGTATCTCACGATTATGTGGTGGCCCGAAGTGACACGCTGTTTTTTGGGGAGGTATTTGGCAATGCAAATCTGCTGAGGTATATGTCTAGGATTGGTTCAATAGCCTTGATTGTTGTCATTCCGCAGCCTTGAATCGATTGTAGCCCACCCAAGGGCCATTTAAACGGTGCGTACGCGCTTAAAATCCACCATAATCTGCCCGTCCACATCCAACTCCTATCATAGTTAGCAACAATGGCGGGGCAAGCGGGAAGTAGTAGACCGTCTAGATCAGGGAAGAGCTTGTCATCGACGGCTATCCAACGTACATAAGAGGAGCTTGTTGGGAATTCAGATAGGGTGTTCATGATACCTCAGTCAAAATCTATTGTATTGGATCCAAGCATGAGCAGGCGCATATTACTAGTAGAGATGTAAAAATTGAATTTGCAGTACAAATTTCCCCCAAAATGCGCAATTTGTATCAATTTGCATGAGTACTTCGAGTACTTGTTGGAATCGCGAACCCAACGAATCCAACGGAACCAAAAATTTAGAAGTACTCATGTACTCGGTTCCGGAACCGAAAACACAGGTACTCGCTGGATCCGAACCCTAGAATCACAGGTAATCGTTGGATCCGAACCCTAGAATCACAGGTAATCGCGGGATCCGGACCCTAGAATCACAGGTAATCGTGGGGTCCGAACCCTAGAATCACAGGTAAACGTGGGATCCGAACCCTAGAATCACAGGTAATCGCGGGATCCGGATCCCTTTTTTAGAGGTACTCACTAGTTCCGGATCCTAAAATCAAGTACTCATGGATCCGAACCCAACAAAAAATGACGGATCCAGTCCCTGCTCTCAGGCACTTTGCTCCCGACATTTCGTCACACTCCTTGTCACCCCTGCGAATAACATGACAAGAAAATAATCATGAAACAATTTCAATAATCAACAAATTCATAAATCTGCACAATGACATCATCACTATTGGAAAGGCATACCGCTTCTCACCTTACGGGTTCATAGAAACCATCAATGCATGGTTCAGAGTTGACTCTGAAGACCCTTTCTTGAAGTCGTCGTGCATCCTCCTAGCGCGGTTGAAGACACGCTCACATGCTGCACTCGTCGCCGGTTGCGCAACGAATTGGCGAGCCATTTGTCCAAGTCTTGGAAACTGAATCGCATGCTTGCTCTACCAGCAAAGTGGATCAATGTCTTTGTTCGCTACCTGTGGAATATCGTTATACTCATCTAACTCATCCCGCAACTCTACCTCAGGCACAGTAACATTGTCAGTAGGTTTCCTCCCCGATAGTATCGCGTGAAGACTCGCAGTGCTTTTCATCATCAAGCTTCATGATGCTAGCTTCTTAAAAGGAGGCTCCACAACTTCCTCCACTTCGTCGTTGTCGATTAGCTTCCAATCCATGTTCCACACAAGACGAACAACGGACAGGATTTCCTGCCTAAATTTCGTCACATTGAAAAGGTCATCATCTGGGAAATTGAAGTCGAGGAGCTTGAATCGGGGGTCAAGAAAAGTTGCGATGCCAATATCTTCCATGTCTTAGTCCTCGACGTCAACGAAGAACCTCTTCACGATTGCCTCACGCATGGCTTCTCGTGCAATGGCAACACAACCCTCAAGTTTCAATGCATCCACATCCACAAGAGTAGTGTCCGCACGCTCATCTTGGTACTGGACCGGCTCAGATGCCTCCAGTACGGAAACCAAATGACCAAGCAATGGCAATACCATGGATATGGTAACATACTCCTGACCTTGCAGTTGCGTGACAATCTGAGCAACAGGCCGAAGCACACCCGCCATCTCTCGGATGATCTTTCAACCAGTCTCATATATTGCATAGTCCCCGTACTTTGTTCTGTCCGGATTGGACTGGCAATTATCCGGGACATCAGTACAACAGACAAATCTTCACATTAATTACCATTAATGGTCAATCTCACATGGTGGATTCAAATAGAATCGGGGTGACTACTTACATTGTTGTCGTATTTGTGCACAGCTGTTGCATTATGGACAAACCACACTATTTGGGGGAACTGCCCGAGCCTCTTTGTTGCTGCCTTGGTGCTCGGCTTACCTGGCGGAAGATTTAGGTCTGTCTGGATGGCGTACAAAGTTTGAGTACCCATTCCATTCCGAGAGAAATGAGTTGTTATACCATTCATGCAGCGGACAGCTTCCTTGATCCCCTCGGAGTTCAGAAATATGTTCGCACACAATTGCAGTCCATGGTCGACGCAGGTAGCCCCCTCGAAATCACCCCACCCGGCCTTGATGTTGCTCCCGTTGTCGCATTTCTGAGACGAAACACATATGTTTCAATTCCCTATGTTGAATTCACTCCGCAGGATTATGGATAGAATATGCATACGACTCACCTTGCTGAATACACAAGTTGCAACTGTGTCTACGTCCGCTTCATCTGCTCCCACACCACGACGGTATTCACCAATACCGAGTTCAGAAAGTCCGTCCTTGGTGGCGATAGTAATGTTGTCACCTGTAGACGAATGGACACGACTGAGTGACAATAGGAAGCTTCATGGATAACAACTATATAATTAATAGTTGTTACAACAATAGGAAGCTTCTGAGACACTAACAACTATATAACTAATCCATGACAACACTGATGATCTTACCGGTGTGACGGACGCTTCCAAATGGCTCGCAGAACAATAGCATGTTTTGCAGCTGAAAGCATTCATCCACCCAATGCCCCATCACGGCGAACAAAGATATCGCATTCTCACCCCAAACATCACCGCTGATAGAGACCATCAGTCCCTCCTCCGTCGGCTTCTTGATGTCGGCCTTGATGTTGTGCCATGACTACGCCGCAAGTAAGAGTTTCAGTGCGGATTCGCTTAATTTCGAACATAATGCACACATGCAATTGCCGTTTCATACTTGCGTTGCTAGCTCAGCAGTATATCTCCTGACAGTCTCATGAGATGGGCCCTTGTATGCGCCGCCAGAGATAGCGTGAATCCATTCACGATGCTCAGTATCCGTCTCTGTGATTCCAAAGGGACGGCACCTCTTCGAGACCCATTTCGCTGCCATTAGATCTAGGACCTTCTTCCTTTGCCTTGATATCTGAAAAACAATAACAACACATTTCAGCACACATGCGGGTGAAACTCAAAGGCGGGGTGGACTGTGAACACAATACCTTGTGATTAAGAATTGTCGATTGAGGCTCCTCACTAACGGGGACAAACTCCCATGACTGTAGATCTTGTATGTAGACCTTGTTGTGCACCATCATGACGTGCTTTACGAGGTTGCTCGTGGACTTGCAGTAGGCGACCTCCTTCGCGCACAAAACACACTTGGCATAGAAACCTCTGTCGTCCGCCTAGTACTCCTTCGTGAAATGCTTCCATACATATGATTTTCGGCGTAGCCCATGCTCTCCCTTCAACGACGCAGAAGGCACAAGCTCCGTCGTTTCACAGCATGTTTCTTCTTGCTCCTTGATCTTCGCCGCCTCCCGTTGTTGAGCCTTTTGCTATCTGATAGTTTCTCATCTTCTTCATACTTCTACGCACACCGCAGACATACATTAAAAAACTATTCAGTCGCATGCTAGTAAAGAGTTCGAACAAAGTCACAACAAACGATTCACAAACATAGTCACAACAACTGTGTACTTGATAAATGAAATTGTCAAGACCATCATCCAAAACATCGGGGAGTGAGGCACGGGCGATCTAAGACATACATATATATATATATGCGTCTTCTATATGCGTCTTTGATAAGACGTTGGACCCGGCGTTTTCTACAAATTGACGGCAGTTCGACTCATGAAAACCGGGCTCGTCGACAGCAGCTCGTAAACAATTCTATCAATGTATACGTGAAGTTGGAATTAAGTTCACATTAATATATCGCTCGGACTATATGCTAGAGGGAACAACATCTCGGCGAGTTCTCTAATAAATAGACCACTTGCACGAGAGATCAGTCTGCCACATGCCGTGAAACGGATTGAAACTAAGCGGCCGGGAATTACACTGAGACACCAACACTTAGATTATTCGATGTCATGTTGAGTAAAAAACCATGCAATAACACCAAACCTACGGAACAAGCGAAATTGGTAGAGCATGATAAACTTGCGTATGAACACTACAATTAGAAAATTAAAACAATAACAACGAACGCACCTTATATGCTTCGACCTTGGCGTCCTTGAAATGCTGCAATACGAACTCCCAATTACCTCGCCTTTTCACGTTTACAGCGTACTCCGTGGTGTTCGCTTCTTCGGGAAGTCCCTCCCATTTTACTATGTACCCGGGACACCCTACACCGCGACAATTGAAGCGACACGGTATGACTCACGACCTTCATATATATCCCCCCGACCTTTAGAGGTCATGTACACAAAGTCACCGTGATCGGAAGTGGACGCCGATCGTTCGTCACTTCTCTTACTATCCCCCTTGCTGTTGGAGGGGGGGGGGGGGGGGGGGGGGGGGGGGGGGGGGGGGCTGGGCCGGCGGCCGGATCTACCTCCTCGTCTACCCATATTGTATTTATGTGGAACACGCAAATATGACGCCTGCCTCTCAGAGAATTGGTCGTTTGATCTCCCCTCCGTACGCGCTTGACATGACCGCCCAATGCGCCTCTTTGCGATGACATAGCAGATTGGCGCGTGCTCCTGAGATTTCCTATCATGTTGCCTTTGTACTTTACCAAGGCAACGCGGAAGTAAAGGGTGATAACGTCACGCGAGGATGTACGGACGTGCGGTCCGCAACCTCGTGGCAAGTGCAATAAACTTCGTGGCGGAATAACGATGCACTCTTTTCCCTCATCCTGATCTACTCCGTACATTCCCATTGAAATCATATTCAGAGCGTGGATACGAGGGCTACGTGGATTCGGCGAATTCACGCGAGACATAGATACTCCGTTTTTATTGGATCGCGTGTGCAATACGAGACGAAATCTTTGACAGTTGTACCCGGGGGAATAGACCTGTATCTCGCTGGTTTGCGAGATGAAACCCTAAATTATTGCTTACAATGCGGGATGGGTATGTTCTACTATATTAAGGAGTGAATTGATTACATACCATTTTAGTTTTCCTCCGAGATAAGATAATTTCTCCAAAATAGGCAAGGGGTTCGAAATTACCCGGGTACCCTATACCCGGATCCACGCCCTGATTGTGCCAAGTTTACGATCCGTGCGTTTGGCGACGTCTTTCCGCTGCGCTTTATTATGGTACCTTGCTTGGGTTCCATCTTCGTGATGCTTTGCAAGAGGGCAGTCGGGAAGTAATGCTAGGGATCATCCATCGATACATCGTCGATAGTATCATCATCACATGTCCTCGTGTCTATGGTGCTTTACGTAATTCGGATATCAGATCATATTTCTACCACCCCACCAGAGGCACCCCTGCTTGGAACTGGCAGGACTTCGTCTATACAGACGGCTCGAAAAAAGGCGGCTCGACCCCCCTCGGAGCAGCAGCTAACCACCCCGCCTCGGACACCAGAATCAAAATCTTGGTGACCTCTACCCCTCCCTCACATACCATAAATCGTGCTGAATTAGCTGCCATAGATATAGGCCTCCAACTAGGCCGCACCCACCTCCTCACAGACAGTGCGTGCTCCCTCCGCCTTATTCAAGGTTACTTACACTGCCCTTCCGCTTACCGCCATAACATCCACCGCGACACCCTCTTATCTATCACACACACCCTTAAAACCCGATGTGAAGCAGGCACCCGTACACACCTCGGTAAAATAAAAGCCCACAACCACTCCATCGGCAACGACCTCGCAGACACCCTCGCAAACCAAGCTGCAGATGGCCACCCACCAGATACTATATACACCACAGGTTCGGAAGTCACGATAGGCCACTGGACATGGCCGTACACCCTCATCCCACAAACCCTAGGCGAACCCATACCCTACAGATACACAAACCTCAAATCCGACGCACACAAACACAGCACCAAACACACACACACTCCTCTCTCGGATACAACCAAACACGGAGCCCTCCTCGCCCGCGCCGCGAAGGACGGCGCCGACTTCTCATACCACAAAAAACACTCCTCCCTCACAAATATACAGTTCACACACAAACAAGAATTCATGTGGGGCGTCCACAACACCCGCCTACTTACTCACAACCCCACCCTGCGCTGCCCCCTATGTGGCCAATTCACTAGCAACGGCCACATGGCCGGTAACTGCCCCTCTATGTCTGGTCTAAGACAGGACCGACACAACAGCGCTCTGCAACTCCTACTCTCCCTACTGGAACGCCACAACGGAGGACGCTGGGAAACCATCACCGCCGACTTCGGTAACAAACCCATAAAATCGTTTGATTCCCCCACCCCTGCCCACACCCCACTTGACTGTCACCCACCTCACCCCACCCACATGCCCACCCGCCTTGTTGCTGCTGACGAAGGTCTCTCGCATGACTCCCTAACCTCATGCCCCGCCGTCCTCCCCCCTGAGATTCTCCCCCCTTTGCTTCGTCCCACTGCACACAAACCAGACTTCATCCGCATCCTCGAACCCAGATTCGTTGGTCACTCCAACGGTCGCCGACGTTACGCATCCATAAAAAAGATTCAGATAGGAGAATGGAAGTACTGCACAGACAACAACCTCTCTCACACAGCCGACCTCATACGTGCCAAATACACACCCCTTGCGAACGCCATCAGAAACCACTGGCCAGGCACAGTGGTCGACATCCTCCCCATTGTCATGAGCCGCACAGGTACACCGCACACCTCCACCATCACGAGTCTCACCTCCCTTCTCACCGCCCGCACAGACCCTCCTGATAAACTCGTCTCCAAAGCACGCCTCGACACTTCTCGCATTCTTACACAACTCCATACGCATACTGTCCAATGGCTGCATCACCTACTACGCATATACCGCATCAAATCCCGCACGACCTCCCGCCGCGCATCCGCACATTGCCCCCACGCACGACCCTGATTGCACACATCCTTCACCTCTACTTGCATCCTCCCCGGGGGGGAGTAAAACCCCCGAACACCCTTGGAGAGGTTGGACTAGGTGGTTAACGGTCTAGCCCTGACTTGTAAGTTCCCTGTATGGCATAGTTGGGAGGGCCCAGAGACAGCAGCCGACGCATCCGGCTTTTGGTGAAAAACCGGCGCATACGGTACATGTTGTAAACAATTTCAATTTCAATTTCAATTTCATATTTCACTTGCCCAATACAATAATTAATTATAACTCGTCGCTAATCCATGTCAGTTCACTTGTGGCCTGGCAGATGGGTAGGGGCAGCCATACAGGGAGTGGGCGCAATCAATTCACGCGACGAATAGGTATCAGCGATACTGACCATGCTTGAGGAGCACTGCTTGCAGTTGCTCCAGCGCCTTCTCTCGCTGAAGGTGCGTGTGTGCGCCGAGCCCCTTGACCAGCTCTTGCACCGACTCCGCTACCGACGGCTGCGCCATCGCGGGTGGCTGCAGTTAATGTCCGTACACGGCGCGGATCACTCCGGCGCAAGACAGCCAACCTCAACAAAACTAGCCTGGTTGAGGGTTTCTCACTAGCGTATTTCGAAAAGCTTCAGCCTGCTAAAAGATATTACAGCCTAGAAGTGGTTATACAGCCTGCGTGTTCCGGAGCTGTGAGCGCCACGCACGCGGTTTACTGACCATAAAAGTCTCGGCGGTGATGGACGCCACGACACAGTGCAACGACGGCACCGTGATATATATAGAATATGGGCACGGAACGCGACGCAGCACGGCAGCCTGTAATCCTTACGTATCCCTACGAATACGGGTCCCGGTATACAACATCATAATCCAGTTTTGTTGATATGCCTTCCTGTTCCTCGGGCTTAGGTTTTTCCTCTTTTCTTCTTTTGCTTGGTGGCCTCTACTGCTTTTTCTTGTAAGGAATTTTTAATTTTGTCGATATGTAAGGGTTCCATGTTTATGGTTTTAAAACGTATCTTCAACACTGCTAGTCAACAATACTTTGTAGCGCATGCGTGCCCATCAACTCTTCAAAATGGGGAGCTCGAAAAAGTGTGTGTGGGGGGGGGGGGGGGGGGGGGTGGAGCACCTCAATCAACACACATATATGTATGTATATATGTATGCATGATATCGATCATATCAGAACGTGATGGCCTAATATGAATAAGAATTTCATAACAATTTGTATGATGCTACCGTCAATGTACAATTTCAAATCAGCGACGATTTAGTGTTAAAAACCCTAAACAGCGACACGAGAAAAATCAACTTAGTATGTTGTATTGCATGTGTATATTGCACTCGCTTTACTTGTACTTCTCGTAATTGTGCCAAGTTTGCGATCCGTGCGTTTGGCGACGTCTTTCTTTTGCTCTTTATTGTGGTACCTTGCTTGGGTTCCATCTTCGTGATGCTTTTGTTGGAGGGCAGTTAGGAAGTAATGCTAGGGATCAGCCATCGATACATCGTCGATAGTATCATCATCACATGTTGATGGTATCATCGATGTGCTAGGCTGCGACATCGACATCGACATGATGAAAATAGTTCTTATACCAATTTTTTGAATGTCAATTATCAATTGTCAAAACATTTTTTGAATGTCAATTATCAAACCCCGATGTGTTTACATATTATAGGCCCAAACATCAATATATCGGCAATATTACCGGGTTGATATGCCATCGATATCCGCATCCTAGAATACCAATACCATCAACATCAACGTTTCAAAATATCGATGCCATCAACATCGACGTTTTAAGATATCACAAGCATCGACATCGACAAAATTCACTTAATCCCTAGCCTTATTAGGAAGATGTGGCATGCCTCTATGTTCATCGGGCTTAAGCTTGTGAGGGAGGGGGGGGGGGGGGGGGTTCCTCCTTGATTTTTCCTTTTTGCCTCGTGGATTCCAATGCTTTCTCGTGTAAGAAATTGTTGAGGGACATAGTGTTGTTTGGTAATCAAGTTACTACACAACAATGTTGCTCGAGTAGCATCGTCATAGTACCTGTGACTTAGCACTATAAGATAGCAAGCCAATCAACAATAGAGTGGATTATGTTGCTGATGGTGGCAAGTTGAGCCTTAGATTCCATCTAAAGGCTCGGAATATACCTTGGCGTGTGCTCACCACAAGGTGGGTGCGTGTCGTGTGATAGGCAAGTGCTATGCACTTGCTGAGGGTGAGATGACATGGAGTGTCACTCAGTGGGTGTAAGAATTCGTTATCGCCCCTTCAACTTTAACATGTTATGGGCCCTCAAGCTGCTAGTTGTAGGAGTCATTTGTCTTGACTGGAACTTAGAGCTTGCTTCTCGAAGAGTGGTAGACCTTTGTGGTGTCGCACGATACGTGAGGTGCGTCTGGCTCTCGCTTGTGTTTGTAGCTTTATTTTTCGATACCCGGATGGTAGCGACTTGTTTGTGTCGCTTGGAGCCTTGAACCCATGAACACCGACTCATGTGACGTGCATATCGGCTTGTTTTCTTTGCTCTAGCTTGGCGCTTCCTGGAATTTTATTCGCTTCCGAAGCTTGTCACATGCCACTTTCCTTCTCTCCTAAAAGCCTTCAGGGGTCCGGCTGAATTTTTGGAAGGGCATCTTACAATAAGTGTACTAGCACTGTTGTACGACGTCACTTGACCGGACTTCTGAGCTTCGTTTTTTATTGCCTTGGCTATATATACTCCGGGAGTACATGTGCGTCTTCGGTCCGCCCTTTGTCGTCTCCTTTTTGAGCCGTGTTGCCCGCCTCTTGACCGGTACTTGGTGCTTTTCTTGGTGGCATTTTTCCTGATTTTATAATCCTTTTTTTCCTGATAACGGGTCGCTTTATCGTTGGGTTCAAGTCGGCTTTCGGCATGAGGTTCAACGTGCAAGACCTAGGTCCAATGTCTTCGTTGCTTGGCATTCCAGTGGAGCGTGATCATGGCAACCGCATCATCAAGATTGGACAACAACAATGCGTCTTAGGTATGCCGGAGCGCTTCAACATGGTGGACTGCAAGCCAATGCGCTCACCTACTATGGCGGTCGATGCTTTTAGTAATTGTGTGCGGACGTCGACATCAAAGCTGCCTCCCGGGTTAGTGCCGTACCAAAGCTTGATCGGTAGCTTGTTGTACGCTTCCTTAAGCACCCGGCCCGACATTACCATGGTTATTAGCCACCTTAGCAGGTACATGCCCGACCCCTCTCAATCACATTGGGAGCAAGTCAAGAGGGTGCTCCGCTACCACCAAGGAACCGCAGATTCGGTGTTGATGTACGGAGGCGCACCCTCATCAAAGATGGTAGGATGTTCGGATTCTGACTACGCGAGTGATTTTGGCGAGCGGCGCTGTGTTCATGCTCAACGGTGTTGCGGTGAGTTGGAAGAGTCAACGGCAACAAATTGTGGCGTTGTCGACAACGGAGGCATAATATATGGCGCTGACTGCGGCCACTCAGGAGGCGATGTTTATAAAGCAAATGCTCCATGAGTTTTACAAAGACTCCGGGTCTGCCATCACCATTCACGAGAACAATCAGGGTTGTATCGCACTCAGCAAGAATAGCATGACGACCGGACGCAGCAAGCACATGGACGTTAGGTACCACTTCAATCGGGAGAAGGTGGAGAGCGGAGACATCGAGGTGCAATATAGTGCGACGGAGATTATGCTTACTCATGTGCTAACCAAGCGAGTGGAAGGCAAAGCAATTTGTGCAATGCCATCAAGGGCTTGCCTGCGTAGGAAGGGGGAGTGTTGAGAGACATAGTGTTATGTGGTAATCAAATTGCTACACAACAATGTTGCTCGAGTAGCATCGTGATAGTACGGCTGTGACTCAGCACTATAAGAAAACAAGCCAATCAACAATAGAGCGGATTATGATGCCGATGGTGGCAAGTTGATGAGCGTTAGATATCATCTAAAGACTCAGAATATACGTAGGCGTGTGCTCACCACAAGGTGAGTGCGTGTCCTATGATAGGCAAGTGCTAGGCACTTGCTGAGGGTGAGATGACATGCAGTGTCACTCACCGAGTGGAAGCATTCCTTGTCGCCCCCTCAACTTTGACATGAATTGAAAATTGATTTGCGTGCGTTCGGCATGACAACTCGACACGGTTGACGTTTTGTATCAGGTTAAGACACACATCATTTTTTTCACCTCATTGAGACAAAGCATACCCTCGAAATGTGGAAAAGCAACAACTTATCCGTCCTAAGTCGCTTCACTAGGGGTACCCTTCTTTCTTCCCCACTTATATTAAACGCCGGAATAGGATACATAAATTCCCCAACTAGCGTCCCCTCGGTGGCTGATTTGTGACGAAGTGTAGCAATGCAGTGGGCATTGACGTGATTCAAGAGAGCACATGACACTTCGCTTCTTGGCAGCAAAATCATTGTAACCGCGGATGTCCGCTTACACCTTTATTTCCGGTTTCATAAAAAGCGGATGAACCACACTGGACGCGGGGTCATCAGGATGCATACATAGCCATCACATATGACATGACATGTTTTGAAGAAGAATTGACACGTGGTCACGCATAAGTAAATGAGACCAGCCACCTTCAAAAATAAGAGCTGCCCTTCGATGATATGAATGTCTAGTAACGTCATTTAAAACTAATCCCCGCAATATGTCGTCCCTTATGTGCGGGCCAGGCCGGTCATGATGAATCCTCGTCCATTACTTGCACAAGCTGGGCAATTAGTAGCTGAGCCGCAGGCTGCGCCTACGGAGCGCAAAAAGTCAAGAAGGGGATCAGCTATAGCAACGGGACAGAGGACAAGAAGGAGTGTGTGTGTGTGTGTGTGTGTGTGTGTGTGTGTGTGTGTGTGTGTGTGTGCGTGTGTGTGTGTGTGTGTGTGTGTGCGTGTGTGTGTGGGTCAAAGAGAGAGAGAGAGAGAGAGAGAGAGAGAGAGAGAGAGAGAGAGAGAGAGAGAGAGAGAGAGAGAGAGAGAGAGAGAGAGAGAGAGAGAGAGAGAGAGAGAGAGGTCGAGAGAGACCCAGAAAGGAGGAAGGTGCGCGGGTGTGATTATATAAAACCTTGGAGGTTTCTAGAATACAAGAGTGGGATCACAAGTCAATGCTGGGGATAAAAGTGACGTGCCTGCTCGTGTACGTTTTAGACTGTGTTGAAATTTTGGGGGGAGGGGGGTACAACACCATATTGGTGATATGACCGAGAGGGAATGATGGAGATACCAGCGACTTGGTGTGTGTGTGTGTGTGTGTGTGTGTTTGCTTGAGTAGGTCTCGGGGCAGAGGGAGGCGTCCCCACCTTCTCTTTCTTGGTCCGCCTGTCGTACGTATCTCTTTGTTGGCTGATGCTGTGCCCCATATACAGCGCCAGCGACTCCAGAACCCTTTGCGAATGATCGCCACGCCGAAGGTACGTCACAATCGAGTCCCGCACGAGGTGCGGATTCGTCCTCTTCCCCGTCCACCTATAGCATATGCCGCTAAAGAAGCTGTGGAAAGCGACGTCATCGAATGCGCCTCCCTTCGGCCGCGTGAAGACGAAGTCGTGGGTGGGGGAGAGGTGCGCACGGCAGCGGTCCAACCACTCCTCAAGATAGCTATAAAGGTAGGGAGACAGCAGTAAATCGGGCCTATCGCCGTAAGCCTTTCCAGTTTTATAGTCACGGGCCGTGTGCCTGCGATATCACACGCGCAAGCATGCAATCAGGAGACGCACAGCAATTATGTGATTGGGCCACAGCTGATCAACAGTGAGGAGGATGTTGGGCGGGGGAGAAGGTGGACCTGATGACCCAATTCCCCTCGGCCGTTTTGATGAGCGTCGTGCCGTGTTGAAGCTCGCGGATGGTGCGCTGCCGATCAGGGACACAGGCCAGGATACCAAACACCAGGTACTCCTGCAACGCCAGCGCCTGCTCCGCCTCGGACGCCGTTTCCTTGCGAGCAATTTCTTTGTACTTCTCCTCCAACCCGCTAACAATCTGTACAGTATCCACACAGCACGGCGCCTTGGGTACAATAATAATGCAAGCCTACGCTAGGTGTCAGTTGTTGTGGTAACGTGCGAACGTGGTGGGCTTAGTGTGACCATGCAGGTCACTGAGAAAAGATAAGGGTTGTCACCTGAAGGTACTCGGGCCAATCGAGCCATTTCTGTTCGATATCAGCCACATAAGCGAGGCTCTGAATGGGTGGCGGGCGTTGAGGGATGGGTCAGCATCAGTAGGCACAAGCAACGGCAGTGAAATGAACAACAGACTTCCCTTCAAATACGCACAAAAAAGTTATATGATGTACAACCCAATCCAAAGCACAGAAAATCACCCTTGTGTAGCACCCATTTGTGTTCTTCCTAATAATCTTGAAACAAGGAAAGACAACGCTAGACAACATAACATTACGCAATGCGATGCATCTAAGCCCATTATTGTAGAAGATAGTAAAATAAAGCACAGCGCACTACAGGACAGTAAGGTATAGTTAAATACAGTCGATGCAATCGAATGCAATACAGAAAAGTAAATTTCAACACAACAATACAACGCAATACAATATGACACAATACAATACAGCTGAGTGCAGCACAATGAAATCCAGCGCTGTGTGCCACAACATGATATACTATAATGGGGTGCTCTAAAGTAAGCAATTCAGTTCATATACTCAAATCAGATTGAATGAAATGTAAAGAGTAACACTACACAACACCACGAATTCAATTCCACTGGACTACCTGTACGCTGTTTTGCACTGTAACCAAAGGAAGGCCAAAGCACTTCAATAGCAGGTAACAGTAAATAAAATGTATCACAATAGACTAATACGCACTAAGTCACGTCGAAATAAAATAAATACAACAGGCATGTAACGATTAATAAAGCCACGAGAATGAACAGGGGCCCCACGTTTTTATTTTCTCGCACTTGATTCGCCAGTCTGCGCAGCTCCCGCACCACCAGGATGTCATCGTACGGGCGGTCCCCCTCCCCCGGGCTAGCCTGGCTCTGATCGTGGTAAAGGTACTGTGCAAGCTGGGGAAGGGAGACTGCTGTCAGCTGCGCCCTTTCTAGGCCCCATACGCATGCTCGGGATATTATACACATGACACGATACACACACACACACACACACACACACACACACACACACACACACACACACACACACACACACACACACACACACACATAAATATATGCAGACACTCAGCAAACTGGGTTGAGAGAAGGCAGAAAAGGGCGTAAGCTTACCACGAGGGTGGTAGCGGCCTGAAAGGCCAGCGTGCGAGGCGCACACCCCCGCTCAACTTCTAGCCAAGTTACAAAATTGAACGCCACCTCAGCTCCCCCTCTGTCCGAGGAGGGCACAAGGTCGCGAATGGACAGCGACTCCAGCGCCAACCCCCTCACGTTGTGCATCCAGCCCAGGAAGCGGCGGATGACGGTGCAGTACTTCGCTGCACTGGTGGCCGTCACCGTCTTCGTTTGCCGCCGAAAACTTTTAACAGTGCAAAACCTGCAAACGCAAAACTCATACAGCTTACAAACCCGAATAAAACAACATTGGGCCCATCCGTGTCATTTCGTACATAATCAGTGCATCCAAAAACAGCGACTCGGCCTATCTCACGTGTAAAAGTCCTCCATCTCCTGGCTCAGTCTTTCCGTGAACTGGGCTTCCTGCACGCAAAGCGCAGATATCTCACAGGACTCAAAGAGCACCCCATCCCTCATCCCGCCCCCTCTATGTCACCGTCCCATGCTCCATTCCGCCCCCCCTGCGCTCACGAACACAGTCCCTCTGCCCCTATCCCCATCCCACCTCCAACCTATGCGGTGATAACATACCGTGAGTGCATAAGGCGGCTTGTGTTGACGTTTGGTGAGGCGCATCGGTGAGCTAAGCGATTGGGTGGATTTTCGGTCCAGTGGCTGCCGCCCCCTCGTCGCGTCTGCTCCCTGCGTCGTCTTTGCGCTCTCGGGTGTGACACTCAAAGCAGCCGCCCACGCTGCACTCGGTTCATTCCCCACAGCATGGCCTCCTACAGCCACGTCAAATGTGCTCAATGCAAGCGCTCAGATAATGACAACTTCACTTCGCTTCGGCAACAACACAGACGCGGGACTCGGCACTGCGCGGTGCCACTTTTGCCACCCAACCTTCCTTTGTATTACTATGTGCACTCACACCTTCGTCAGCTTGGACTCCGTACTTCACAGCCCCTTTCATCCAGTTCACCATCCGCACCGGCACATTCAGCTGTGTGGTCTCCTCCTGAAGATGTTCCACACATCGCTGACCCGAAAATGGAAGCACCTTGCCGTCCGGCCGACAATGCAGTGCAACGATAACGTGTCACAGTACACGCCCACATGTTTCTGAACCTTACCGGAGTGATAGAAGCGATGTCCTCCAGCGTGTTGTACCAGTTTGTCTTTAGGCATTCCACCTAATGCATGGCCACCTCTCATCTTCAAACAGCCACACGGGTATATGGCGTATGTGATGAGATGAGACGGTGAGATGGTGTGCCTCAATGATGTTGATGCGTAAAGGATGGCGGTTGGTGGGGAGGGATAGGGATACGGGTAGGGGCCTACAATTTGTTCAGCCTCCTCGTTATACTCTCTGCCCAGCGCAGAGCAGCACGCTTGCACAGCAGCCTCGGTGGGTGTCCTCGCAGTCAGCTCACCCCTCTCCTCTGCAAAACACGCAGCAAAGGGCGCCGCGAAAACTTATGAAATTACGACTCATGCACAAAAGCTGTCAGAATCACCGCCACACGCCGTCCAGCGACCACTCGTGCTCACACCACGGAGATTATCGATAGGGAACGCACGAAAACATGAAGATTAAAATATATCCGTAAAATGTATGTCTGTCGTCACCTGTTGTGCTTTGAGCCGGTGCTTCTCTCGCGCGATGGGCCATCAGCCTCGTAGCACCAACCGGCCGTACTGCTTCCCCGACCGCTCGTTGCGTGGCCCTCCAGGCAATCAGGTGCAGTGGAGACGAAAGCGCCGTTGGAAACGACGTCGCCATAGTAGGCACAACGGACTGCGCGTACGGCTTATGATGATGAAGCGCGAGAGTGGTCGCGGTGGTAGTGTTTGTATTTTGGCGGGAAACGTAGCACCCACCGCGACAGCCCCCCGCCGTGTTCCCGCTCAGTCGCTGCGTGGAATTGCTTAGTAGGCGAAGCGAGAAAGGCAATGCCGAGGTGTGTGGCCACTGCCAGCGCGAGTGCACTCCACGAGCGATGCACATGACTGCTATTCGGCGACGGAGTAGACTGGAGTAGCACCGCCCCTGATGTACGAGTTATATTATTGTCCGCAATGAGCGAGATGGCGTACCGCAAAAGAATAAGTCGCACAAGAAGGAGGACCGCGACAATCGATCGGGTTGCATTGTTGAAGTCAACGCGGCACGTTTCACAATTGCAAGGAAACTGTCACAGTTTGGCTATATCGACTATAGCACTCCTGGCCGTCGGGCAGCGATGGTGGCTGCGCGCTTGTGGGCTGACGCTAACGCGCCGCGGCGGCGCTTTGCTGATGTGTCCTTTATTTGACCTTTTTGACGTACCCGTATCTGTTATCCTTCTCATCTCGACGAGCTGCTCAGTCAGAATATATTTCGGATCGTCATCCAGAAGCAGCTGTGTCTGCTGTTGTGTTTTAATTACAAAAAATATTGTTGTTAGCAACCGCATCCGTATGTACTGTACTTATGTACACTGTAGCTATTGTCTAGCCCTTGTACTCAGTGTTGCACTGCATGCAGTCCTATGCGTGCCCGCCTGTGGCAGCCGGCCGGGCCATCCGTTGCCTTGCCGGACGCCACCCTTCTCTGCCCACTCCCTTTCTCCCCACAACTGGCCCCCTTGCGGAGCCGGCTCGACTATATCCCGTGTAACTATCCATCTTCCTCTATCGAACCATGGTTCTACAATCAAGCTTCCTCTATCGAACTATCCAGCTTCCTCTAATCCTCTATCATCCATGGTTTTACAATTGTAGACACGAGGATGGGTAAATAGCGGGACGCGGGGAACCAAGAGGGGCACGGGTGTAAACATGAGGGTCACGGAATCTAAGACTGTGGGCAAACTGTACCAATACATTCTGTTTGTATCACCATCCGCAAAAATTGTTTGTATTCCCCTTTTGGTGTCGGTGACGCTTTCGATAACTTAACCAACGGCCACATCATATCTCGCGGGGAGTACATGTCTCCACATAAGGCATATCTTTTCTTCTCCGTCGCCGCATGCGCATGCGCATGTGCGGCTGAGCTTAGCTCGGGAGCCCGCGACCACGGAACTTGGTAGCGGTGAGCGTGACGCATGTCCGTCAATTCGTGTATGTTTATGTCTCGGCGCTCTGTCTTACGTTGTGGCATCGCGCGGTACCCATACATACATTTTTCTTTATTATTGTCCGCGGTCACTCGCCGTCACCGGCTCCGGTGCGTTTTATTGTACCATCGCAAGCGTGACCCCTCCCGGGATATTTTTTCCGTCATCGCTCGACCCGCGGCCGGATATAACTGCCCGTACCGTCCCTATTCTCGGTATCCTCGAGATTGTTGGCCGCTATCAGTACCTCTACAACATTCGCCAGCGCGTGGTCATCCCCCTTCAAGGCACAAGGCATCGGCGCGTCATCCAATGATCCTTGTACGTGTACTGCAACTTTAGTACTTCGCTCAATCATCATCCGCCAACTTCATTGTAATCACTACCCGTACTCGAAGCCCGCTATTCTCATCAAGGTCATCCATTATCGCTTGGCGCACCGTTACGGCGTTGTATGACGGAGTTTCCTTTCGACACTTGCGGCGACTGATACACGGATACCAACTAGCTTTTTCCTTTATTCGTGAGCGTCTCCATCGCGGGCTTCAAGGCTCCCCACTACAGACAACGCGAGGCTAGAGGCGCGAAGGACCGGCCTAGAAAAGCCCACCACGTCGAAGACGAGTCTTCACTCCAAGGCACGCCATAGCGCCACCTCGGGCGACTTCCGGTGTAGTTCAAGCCCCCCCCCCCTCTCCGACCCCGCGTGCTCTACTTATTTTAGGACGCGACACACATGCCACCCCGGATGGCCGCCGCGGCGACCCGGCCGGGACATAGTCATCGGCGACCTCCACCGCCCCCTATAGGCCGGTCGCCCGGCTGTGGCGCCGGCTCGTACCCTATGGCCCTTACCTCGGGTGACCTTCCCACATCATCATCTAATGCTCAACCGCCTTCCCGTGCCTTACGACCTGGCAATACTCCGTCTCGGTTCTTACCCCCCGCTCCCACAATGCGCTCCCCCGCTCCTTTGAGGTGCGTTGATTGCTCCGCGTCGCTCCCGACCCTTCAAGTGTTTTGCGCCCCTCTAAATTCTCCCGGGACAACGTGCACTTTCGCGCCTGACAATTGCCAAGTAGTGGATGCCGATCGCCACCTTCTCGCGCACTGCACTTTTTGCGGACGATGCTTTCGGAGCGGTGGCCTTAGTAGACACCAACATTCTTGTTTTCACCGCAATACTACGCCTTCCCAACCACCGGTATGTGGTGCTTCGCTTCCGCGCGGTCGGCCGTCTCCGGTGCACCCCCAATCCCTGCCCCCCCGCCGTCCAATGGTGCCTTGACCATGGGGGCATTGGTGGGGAGAACTCCAAAGCCTCCTTCGAGTCCTACCTCCTTTCCTTCCGATCAAGTACGTTCTCGAACGGCGCCCCCCCTTCGGTGGTACGCCTCGTCACGCCGGTCTTCCAAGAGCTTGTCGGTTGCGTTTTGTCTTTCCGGGGTAGGGCCACCCAAGGGGCTTCCGCCAAAGCGGGTTGGGTAGCGTTGCTTTTATTCCCCCATTTAGTTTTGCGCCCCGTGGTTGATTCCACTTCTGCGGGACACTTGCCCCTTGACCCGGTCGTTGATTACCGTGACAACCGCTTAGCCCATTGGGCGACTCGATACATTGTTTTCCGCTGCTCGCGCTCACGCATCCCTTACCCATGGACGGACACTGCCACCTACTTCACTGCCGAGGGCCGGTACCGACCCCATGTCCACTTCGCAGCCCTTTCATAACGGCGTCTCGGCCAAGGTAGTCAACCGGGCGGCTAGTCTAGCTGCGGTTTGGGAGAGCTGTCGCGCTATGGAGGCCCTAAACTCTAACCCCATAGCAAGTGGACGTTGGGTGCATGAGGAATTATCACGATTGCACCCACAAGACGATGACAACCTCGCGGACGTGTTAGCGGATCCCTTCTCCCTCCCTCGTATCAAATTGAAATTGAAATTGAAATTGTTTACAACATGTACCGTATGCGCCGGTTTACACCAAATACCGTACGCGCCGGTTGATGTCTCTGGGCCCTCCCAACTATGCCATACATGGAACTTACAAGTCAGGGCTAGACCGTTAACCACCTAAATCCAACCTCTCCAGGGGTGCTCGGGGGTTTTACTCCCCCCCCCCGGGGAGTGTGCAATGCGAGGTGAGGGCAGCGTGCATTCAGGGGCGTGCGAAGGTGCAGTGTGTGGAAGCGCGGCGAGAGGAAGTGCGGGATTTGATGTGGTATATGATGTAGCCATTGGACGGTATGCGTGTGGAGTTATGCAAGGATGCGAGACGTGTCGAGTCGCGTGCTTTGGAGATGAGTTTGGAGATGTCAGGGGGGTCAGTGCGGGCGGTAAGGAGGGAGGTGAGACTTGCGATGGTGGATGAGTTCGGTGTACCCGTGCGGCTCATGACGATGGGGAGGATGTCGACCTCGGTGCCTGGCCAGTGATTGCGGATGGCATTTGCGAGGGGTGTGTATTTGGCTCGAATTGAGTGAGATGTATGGGAGAGGTTGTGGTTTGTGCGGTACTTCCACTCCCCTATCTATTTTTTCTTAATAGATGAGTAGCGGCGGCGGCCGTTTGTGTGACCGACGAATCGAGGTTCGAGAAGGCGGATGAAATCGGGTTTGTGCGCCGGTGGTTGTAGCGCGGGGGGGAGAATCTCAGGGGGGGGGGTGGCTGGGCGCGAGGTTAGGGAGTCGGGCGAGAGACCTTCGTCAGCTGCAACAAGGCGGGTTGGCATGTGAGTGGGGTGGGGGAGGTGACAATCAAGGGGGGTGTGGGAGGGTGTGGGGGATGTTTATGATTTGATGGGCTTGTTACCGAAGTCTGCCGTGATGGTTTCCCATCGACCTCCGTTGTGGCGTCCAATAGGGAGAGTGGGAGTTGCAGCGCGCTGCTGTGTCGGTCATGTCTTAGGCCAGACATGGTGGGGCAGTTACCGGCCATGTGGCCATTGCTAGTGAATTGGCCACATAGGGGGCAGCGCAAGGAGGGGTTGTGTGAGAGAAGGCGGGTGTTGTGGACTCCCCACATGAATTCTTGCTTGTGGGTGAATTGGATGTTGGTGAGTGTTGTGTTTTTTTTGTGGAAAGAGAAGTCGGCGCCGTCTTCCGCGGCGCGGGCGAGGAGGGCACCGTGCTTGGATGTTTGCGAAAGGGGCGTGTGTGTGTGTGTTTGGTGTTGTAGGTGTGAGCGTCAGCTTTGAGGTTGGTGTATCTGTAGGGTATGGGTTCACCTAGGGCTTGTGGAATGAGGGTGTATGGCCATGTCCAGCGGCCTATCGACACGTCTGAACCTGTGGTGCAAGTTGCGTCGGGTGAGTGTCCATCCGCGACTTGATTAGCTAGAGTGTCTGCGAGGTTGTTTCCTAGGGAGTGGTTGTGTTCTTTGATTTTGCCGAGGTGTGTGCGGATTCCTGCGTCGCAGCGAGTTTTGAAGGTGTGTGTGATGGAGAGGTGTGTGTCGCGGTTGATGTTGTGTATGTAAGTTGAAGGCCAGTGTAAGTAACCTTGTATGAGGCGGAGGGAGCACGCACTGTCTCTAAGGAGGTGAGTATGGCCGAGTTGGAGGCCTATGGCAATGCCTACTAGTTCAGCGCGATTGATGGTGTGGGAGGGAGGGGTAGAGGTCACCAGAATTTTGATGCGGGTGTCCGAGGCGGGGTGGGTGGTGGCTGCTCCGAGGGGGGAGTTGCCCCCCTTGTTGGAGCCGTCTGTGTAAACGAAGTCCTGCCAGTTTCACGCAAGAATTCCTCTGGTGGGGGGTATGTTAGTTGCATGCGTTCATGGAGTGGGTAGGTAAGGGGGTGAGTGGGGTTGGGGGGGAGGTGGTAGATCCTTGCTGAGTGCGGTGAGTAGGTGTCGGTGAGGTGTGGAGGTGGGATGGTGATGGTGGGGTTGGGGAGGTGAGTGTCGTAGATAGACTCTAGAGTGTTGTGGAGTGCGGTCATGGCTGTGTGTGAGGGTAGGGTGGAGAGTGCGAGGGGGTTAGCGACGAGGTAGATGTCGACCATCCAGCGTGTTCCGAATGGGGTAGGGGTGGGGTGGCCAGTGTGTTGGTCGGGGGGTAGGAAGGTGTTTGCGTCGTTGGGAAGGGTGTAGAGGTGGTGGGTGTATGGGGAGTTGATGTATTTGGAGTGGCGGTAGGGTGTGCGTTCCCATCGGGGGAGTATGAGGATGGTCGCGTTGGGTGTGTGAGAGGCGGTGAGGTGTGCGCTGGTGATTGCGTGTTCCATGGCGCGGCGCATGCATTCGTGGTCGTATTCGGGGTTGGCGATGTTGGTGCCGTGCCATGTGTGTGGGGCATTGCTGCCGCTAGATGAGAAGACTATGTCTTCGGGGTATAGGGGGTGGTAGGTGTGGGAGTGAAGAAATTTATCGAGTGAGTCGGAGTAGAGTTCTGATTGGATGTGGAATGTGTGGCGGAGAGCTGTGAGGAGGTCCTCTCTAGTGGCCCATCTATTATGGGTGGTGGTGGCGGGTGTGGGTGAGTGGATTTCCGAGCGGGAGCCTAGGCGAGTGAGGAGGTGGTCCTCGTATCAAACTCCATGCTTCGGAAGTTGATGTTATGGAGGTCGTTGCTATATGCCCTCGAAAGTCTGGTCCTCATGTCGATGGTTGGAGGTTTAAAACTCTTCGCGCGTTGGGTTCCCCTTGCACTCTCACCGGTTTAGAAGAACCCATCGTGAATGCAGAGGTTCCACTAGGCGTTGCCTCATTCCTCGCCTACGCCACACTTATCCCGCTAGACAAGCTTGATCCCGAACAACGACGCGCACAAGAACAAGAACTTCGCGACCAAAAGGGGACGTTGCGGCCGGAGTTTGTCCATTAAGGGGGGGTGTTTACATATCCCTCCGTAGGACTACTAATGGACACATATGTACGCTAGACTCCGGGGGAGTCTTGGCCCTCCACTTCTAGGTGTTCGCAATAGGTGTTCGCCAAAAGTCGGTTCCCGATAGGAACATACTGTGTATATGAACCCATCGCATCGCATCGCGATTGAGCGGCGAACACCTATAGCGAACACCTATAAGTGGAGGGCCAAGACTCCCCCGGAGTCTAGCGTACATATGTGTCCATTAGTAGTCCTACGGAGGGATATGTAAACACTCCCCCTTAATGGACAAACTCCGGCCGGTGCCCTAGTAAACCCCGCGTAAACGCGGAGGGCCCATAACTTGTTAATCCATGTACACACGGAATGGCATGAAGGGGGTTAGAACCGCCGCTTCCCGGAACGGAGTTGTACGCCTTATCCAAGTACCGCCAAAAGTCGGTTCCCGATAGGAACATATTGTGTATATGAACCCATCGCATCGCATCGCGACTGAGCGGCGAACACCTATAGCGAACACCTATAGGTGGAGGGCCAAGACTCCCCCGGAGTCTAGCGTACATATGTGTCCATTAGTAGTCCTACGGAGGGATATGTAAACAGCGCCCGATTAGAATTGGCTCCGTTTTGCTTCATTTCGCGAATTGCGCCCTTCTCGCCGTAATTGGTGACGAAGTGTCTCAATGGTTGACTGCTCGGCACCAATTTGGGGTCGGCGTCCGCGGCGGGGTTGAGATCGTACAATTCATGGTTCGAGCCCCGCTTGACGTCTCACCGGACTGGGCGGACATGCAAGGCGACGCATTCAACGCGTTCAACGAGTTCTTGCGGCGTCCCTTGCTTGAGGAATTGTCCGCAAATCCCGCGCTTCGACCGTTGCTCCGCGTCGCTACTATGTTGTATTGCCATCCATCTACATTGTACGTTTACGACTCATCAAATGCTCGTGGCCCGGCTATGCGTATCCCGAGTACCCATGGAGTCCATCAAGGTTGCGTTCTCGGGGCCATGTTCTTCGCAATAGTTGCCTCCCGGGTACACAAACAATTGGCTGCGATCGCAACGAACGAATCCGTTGTCTCCGGTTATTCTGGCGATGGTCACTTCATGGGACCCCTTGCGTCTCTCGTGGCTATTGGTGACGCTATGCCGGAGGTGTATGCTAGCGTCAGCCTCACGGTAACCATCCGCAAAAACTGTTTGAATCCCCCTTCTGGTGTCGGTAATGCTTTCGATAACCTACCCAACGGCCACATCCTGCACGGAGTACATGTCTCCACGGAAGGGACGAAAGTATTGGGGTGGCCAATGGGTACATCCGATTTTGCTCGACACGTGTTCGAAACGGCCTTAAGCAAATATGAGGCATATGGCAAACGTCTCAGAGGTCTAGCATCTCACCGGCACTCTCACACTGCACTTCGTATCCATCAACATTGCAACCGCCGCTTCGGACACTTTGCCCGCACGGTCCCCCGCGGTCTTGGCGGGGACGAGGGCAACGGTGACACTGTCGTGACCTTCCTCGAGCGCGCTGACAATGCCACCCTATATGTCGTGGCTGAGGTGTTGGGCCTCCCCGCAGCTAGCCTACCCCGCACTCGCTCCGAGATGTCTTTCCCCATACGTTTCGGAGGCATGGGGGGGTGGGGGACTTGATTGCCTTGTCGGATGCAGCCCATGTCGGAGCGGCCGGATTGGCAGTGGGCTTTGCTATCCGTTTCCTTACAACGCGAGATGCTCGCGTGCGCGGGGATTCCAACGACCAAGTTCCGATGGAGCGACCATGTATGGACGGTTAGCGACTGCTATGACCACAGCTGTGTCCCGCAGGCATGGTACACCGGACGGAGACGATGGCGACAACTAACCCATGTGGTCGTTAGAACTCGCTTCGTCGTGGGCGCGCTTAGATGCCGCGTGCGGTTCTCACGCTCTCGCCGAGTCCGAACCCTTGATAACCACAGCCTTAGCGATGCTTCCCCCGCAACGCCTACAGGTGGCACACGCCGGCTGTGTAGCCGAAGCCCGATCAAACAACGAGCAGACTGCAGGGTCCCTCGATGGCCCACCCTCGCTCGTACCTCTTTCTGCGTTTGCCACGGACATTCTTCCAAAGCTACAAGCCGACATTAGTGAGCGCGTCAACTTGCTTTGCTCCGCAAACTTCGCTCCCACGTTTTCTAACCGCGCTCGGCCGGAGTCTAGGCGTTTTGTATCTCGTCTCGGCCACGGCGCCCTTGCGTTTTTTACTTCGGACTCGCCTACTTTGGGTCGCCTGGGCGAGCTCCGTGACAAGTTCCGTGAGCACTACGACGCAGTTTTCCGCGTCGCTGTTTGTCGCATCTTCGGCCTACCCTCATCCCGCATCCTCTCTACTCTACGTTCTCCCACTGCTTGTGCTTCTTGCCATATCTCGGTTTAAGCTATGCGTGGTGCGTTCGCGTCGGCGGGTGTTGACATGTCGGATGATGCGTGGGCCACTGCTTTTGCTGACCATTTGGCTAGATGCTGTGGAGATGCTTCGGTCCACACCGCCCACTCTTGGTTAGTGACGGCCCTTGCGGAAATCATCTCTGAGGTTCGTGGCGCACTCGGGGTTGGCGTCGAGGCTCTCAAAGATCCCGCGATGTTACTTCAACTCCTCAACGGGAACGACGGCCTCCCCGCGGATGTGGGTGTCTTGCACTACACGGCATCATATTAGCACTAGCATCCCGTTGCCTAGTACTTATGTACAAGGTAGCTGTTTGTCATCCTAGTATTTAGTGTTATGCTATTAGCGGTACTGTATTCCCTACTAGTGGCGGTCGGCCGGCCCTGCCGGTGCCTTCGCCGGCCACCATCTCACTCCTCTCACTTCTCTAGTCACCACAGCCGGCCCCCTTGTGGGGCCGGCACGACCTCCGTGCAACTATCCGTTCCCAACTCTAACAGGTTATGGGCCCTTCACCAAGTTACACTAGAGAAGAGCGTGTGTAAAGCGCTCGGCGCCACGCTAGTCCTACCTACTCCCACGTAAAAAAGAGTAGAGCGTGTGTAAAGCGCTCGGCGGCACGCTAGTAATTCATCGTCCAACCGACACCACGCTTCGCCTTCGAGCTGGTTGTCCGCGATTGTCCTACCATCTCCCACGTAAAAAGAAGAAGAGCGTGTGTAAAGCGCCCGGCGCCACGCTTGCCCCACGCAGCTTCTAGTCTTACCTAGCCTTCAGCCTACCGATGCTCTCGACCAGATTTGGCTTTTTAAGACCGACCCGCGAAAATTCGGCCCGTGCGTACTTTAATTAGTAATGTTATTGTTTTTTTCCCGAGGCAACGCCGCAACACTCACCTTACTTAGCGAGGAGCTTAACTTTCCCAAGGCGAAAGGGGGGAGTAAACACGAGCGCCCGTCTATGTTTTTGCGTGTCTACACGCTCCTAACGGCATTGTTGACTGTGCTTCTTCCTCGCCGGTCGCTCTCATGCGTCGGCTAATTCGCCCGGGGACAGTTTTTCCCGCTACATGTCAGAATATTACATTACGCAGTACATTTGGAACCCCTTCTTATCGGTAACTCGCCGGTAGCGGCACGATCCTGTGAGCGCATGTCGCTACACCTACCCGGCATGAGACACACTCTACACGCACTACACCTTCAGCCAAGATGGCACCTTCCTCGACGCAAGCTAGGACGACGTCAAGACCTGGGCTACCTTGAGGGGGGGTGTTAGCACTAGCATCCCGTTGCCTAGTACTTATGTACAAGGTAGCTATTTGTCATGCTAGTATTTAGTGTTATGCTAATAGCGGTACTATATTCTCTATTAGTGGCGGTCGGCCGGCCTTGCCGGTGCCTTCGCAGGCCGCCATCTCTCTCGTCCCACTTCTCTAGTCACCACAGCCGGCCCCCTTGTGGGGCCGGCACGACCTCCGTGTAACTATCCGTTCCCAACTCTAACATATCCGAGGCTCAAAACTTGCTCTTTATGCCGTGGTTTCGGGTTTGTTCTGCGTTTCTAGCCCCCCGTCTCCCGAAGTCGCCCAACGCCGTGCTGAGAAGTCCAAGTTCGAAAAGTTCTCGGAGGGGGTGAGGAGTCGCCCCGACATCCACTTCATTTCCTTTGCAATCACGGAATTTGGTACTCTCGGCGGTCACGCCACGGCTTTCTTGACGGAGCTAGCCAAGCAGATTGCCGCCTCTAAAGGGATGCATGTGGGCAACTTGTTGGCCTCTTGGCGCCGAAAAGCCTCTCTCGCCGTCCATGTCGCTCACGCGGACAACGTCTTGCGCGGTTTGTCCGCCTCCGCAGACGGTGTGGAGACCAGGGACTGGATCCGCCATTTTTTTGTTGGGTTCGGATCCATGAGTACTTGATTTTTTCGGATCCGGAACTAGTGAGTACCTCTAAAAAAGGGATCCGGATCCCGCGATTACCTGTGATTCTAGGGTTCGGACCCCGCGATTACCTACTAAACCTTGGGTTCGGACCCCGCGATTACCTGTGATTCTAGGGTTCGGACCCCGCGATTACCAGTGATTCTAGGGTTCGGACCCCGCGATTACCTACTGAACCTAGGGTTCGGACCCCGCGATTACCTGTAATTCTAGGGTCCGGATCCAGCGATTACCTGTGATTCTAGGGTTCGGATCCAGCGAGTACCTGTGTTTTTTATTCCGGAACCGAGTACATGAGTACTTCTAAATTTTTTGGTTCCGTTGGATTCGTTGGGTTCGCGATTCCAACAAGTACTCGAAGTACTCATGCAAATTGATACAAATTGCGCATTTTGGGGGAAGTTTGTACTGCAATTTGAATTTTTACATCTCTACTAGTTCTATTGCGCCTGCTCATGCTTGGATCCCATACAATAGATACGTACAATTCACTTCCCATACTTTCTGCCCGCTGCAAACATATTTAGTACTTTACAGTCTATCCCATACAATTTAGCAAAGCTTTTGAACCCTCCGGCAAGTGCCACAAGCAATGTATGTGAGTTTATAGCCCTCCGGCTCAAAAAAGACACTTGCCATCACAGGGAAACAGATTCCGATGCAGTACCATATTTCACATATGATGTGACAAGTAATGCCAAATGGTTTATCGCATGGCCAGTGCGAGTCCACCAAATGAACATTAAATGCACAAAATATGGATGAAAACAGGTTTCAGACAACCATTTCTTACAGTTTATATAGACTTGTGACAATTGAAATTGAAATTGTTCACAACATGTGACAACCATATTCCTCGCGCATACATAATTCAACAATTACATGAGACTAACAAGGCATCCTCTAGGCTATCTTCCTTGGTGTTCTTCTTGAACGCGTCATGCATTCGCCCCGCTTTGTTGAACAAACGCTCGCATGCAGTAGAGGTAGCAGGCATAGATAAGTACTGCCGCGCCATTAAAGCCAAGTCGGGGTACAGAGCTGCATGTGTTTTCCACCATGTCAACACACAAATGTCCTTGTCCGTTTCTTGGGGCAGCTCAAGGTAACGCTCTAAGTCATCCTTTTCCACGTGCTTGGCTGTAGAGGGCGTCACACGCCCAGTCAAATCCCCGGAAAGGAATGCAGTGAAAGACTTACTCTTCGACGACATCAATTGCTTGCCAAGCTCTGCAGCATTCATGCTTGGATAAGCACCGCCTTCTGCTCGCTCTCTTCCGGCTCTGTGAGCGACTGCTCTCCAAATTCCCTTCTTGCAGCCGCCAAAATTGTAGGCGCAAAGTCGGGACGAATGCCATTGAAGTCCAGATTCTTAAACCTGCACAATTCACATTTTTAGTTAACATAGCAAATGCACAAGTAAATTTGCATACACACACACACACACACACACACACACACACAGGAACACGTAGAGAGCATACAAAATAGGTACACAAACGAACACCACACACACATACACACACATTCAGAAGCAGATGCACATACAAGCCAACACACACACAAGCAGATAAACACAAACACATCCATAAGACACACACATGCATAAGATAAACACACACACAAACATAAACACACATGCATAAGAAACACACACAAACACACATGCAGAAGTACATGCGCATACAAGCACGCACACACACACACACACACATACAAGCACTCAATACAAATATGCATAAGCATATACACGCAACCACACACACACACACACACACACACAAGGACGCTAAGATACAATCACATCTATTTATCAACATTCAATATTCTTATCAGGTATATAATAGAAACACATGTGCAAAATTTTAACACATGCACACACAACTATTACAAGGTACTCACCGAATGTCCAGCAATGTCGCAATCCCTATCTTGATGTAATCGTTCTCCCTTATGTTCGTGAAAAAACGCTCAATGATTCCGGCCCGCACACTCTCCCTTGCCTCCGCCATACGAGGCTCCATGTCCTTCGCTTCGATGGTGTACAAGTCCACATCCCTCCGCTCATCTTGCAGTGAAACGGGCCTGTGTGACGACAGCTGCTTTAACAGAGTGCCTAACATAGGGTAAACAAGTGATATGGTTACATAGTCCCCCTGCAGCAAATTCACAACTTGAGCCACTGGCCACAGCACAGTGCAACAATATGCTTAAAGACAAAGTAACCTTTTATGTGGGAAAGCAAAGAACAGAAAAGCATCACAGAACAGCGATAACATAGTGTCGACAAGCTCAACTGCAACGCTATTAATATGGCTTTGATAGAGCACATAAACAGAGACATAAATGTGCGGGCGGAGGCGGGGAGTGGGCGCCATACGGCGCTACCGAACCGCGCAGTGCAACAATATGCTCAACGACAAAGTAACCTTTTACGTGGGAAAACAAAGAACAGAAAAGCATCACAGAACAACGATAACAAAGTGTCGACAAGCTCAACTGCAACGCTATTAATATGGCTTTGATAGAGCACATAAACAGAGACATAAATGTGCGGGCGGAGGCGGGGAGTGGGCGCCATGCGGCGCTACCGAACAGCGCAGTGCAACAATATGCTTACCGACAAAGTAACCTTTTACGTGGGAAAGCAAAGAACAAAAAAGCATCACAGAACAGCGATAACAAAGTGTCGACAAGCTCAAATGCAACGCTATTAATATGGCTTCGATAGAGCATAAACAAACATAAATATGTGGGCGGAGGCGGGGAGGGGGCGCCATGCGGCGCTACCGAACAGTACAGTGCGACAATATACTAAACGACAAAGTAACCTTTTACGTCGGAAAGCAAAGAATAGAAAAGCATCACATAACAGCGATAACAAAGTGTCGACAAGCTCAACTGCAACGCTATTACTATGGCTTCGATAGAGCAAATAAACAGACATAAATGTGCGGGCGGAGGCGGGGAGTGGGCGCCATGCGGCGCTACCGAACATCACAACGCAGCTAACTCGGGGGTGAGGGCAAAGCGGAGGGGGGGGGGAACTCTTGCTTACCTCTTCAACTTTCTCTTGCTCGTTGTGAAAGTCTTCCAGCAGGGTGGACCAATAGGCGTGACGCCTTACGTTGAGCTGATTTTTGAAGTGGCGGCTAATTGTGATAGGACTGGATGTGGACGGGCAGGTTATGGTGGATTTCAAGCGCGTACGCACCGTTTAAATAGCCCTTGGGTGGGCTACAATCGATTCAAGGCTGCGGAATGACAGCAATCAGGGCTATTGAACCAATCCTAGACATACACCTCAGCAGATTTGCATTGCCAAATACCTCCCAAAAAAACAGCGTGTCACTTCGGGCAACCACAGATTCGTGAGATACTCGGAATCGTGAGTACTGATTGGGTATCACGATTCCACATCGTTTTGCGAGGATGAGGTACTCGCGATTACCGCGAATCCATTAAAGTACGATGAATACCGGATCCAACGATTACTTACAATAACTGGTACCGGAACCAACGATTACTTACAATAACTGGTACCGGAGCCAACGATTACTTACAATAACTGGTACCGGAACCAACGATTACCTACTGAACCTAGGGTTCGGACCCCGCGATTACCTGTGATTCTAGGGTTCGGACCCCGCGATTACCTACTGAACCTTGGGTTCGGACCCCGCGATTACCTACTGAACCTAGGGTTCGGACCCCGCGATTACCTGTGATTCTAGGGTCCGGACCCCGCGATTACCTGTGATTCTAGGGTCCGGACCCACGAGACCAAGTCCGAACCCGAGTAGTCTCGTGGATTCGCGGCTCCTTAGGATCCGGATCCAGTCCCTGGTGGAGACCGCCTCTTCCTCCGCTAGGATGCTTTCTCCGGCCACGGTGCTCTTCACCCCCGCCATGGGCCGCAAAGCGTCCCCGTGCTTCCTCGAGTGGCGCGTGAGGCGCCGCTTGGCGCCTCCACGTGTTGCATTCTCGGCCTTGCCTAGGAATTTCCTTAGTTTATTTTCCTAGATTTGCGCACAATGAAGTGCTTCATTTTGCCGTGCTTTGGATTCCGTGATCGTCTTGTCACTCTTGCCCTTTTATTTCCCTTCCCACTTTCCCTGTCCGTGCTCATGTTGTTCTTCCTTAAATCATTTTTTATGAAACATCATCTAGTCAGATTGTTTTGAATATAGAGGTTTGCAAAACTTACTTTCATATGTGACAGAACGCACACCTTAGCGGCAAAGCGTTACTGTAAAAGCGGTGCGTCTTGCCTAATTCTCGAGGTAACCCTCGAGGACTGAGGAAACGCCTCGCTCAACGCCCCAAGCCATGCCTCTAGCAGCACTAGCTAGCGACAACCCTTAAGCCGGTGCAACCCCCGAGCACTGGCACTCTCTGCTTTGCGCTCGCCCATTTGGCTCTCGCAATTGCAGTCTCGACTCTCCTAGTCGAGCAAATATCATTTTACATCGCTTCATGCGCACTCGAGCGTCACGAGACACTTCCCCACGTTCTAGGTCGCCGTTTATCAACATGCAGCCTTATTAATCTACCTCCGCGCCCGGAGTCGACGCTCCACATCATGTCATTGAACAACGTACTTCCGAACATATTCAAATCGCAGCCTCGGCCCTCGAACTCCGGATTTCTGAGCAAATTAAGGCGTCTAACACCGCCTTACTTGCATAGCTTCAAAGTTTAACGTGCCCACATGTGCCCACGAATCAACAACAATCCATTCCCCTTGACGCGACCTTTGCGACTGAGGATGGTAAGGCGACCCAAGAGCCACCTATCGACATGATGAACGATGACTTCGAGCTTCACGAGCCCAAGTTCGTCGACTTCTCCACATACGGAAAAGTCATTCTTGCCGGCCTGGAACGCCCCCCCCCCCTCCCCCCCCCGCGACATTAATGAACCCCGCCTCATGACGTTGACGGACGACACGGCGCGTTTCCCTAACGACAGGAAATCTCAAGCGAAGTACGACGAGTACCTCCACATTGGTTGCTATGCCTTCTTCAAAAGCTGCGCCAGCGCGGCAATTGGCGAGGGTCTGGACGCGCTGTCATCCGGCCCTCCTTTATCAACGGAGCATGCGGCAGCCGTTGCCCTTATTAGAGCGGGTCATCGCACCCACGCAGCAATCAAGGAGGCCGCCCGTACACGACTAAGCTTCCTCCACCTCACCAAGGGCGGACAAACGAGCTCGGATTCGGACCGAGTGTTCGCCGAACTCGCCCACGAGCGCTTCTGCCGCCCACGCCCTACCGCGGTCTCCGGCCCAATGGACGAGCTACGCCAAGCGTTCGTCGACATAACGCTCGAAGTCAGCATACATGCCGCCAACAAAGTAGCAGCTAGAGCAGCGTTCGCAAAAGGCAACGCCAAATAGGCCGCCATGATAAGACGGCTAGGCCAAGAAGGCGGCTGCCGACAATCGCAAGGCGGTAGTAACAACAGTTGCTGCCGGAACTAAGCCATGCGATGGGACCAAGCCACCCACGAAGAAGTGATGGTGTGACCCGCCGCGCCGATTCTTGCTCCCCGTCATCCAACTACATGCGTCACCGCGTGCGGCTAAGATGGCGGGAGTGGGAACATATCGGCGTGAGCGGTCATGTAGTGAATTTGATTGATCGCCATGGCGTGCGGATCAAATTCAAAAGCGGCCTACCTCCCAAGCCATTCAACCACGAAGTCTCCATGAAGGACGCCACCCAACCGCAGCTAGATTTCCTCGCTACGGAGCTGCCACGCTTCGAAGCGTGCGGAGCATGGGAGTGCGCCCACAACACCCGCTATGTCTCGCGCATGTTTCTAGTCCCCAAGCCCGGTGTCAACATGTGGCGCTTGATTATCGACCTACGCGAACTCAACAGCTATTGTGCAGAATTCAACCTCTCGCGCCAAAACCCTGAATCACCTCCGCCACCTGTCCCTCCCGGGCGACTATTTCGTCTCCCTCGACCTCGCCGACGGCTTCTCCACACTCGGCATCCGGGAGGAGAACCGCGACTTCTTCACGGTAAACTATAGGGGCGAGCTCTAGCGCCTCCCGTGCCTGCCGATGGGCTGGTCATGGTCCGCCTACCACATATGCAAGCTCACGCATACGTTCATCAACTACCTTCGGCGGCCATCTACGCCCTCAACCACCAAGACGGCGACACCCCACAAGCCATCCAAAAGATTCTTGCGCAACATCCGCTGGCGCGGGATTCGACTATTACCCTACATGGACGATTTATTGTTCATAGCCTACTCGCGCGAGGCCGCTCTACTCCTACGCGACCGCGTCGAGGGACTACTACACCGGCTCGGACTTCAACGCATCCCAAAGAAGGGCATGTGGGAACCCAAACAAGTGGGTGACCATGTCGGCCTAACGATCCTCCAAAACGGCGAGCTTCGAGCTGCCATCGACAAATTGCAAGCCCTCTCCAAACACACTTCAGCGCTACCCGGCCTAGCAGTGAGCACCGCCTGTTGGCTACCCGCCAAAAAGCTAACAACGTTCGCATGAAAAGCGCAGTTTCTCTACCTCGCCATCGCGCCCTCACGTTTCTTTCTCCGCGAACTACACTCCGTACTACGTACACGACAAGGATGGGGCGGACGAGTCCGGATGACACACCAACTCAAGCGAGACCTCGATTGGTGGCGAACAGTGCCCGACAAGCACAACGGACGCTCTATCTACAAACCCATCGAGACGGCGTACCTCCACGCCGACTCCAGTGGGTACGAATGGGGAGCCGTGTTAAACGACAACCCGGCTTATCATGCGCGCGGTTTCTGGCACGACGACGACCGACACCAACACATCACCTGGAAGGAGCTACGAGCCGTGCGACTCGCGATCGAGTCTTTTCTACTTTAGCTAAGGGGACGCAACGTCTTAGTGCACGACGACAACACCGCCGTCGTGGCGACGCTGTCCGAACTAACCATTCGCGCCCCCGTCATGATGACCGAATTAAGGAGGCTCTGGCACTTGCTGGACGTCAACGACATCAACATCCGACCCATGCACATTCACTCGGCAGCGAATATCTGGGCCGACAGCCTCAACCGGGAGCTCGACCGCGACGACTGGAAGCTAAACCCTCGGATTTTCAGCTACCTACAAGCAAAATGGGGGGACACTAGATCGACCGCTTCGCATCGATGGAAAACGCACAGCTCCCACGTTTCAACGCCAAGTGGCGCGACCCCAAGTGCGAAGACGTCGACTTTCTAGACTTGCCGGACGCCGCATGGCAACGCGAAGCCAACTAATGCAACCCCCACCCCGCAACACCATTGCTTGCACGAAACCATCACACCCTTTGATGAACCTATCCTCGGACATATGGGGCCCAATGAATATTCCATCCCCACGTGGCCTCCGCTATTGCCTACTCGTCATCAACCACCACACACACTACATGTAGGTGCGGTTCTTGAAGTCCAAGGACGATACATGCTCGGAACTCGAGTGCATCCTCTTGGAGATCCGCCACTTGCATGCACGCCATCACTCTTCGTCAGGCACTTTCGCCACTGTCATTCAACTTGACTCATACTCGGTCGGTCTGAGGCTGTTACGACCCGTAAGATGTGTGCTCGCATGGGCGCCGGTGTATAATTATCGGCCCCCTATGCCCACAACGTGCTCGGCAAAGCCGAACACCCCTGAAGCACAATCCGGAACAACGCATCCACGATGCTCCACAGCATGGCAGTCCCAAATTCCATGTGGTCGTGCGATGTCAGCACGGTTGTGTACCTTCCCAACCGCACATGCAGCCGCTCGGTTGGTCTCACCGGTGGCGTTCCCATCACTCTCCACACGTCGACAACGCCCGACGCCTCCAAGTTCCGTGTCTTCGGATGCACCGTTTTCGCCAAGGTGCCCGACAAGGTACGTCGGAAACTCAGCGAAAAACGTTTCGTGGCGTCATGGTTGGATATCCGCATGACGTCCCATGGTACCGTGTCTATGATCCATAGACCGGCCGCATCACGGCATCCGTCCATGTTGCTTTCCAAGAACATACTCCGGGCTTGGGCGCGCGCCTCCCCGTTGACTCAGTGATCACAAACGCGTCATACGCCGACGAACCCCAAGATACCTCACCCAAATGCCATCCCCTTGACACCATTCCTATTGACCCCACCCCGCTACCCGTCCCCCATTTCCCTCCTGCGGCCGACCGCCCATCTCGCCTAAGGTCTCACCCATCCGCTACGGGGAACTCGTAGCACAAATGTCCGATTACCCGCCGGTCCTTTTCACGGCATGTTGTGACCCTAAACATGGAAAAGCCAAAGAGGAGATCTTCGAACAACCCTCCGTGCCCAACTTGATTACCGGTCCACACCACATCCCAGCAAGCGCAACACATGACGCCATTGCTCTACTTTCCGCCCGAGATTGTGCAGAACCGACCTTGTACCGGGCTGCTCTCTCTAGCGCACAAGCAACACAATGGCATGCCGCTATGCAACATGCGTACTCCTCCCTCATGGACAACGGCACTTGGGAACTCGTCGACCTCCCCCCCGACCGCGTGGTCGTCAACAAGATGTGGATCTACAAGGTCAATCCGACACCATGGGCGATGTCTCCCGCTTCAAAGCCCGGCTTATCGCCAAAGGCTGTAGCTAACGCGATGGCCTCCACTATACGGAAACATTCTCTCCAGTCATTTGCATGGCCAGCCTCCGCCTCTTCCTCGCCATTGCGGCCGCACGAGATATTGAACTTTGTCAGCTTGATATCGACAATGTGTTCCTCTACGCTCCCTTCAAAGAGGACGTGTACATCCGCCACCCCCTCGGCTTCTCAGATGGCACGTCTAATGTGTGTCATTTCAAACGCTGCCTCTACGTACGGAAACAAACCCCCTCGCGAGTTCGACATGCTCCTTCGTGCCGGGCTTGTTGACAACAGGTGGCAACAATGCATCTCGGACCCCTACATCAACGTCTCCCGCGCCGGTCACGTTTTCGCCATGATCGCCCTCTGCGTGGACGACATTCCCGCCGCATGCAATGATGCTACTTGGCTTACATCGTTCAAAGCTCGCCTTGGCGCCCGGATCAAAATCAAAGACTTGGGTGACCTCTCACAACTCCTCGGTATGCACATCACTCGCGACCGCTCGGCCCGCATTATTTCCGTGGACCAATCCAACTACATGCGCGACATCCTCGTCAAGCATGGCAGGACCGCATGTAAACCCTCGTCCCTTTCTATGAACCCCGGCTTCCTATCCGGCCTCGCGCACATGGTCTCCCCTCCCCTTACCAGAGTGGCTAAGGACGTCTACCCCAACCTACTCGGCAGCCTCCAGTACGCGGCCGTCCGCACGCGTCCCGATGTTACCACGGCGTTGAGCATCCTTGGCTCCGCCCAGGTCAATCCCACGGAGGTCCACCTACATGCTTTTAACAATGTACTTCGCTACCTCCATCGCAATGTCGACATGCGCCTGACGTTGGGGGGAGGCATGGACCACATTCTCAAACTTAAAGGCTTTTCCGACGTGGAGTGGGCAAACGACAACATCACTCGCAAGTCGCGTTCGGGCAACCGATTTACACTCGGATCCGGACCCATTAGATGCAACTCCAAGCAACAGACTTGTGTGGCCCAATCCACTTGTGAAGCTGAGTATTACTTTGCGGTTGACGCCACCAAGGAGGGACTCCACCTCCGCCAACTTATGGGGGAGATCTTCAACGCCCCCATCACCGGAACCACCACCATCTGGGAGGAAAATCAAAGCGCCATCGTATACTCCCAAAATGCCCTGGTCAGCGAGAAGACTAAACACATCGGTTTGAAGTGGCACTTCCTTAAGGACCACGTGGAACATGGGACAATCAAGTTGAGGTATCTCCCCACTGACGAAATGGTGGTTGACATGTTCACCAAACCCCTTTTCTTTTTTTTAGCTAATGCCCGTGTTTTCACCACCTTGGTAAGTACAACATGAGCCTACCTTTGGTATATTGCAAAGGAAGTAGTGGAATCCACCAAAAATGAAGAAGAAAAGAAAACATACACGAAAGCCTAATCCCTCGGAGCAAGAAGGCATGCAAAAGCAGTTGTACCACTTTCTTGCGCAAGGCATCACGAAGATAGGAACCAACGTGCCTTGAAAAACCATAGAAAGGCGTTGTGGAGTTGCCGTATCGAGTCCAGCGTGATTGCATGGCGCAGTACTTAGAAAGCCCAACGAGCCTGAAAACCCACCGTTCAATACTAAGTCGATATGATATTATGATTTTTCATGCCTTCGTCTTATTTGTGAATTATTTCGTCTTATTTGTGAATTATTTCGATGCTGTTCTCTTTGTGATTCAATCATTTTCAATTACAATAAGAAATGCCTTCCTGTTCCTCGGGCTTAGGTTCTTTCCTCCTTTTTTTTTTTTTTTGCTTGGTGGCCTCCACTGCTTTTTCTTGTAAGAATTTTTCTGCTTAATTACAATAAGAGTATAATGGCAGGGCTCGCCACTCTGGCAGGATAATATCATTTGGAGTGCCACGATAATCTTCTCAACGTCGTGGCGTCACAGCACTTGCAAGACGTGGCGACGCTTCCATCGATTCCAGTCCACACCAAGTCCTAGCGCTTCGCGAAAACTGTACGAGAGTACTACCCCTATCCGCCCCGCTGTGTGTCAGTCCCACGCAGGCCCTGGATACACTTGAGTGGCAACCCTCCGCGGGCCGGGCGAGCAGAACACACTTCGTCCCTGCCGTTCCTCCGACCCATCAACGCCCGTCCCAACCGTCCCGCCGCTCTCCGTTCTCTATCTCCTTGCTGCATCTCTCGAGCTCGTAATACACAGGCAATGAGCCTCGTCATGAGCACCACAGGCGTGGCCGCAACGCGGCCCTCCATCGCATTGCGCTCTCAAAGCCGACGCGCAGGTACGGACTGTGCTGCCCAAGTCCAAATCGCAGCGTCATCTTTCGCGCTCCGCTTCCATCCCACTCCGCCGCACGCACCCTAACCTCTTAGTTCACTAACTCTGACAGTTTCGCATATTTTCGCCAGTTTATTTCGTTTTCGTATGCAAATTTATGCACTGGATAAGTATAGCTTTGTGTGCACAGCAGCTCGCGGCCCGTCTGGTATCGGCCCCTTCTCGCGCTCGAGTAGATCCGCGATTGGCCTTTTCAGTGCACCGCTCCCCTCCACGCGGCTTCTCCGCCCCACCCTTTCCCTGTCTGCTTCCGATCTCCCCAAGTTGATGTTGCGAACCAGAACATCGCATCGCCTGTTGTTGTTACTGCTGACGGCCTTGGGATCAGAGATCAATAAAAAGTGGGCTAGTAAGATTTAAGAGGGGATAAAGCATTGATTTCGTGATATTATGACTCGTTGACAGGCCAGCCTATTATATCTGCAATTTTATCCAGCTTGTAGCTAGGACCTGGTTCAGCTTCACGATGAATACTGTTATGTGGAAGAGCTCAGTGGGTCACGAAGAGATGCTGCTCACAGTTGCTAAACTGCTTTGCAATTGTTGTCCCCTATTTCTCCACAGCTACTCCAGCTGCACCTGCTCGTAGGCTGGCGGTTCGCGCCTCAGCTGTTGATGATTCCTCAGCGCAGTCTCGCCGCAACATGCTGCGCGGGCTGGTGACCGGTGCGGCAGTGGGTCTTCCCGTAGCGGCCGCGCAGGCGGAGGACGCCAACGCGGTTGCCTCCTCCCGTATGTCTTACTCTCGTTTCCTGGAGTATCTGGACATGGGCCGCGTAAAGAAGGTGGACCTGTACGAGAACGGCACCATCGCCATCGTTGAGGCTGTTAGCCCTGAGCTGGGCAACCGCGTGCAGCGCGTGCGCGTGCAGCTGCCTGGCACTTCCTCCGAGTTGCTCCAGAAGTTCCGTGAGAAGTCTGTTGACTTCGCCGCTCACACCAACACCGAGGACGGCTCCGCCATGTTTCTGAACCTCATCGGCAACCTCGCCTTCCCTCTGCTCCTTGTGGGTGGTCTCTTCCTGCTGTCCCGCCGTGGCGGTGGTGGCCAGGGCGGTATGGGCGGCCCCGGTGGTCCGGGCGGGAACAACCCCATGGCATTCGGTAAGAGCAAGGCAAAGTTTCAGATGGAGCCCAACACGGGTGTCATGTTTGACGATGTCGCGGGTGTGGACGAGGCGAAGGGTGATTTCATGGAGGTGGTTGAGTTTCTGAAGCGACCGGAGCGCTTTACCGCCGTGGGTGCCTCTATCCCCAAGGGCGTCCTGCTTGTGGGCCCCCCTGGCACGGGTAAGACGTTGCTAGCGAAGGCTATTGCGGGCGAGGCGGGTGTGCCTTTCTTCTCCATTTCGGGATCTGAGTTTGTGGAGATGTTCGTGGGCGTGGGCGCCTCCCGCGTCCGTGACCTGTTCAAGAAGGCCAAGGAGAACGCGCCCTGCATTGTGTTTGTGGACGAGATTGATGCGGTGGGCCGCTCTCGTGGCACCGGCGTCGGCGGCGGCAACGACGAGCGCGAGCAGACGCTGAACCAGCTGCTGACGGAGATGGACGGCTTTGAGGGCAACACCGGTGTCATTGTCATCGCGGCGACCAACCGCGCGGACATTCTGGACCCCGCGCTCCTCCGTCCCGGGCGCTTTGACCGCCAGGTGAGCGTGGACGTGCCTGATCAGAAGGGCCGCCGTGAGATTCTGAATGTGCACTCCCGTAACAAGAAGCTGCTGGACGATGTCAGCCTGGAGACCATCGCGCTGCGCACGCCCGGTTTCTCCGGCGCCGACCTCGCCAACCTGCTGAACGAGGCCGCCATCCTGACGGGCCGCCGCAACAAGGACGGCATCAGCCTGAAGGAGATTGACGACTCGATTGACCGCATCGTAGCGGGGATGGAGGGGACGCCGATGGTGGACGGAAAGTCGAAGAGTCTGGTGGCGTACCACGAGGTTGGCCATGCCATCTGCGGCACCCTCACCCCCGGCCACGACCCCGTGCAGAAGGTGACCCTCATTCCGCGCGGCCAGGCGAAGGGGCTGACCTGGTTCATCCCCGGTGAGGACCCCACGCTGATCAGCAAGAACCAGATCTTTGCGCGTGTGGTGGGTGCGCTGGGCGGGCGTGCGGCGGAGGAGGAGGTGTTTGGGCACGCGGAGGTCACGACGGGCGCGAGCGGTGACCTGCAGCAGGTGACGAACATGGCCAAGCAGATGGTGGTTAACTACGGCATGAGCGACATCGGGCCATGGAGCCTTATGGACCAGAATGCGCAGCAGGGCGACATGATCATGCGCATGATGGCGCGGAACAGTATGAGCGAGAACCTGCAGGCGCGTATCGACTCGGCAGTGAAGAAGATTGCCACCGATGCGTACGCGATAGCGCTGAAACAGATCAGCGACAACCGCGAGGCTCTGGACAGGATCACGGAGGTGCTCATCGAGAAGGAGACCATCACCGGTGAGGAGTTCAGGCAAATTCTGGCCGAATACACCACCATCCCCGAGGAGAACCTGATCGCAGCCAAGTCGCCAATTGCAGAGGCGATGGCTAGCACCGCGTCCATCACTGCGGAGGAGCTGTGATGTGGATATAATCTGCAGTTGCCCTTGCTCTCGTTATGATACCATATTGTTAGGCAGCGTACGGAGGATAGTGCCCTCCTTTGAGGCAATAATCCTTGCGCGAGCTATAGGACGTTCGTAGCGCATGAACATACCCATACCCGGAATATATGTATCGGTCGATCACTCATCTCACATGCGATGTAATTCTTGCCATCCGTGGACGATGGCCTTCTCTATTTTCATTGTTAACCCAGGCAACATTTCACTTTCCATCATTTGTGTAAATCTTTCCATTGGACCGCATTCATGCTTGCAAACCGTGCATCAGAACAGAAAACATCACTTAAGTGCACGTTGCACAATTTAAATACTAAATTCATTTTAGCCCTTGCCGCCGCGGTGTCGAGTTCTGGCGTGGCGAGGAGCGACTACGGCACGTGAGTGAGCTTACTGAGGTACGGGTACAGTGTAGTTGAGGGCCATGCGTCCTCCGTCTGCAAAGATGGTCTGTCCTGTGATGTAGCTCGATTCGTCTGATGCCAGAAACTGCACCACCTGCCACAGTTTAGAGCGAGGGCGGCAGTCAGCTGCTACTCACAACCCACTGCCGCTTCATCCCTTCAACTTGTTGCACCTACCCTCATTTGCAACTTGATGCATCTACACTAGTTCAGCTTCGTTCTTTTCAATTCACTGTGTTTGGTGGGGAGGGGCAGCATACCTCGCCAATTTCTTTGGGGTCGCCTGCCCGGCCCATCGGTGTCCGCGACAGAATATTGTTCATTTTGGCTTTGTCATCCGCCACCGCTTGCAACACCTCGGTCATAATGCTGCCGGGGCCGACAGCGTTCACTCGAATCCCGTGCTCAATCAGCGCGAGCGCCATGCACCTTCAGCCCACCCATCATTGAGCTCATTCAAACACAACTAACAGGAGAAGCACACCTCCCACCATAAATGCCCCCTTATTACCAGACGCGTTTGGGCTCACGCATGGGTAAAGACTAGGTCACGAAGCTGCGGCGAGCAGTGAGGGAGGCCGGTTAGCGGCAGGTGGGGCGGAGCACCTGGTGAGGTTCTCGATGCCGCCCTTGGAGGCGTTGTAGGAGGCGATGGTGGGGATGGCGGTGACGCCGTTGACGGAGGACATCGTGATGATGGCTCCGCCTCGTCCTGGTGTGACCTTATTCTGCTCCACCATCTGTTTCGCGGCCGCCTGGCAGGTCTAGCGGCAGCCAGAATGGTAGTTTAGAACACTGGAAGCGCCCCTCGCCTCAGCACACGTCAGTAGAGAAAAGAGCAGGGAGAGGAGGAGCTGCATCACCAGGAAGACTCCCTTAAGGTTCACGTCAATGACAGAGTCCCACTGCTCCTCGGTCATCTCCAAAAACGGGGCAACCTTCACGATGCCTGCGATCAAGAGCAGCACCGGAGCATGGCCATTTTAAATCGTTACATTTAATCATTGCTATCATTTCATTTGGTGAGGTGAGGAAGCTGGTTAAACGGCTGCTTCATGTTTTCCAGAAATCAGTTATGCGATGCAACGGTGTGTGTATGTTGCGGAAGGACGAGGTGCGAAAAAGAGGGTCGCCGCTGCGCCTCCCTCGCAATGCTCCGTCGCAGTAGTGAGAAAATGAAGAAACTGAAATAAACAATGAAGATATGCATATGTGTGAGAGAAGGAGAGAGAGTGCGCGCGTCTATCTATATGCATGTGTGTGTATGTGTGTGGTTTGTGTGTGTGTGTGTGTGGTGTGTGTGATTATGTCTGGTCTGCGCTATCCTCGTAATTTTCCCTCGTAATAAAATGCAGATAGTGAAATAAACAAAAAAGATGCGCACCCGTGTGAGAGAAGGAGAGAGAGAGTGTGTGTGCGCGCGCGCGCCTGTCTATATGCATGCATGCATGTGTGTGTGTGTGTGTGTGTGTGTGTGTGTGTGTGTGTGTGTGTGTGTGTGTGTGTGTGTTGCGATTCGATGGGCGCATCAAATACTTACCCGCATTAGCAACCACAATGTCCACCGATCCGAACTTGCTGACGGCTGCCTGGATCATCTGGTCCACCTCCGCCGTTTTAGATACGTCCACGGTGACATCCGCGGCGGTGATGCCCTCCTTGGCAAGCGCCTCCACCGCCTTCTTCGCCGCGGGACCGTCACAGTCAGCGACGACGACTTTTGCGCCACGACGACCCAAAGAGTGCGCGCACGCGAAGCCGATCCCTTTCGCCGCGCCCGTCACCACCGCCACCTTCCCGGCAAACTTTTCGCTATCCATCTTCCGGACGAATTCCACCCTCACCACACACGCGTTGCTTTGACGAGAGCGTAGCTATTCCCAGGAAGTCACCGCCACCTATGAACGAACATTTCACAAAGAAAACCCGTTCCATTCTCAGCACTGCGATCGAGTCTCTTTACCGCCGAAAGCACGACTGGGTTTCACTTACCCTGCCGCATCGCCGCCATCTTAGATGAGCTAGTCGAACAAAACAATCAACGTCATCCGAATATTCGTCGCTTTAAACAGCCGCCATCGACTGTCGCCGTCGTTAACGAAAACCGAAAATACTATTAATATACGGTCAGTTTTTACGCGAGTGCTGAACTACCCGTATTCTCGACAGCACTCGCTCAGTTCGCCTTCAGTGCTGTGTCGAGGCGGCACGGTTGTATGGAGAGGTGGTGTTGAAGCGCGAGCTCTGGAAATTCCAAGCCTACATCGAAAGCGTCACGAACTGCGAGTAATATGGCTCGGACTCGTGAGAAACGTGGGGGTCTAAGGAGGGGCGTGGAGGCGAGGGAGGCGAGGTGTCCGAAAGAGAGCGTGTGATGGGTGTGACCCGGCAGAGGACGGAAACGCGTCAACGCAGTCCGTGCCTCTAGATATCATGAGTTCCGTGGCAGCGTTGAAGGGCGTCACACCAGCTTTGTTGCAGTTTGAAGGTGAATGTGATGTCTGTATCCCAATGGACTATCGCTACCGTACAAGGGCAACGTCAGTGGCTGACTGACGTCGGCTATGATGTGCTCTGAAGGCCGCTACTCCCTCGATGCCAGGTTGCTGTGCCTCTCGACACCGTTTGGTTCATAGCGACACGGATTAATCTCAGAATCGGGCTTTTTTCTTCCTTTCTTTCTTTCTTTTTCTTGCTTGGTGGCCTCCACTGCTTTTTCTTGTAAGAAAATTTTGATTTGATTAATCTCAGAATGCAATAATATGAATGTATTATTCTACCGTTGCTTGGTGGCCCCCACTGTTTTTTCTTGCGAGTTTTTTTAATGTATTCCAAAAATTTCTTACAAGAAAAAGCAGTGGAGGCCACCAAGTTTTTTTAATGTATTCTACCATTCGTAACATATTATTAAGGTAAGTGCCGGGTAGTTAGGGTTTCCCTCCCTGCTTGTCTCTTACCTGTACACAGTTAATAAAGGCCGGTTCTTAGATGAACTTTGCCACCATCCGCGAAAGATGAGATTCGTAACATATTGGTCAAGAGTTAACATTTTTTCTTTGCGCGCCCTGGGATATAATCAATTTCTCACAAGAAAAAACAATGGAGGCCATCAAGCGAAAAGAACCCCGTGGTGCCCGCTCTGACGGACAAGTTGGTCTTGCCCCATTCAGTTACTGCGGCGTGGACATGCACTTTGCTTGGTGCAACTTCGATATGCTAGCACGGTAGGGGGGTCATCCTCAAACAAAACCCACCGCTTGTCACGCCACGCCTATGAGGCAAAGCCAGAAAATCTCCAAGTCCGTAACATCCACGCTCGCCAAGCTCTTGCCGACCCACTGCTTGCAAAAATGAACGCGCTTGCGATTGGCTATTGCGGTAAGGTTGGGCTTCTTTTTCGGGAAAAGGCGCCGAGCTAGATTCGCTTTCACCAACTTGCGCGCGGTCTCCCTACCCCCGGACAGCCCCATGCCAGCCTTTAAGTCGTTGACTATGGTGGTGCACGTCTTCCCGTCGCGAATGCACGCCTTGAGAACCTCTCGCACCGGTGGTCTTGCTAACCCCCGCGCATGCCTCCCCGAGCAACCTTTGTCTTAAACGTCCCTTGTGCCCTTGTAAGAACGGAATCACTTGCAAACCACCGACGGGCATGTACCGTGGAGCCGGGCTAAGTTGCCCACGTGCTTGAAGTCCAAAACAAGTTGCAGTCGCCACGCGTAAGTGGTTGGTGTAGGCCCCATACTAGTTTTGGAGCCGCGACGCGGTTGAGGTCCCGCGTGGTGTGCGCGATTGGGCGACATCCCACCTCCAACCGAAGTAATGTTGTCACGCGTGATCGCCCATATCATCGCCGCTTTGTCCCCGGCCAATACTAGCGAATTCGACGTAGCTTAGAAATCGCCCATAGTGGTTCAAACTAAGTAATTCTTATGAAACTCCCAACACAACGGCCTAGCACCCGTCAATATTTTGTTCTTCCGCCTTTTCTCAACAAGACAACCTTTCATCCTTCGCCTAATCGACGTGTACAATGATGGCATGGCCGATTGTGGCAAATTTTCCCACTCTCGAAAACCGCGTCCTCGAAGTTTTAGCTATCGAATCAGTCTTCGCTTGCAATTGCTTTGTCACGATGCTCCAACCGGTTTCTATCCGCGGCAGATCCGGGCAAGTCGGCGGCCAATCAATCACAATGAAATCCGACTTGCAGCGGACCCACGCTTGGGTTGTAGTTTTAGCGGTAGGAGCGGGTGCATTACATTGTTGAAGTACCCAATGTTGGTTTCGCAACTACGCGGGTCTACATTTCATCAGTTGTCGGCATGCCGGAATGAGCTTCTCTTCCGGAACTTCACATAAACCTTGGCAGTCACACCCTTGCTCTCGCTCTTGAACCCCGTGGTGCCCGCTGTGACGGACAAGTTGGTCTTGCCCCATTCAATTACATCGGCGTGGACATGCACTTTTGTGCAACTTCGATATGCTAGCACGGTAGTAGGGGGTCATCCTCAAACAAAACCCACCGCTTGTCACCCACGCCTATGAGGCAAAGCTAGAAAATCTCCAAGTCCGTAACATCCACGCTCGCCAAGCTCTTGCCGACCCACTGCTTGCAAAAATGAACGCGCTTGCGATTGGCTATTGCGGTAAGGTTGGGCTTCTTTTTCGGGCAAGGCGCCGATCTAGATTCGCTTTCACCAACTTGCGCGCGGTCTCCCTGCCCCCGGACAGCCCCATGCCAGCCTTGAAGTCGTTGACTATGGTGGTGCATGTCTTCCCGTCGCGAATGCACGCCTTGAGAACCTCTCGCACCGGTGGTCTTGCTAACCCCCGCGCAGGCCTCCCCGAGCAACCTTTGTCTTAAATGTCCCCCGTGCCCTTGTAAGATCGGAATCACATGCAAACCAACGACGGGCATGTACCGTGGAGCCGGGCTAATTTGCCGAAGTTGCCCACGTGCTTGAAGTCCAAAACAAGTTGCAGTCGCCACGCGTGAGTGGTTGGTGTAGGCCCTATACTAGTTTTGGAGCCGCGACGCGGTTGAGGTCCCGCGTGGTGTGCGCGATTGGGCGACATCCCACCTCCAACCGAAGTAATGTTGTCACACATGATCGCCCATATCATCGTCGCTTTTACCCCGGCCAATACTAGTGAATTCGACGTGGCTTAGAAATTGCCCATAGTGGGGCTAGGCGTTGGTGGTTCAAACTAAGTAATTCTTATGAAACTCCCAACACAACGGCCTAGCACCCGTCAATATTTTGTTCTTCCGCCTTTCTCAACAAGACAACCTTTCATCCTGCGCCTAATCGACGTGGACAATGCTGACATGGCCGATTGTGGCAAATTTTCCCACTCTCGAAAACCGCGTCCTCGAAGTTTTAGCTATCGAATCAGTCTTCGCTTGTAATTGCTTTGTCACGATGCCCCAACCGGTTTCTATCCACGGCAGATCCGGGCAAGTCGGCGGCCAATCAATCACAATGAAATCCGACTTGCAGCGGACCCACGCTTGGGTTGTAGTTTTAGCGGTAGGAGCGGGTGCGTTACATTGTTGAAGTACTCAGTGTTGGTTTCGCAACTACGCGGGTCTACGTTTCATCAGTTGTCGGCATGCCGGAATGAGCTTCTCTTCCGGAACTTCACATAAACCTTGGCAGTCACTGTTGTAAGTAATACCGTATACGTATTAGTTGCAGATAGCTACTGTAAGCTACTCTAGATATGAATAGTACATGTCTAGATCGGACACACCGATAAACTGTTTGACTCGGTACAGAGCTGTCGCTAGGCTACAACTCTCTCACTTGTGTTGTCCCAACACCACGCATGTAGGCTGGTTGTCGTGTTTTCGTGACTGTGACTGTAACTACGTTTGCGTGAGTTATCTTCCACACTAACCGTGTTTGCATGGTTCAATAGGTTATGGGCCCCCGCCTCACGTCACTCACGCGCGACAACCTGGTTCGGCGAGCCACGATCGTTAGCTCTCTCGCAGAAGGCAAGTTTCTATAGACACCTAGTACTTTCACCTTGTAGTCGGCAGTATCGCAAGTATAAACTGCGATTTAAAACCCGCCACCACCCCTCTTAAGTCTACTCGACGGCGATAGCCTGCCACCCACACCGACGCACTCGTCGTGTGTGGACATGGTGCACACATGTCCAAGCTGGAGAAAGGGGGGGCGCACTATTGGGTGAATACGCATCCACAGGTTGCACGACAACCATAGCTTACCTTTTTATTTTTATATTATCTTAGCGACTCAGCCGCCAGCGCAGCTCTCCACTTGTCCTGGCCTTGGCCTCGACTTGTGCCCCACACTGGGTGGAGGATACAGAAAAGGTGCTTTGAGACACCCCGGGGCGTCAGGCCGAGGGGTCGGCGGGCATCATGCCGTCTCTCTGAAACCACTGTTAGGCACGAGTCTGGCTAGCGGTTTTCACCGCTGCCTTTTTTTTATTCTGCTCTTTCTTTTTCGCCCTCTGTCGAAATGGCGCCGAAAACTCGCTCTACCGACTCTTTGCCTATTTCGCCTCCTGATTCCCGTGACCCAGGCTCTCAGCAGAGCACTCTCGATCCCACCCCGGATACTATCGCGCTGGTCCTTGCGCAAATGGCGCTCATTAACGCTCGCCTCGACTCGCAGTCGGCCGACGTTGCTGCCGTTGCTGCTGCGGTTGCTAATCCGGACAACCTTGTCGCTCAGCGCCGCCACGATGCGCAGCTCGAACCCTTTCGGGACGGCCACGACGTGCACACCCTCCCTGTGCTTGAGTATCCCCAGCTTGGCTACGCCCCACCGGACGCACATACGGCCTTCGTTGCTGCTACCGCTGCAGCTCTTGTTGGCGACCCCACCGTCGCACGACGCCGTCCCGATGCGCACCGCGAGCCCTCGCGTCACGAGCTCCAGGTTGGACACCTCCCACCACCCCCCCAATACCCCCACGCTGGATATGCCCTTCACCACCCCGGACCTCTCATCCCGGAGGCGCGCTCTCACCTCATCCCCCCCTCCCGTGGCCACCCGCACCCGTACGGCCCGCCGCATACAATGGCCGGCCGCTCTCCCTTTCCCGGTGGTCCACCTCCTCCCTTCCATGGACGGCATTCTCCCCCAGTCCAGCGTGGCGACCACACCACCCGTGGCAGTCGTCGCCCCACCATTGACCCGGTAGTCATCGGCCGAGCGGCACACGAAGCCCCCGGCTTCGACATGGACGCCCTCAACCGGTCCATGAAGATGTCGGTCCCCGTCATGGGCCCGACCACGGACTTAAGGCAATGGAAGAGGACCTTCCTTGATTTCCTCTCCATCAAGGCCGCATATCTCATTCCGCAGCTAGCCATCCGCGACTCCGGCGTGTGGCTCGACGAACCAGCGCAACACTACGCCTACACGCTGCTCCTCAATGCAGCCAGCGCGAATCAGCGCGCTGACCATGCGATGAAATGCGTTTCTCCGGCCCGCCCTGACTGCGCCGCTGCCGCGTGGGACATCCTGTGTGAACGCCTCGACTGTCGGTCTTTTGCTCGCTCCCTGTCCCTCCTAGAGAACGTGATGGTTTGACAGCGCCCTGGTCAGTCACTCAGTGACTATGTCCACTCCATGCGCCAGACCTTTGACGACTACAACGAGACGTGCCAAATGGTTGATGGCTCCGCTGCCATCCACCCCCACAACCTCGGTCTCCTCATGCTGCGCGGTATTTCCTGCAGCGGCCCACACGGTCAAGCGAAACAATGCGTCATCAGCGCCTTTGACACAGACTACCTCTTGTCGGCTGATGAAGTGATGGCCAGCATCCTCCACCTGGCGCACAACATGGACGACGACCCTGCCCCGGACAGACCCGCTCCGGTCGCATCACCCCCTCCCATCTCCGCGTTCGTCGCTGCGGGCCGCGGCTCGCACAGCGGTCGAGGCCAACCACACCGTTATCCTCGCGGTAGTCGACCCAACAAGTGTGGCGTGTGTGGCAGCCTCAACCATCTCATGTCCGCCTGCACTGCCACGGATGACGCTATCCTTAAGTGGAACCTCGCCAAGCGTAAGATGACCGTCCAAAAGTACGGCGCCGCCGGTGGCACCACCTCTACTCACGCTGTTGTGCTGAGCGACGTCCTTGCCGACGACGCCCCCGCTGATGACACCGACAGCTTACCCACCCTCGAGGACTGCGCTGATGACTACGATGACGACGAGGCGAGTGTCCCTTTCAGCTCTGTGGCATTCTCCTCTTCCCTCGCCCCAGGTCGTAACCTATCACAGTTTTGGGTCGTTGATTCCGCCTGCTCGATTAACCTCACCGCGTTCCGAGATGACTTCGTAAAGTTCACACCCCCCTCCGGTCCCTCTCGCGTGGGCGGTGTCGGCGTTGACGTTAAGGGCAGTGGCTCAGTGCGGATTTCTGTCCGACTTGCCTCTGGCAAGCTCATTCACCGCACTGTGTATGCACTCTACACCCCCGACCTATCATCTCGCTCCGCTCAGCGTATCGGCAGACTTCTTAGTGTTAGCTGGATGCAAACTCACAGCGGATGTGAATTCGTCTTCCCCTCCAACTCTGACACTGGTATGCTTTTGGTACCCACAGGCATGGGTGTGCTAGAACCGTCCGGAAACGGTCTCTACCTCCTTCTCCACCAGCCGGACCTCCCTTCAAGCCCATCCGCAACGGCGGCACTTGACCCCTCACCTCGGGTTGCCCTTACTGTCCGGTGTGACCCCGTACTGTGGCACCGTCGGTTTGGCCACTTAAACATGCAAAGCCTTTAGGCCGAGCATACTCACAGTGTCCCGACTAGCCCTGTGTTAGCTAGCACTGTAAACAAAGTTTCTTGCGACCCTTGCTTACTCCACAAAGCCGCAGCTGCACCGCGCAACACAGCCGCTTGCGCGAAGCCATCCCGCCCCCTTTTCAACATCTCCGCTGATCTATGGGGACCAGTCAATGTCCCCTCCCCACATGGCCTCCGCTACTGCTTGCTCGTCATCGACCACCACACCAACTACATGTGGGTGCGGTTCCTTAAGTCTAAAGACGACGCATGTCCGGAGTTGGAAACCATCCTCTTGGACATCAAACACTTGCATGCCCGCCATCACTCCCAGTCGGGCGCGTTCGCACCGGTCCTCAAGTTTGACTCCGACTCTGTGTTTGAAGCTGCTGTCACTCGCTGGGTGTGCGCACACCTCGGCGTCGGGGTCGAGTTCTCTGCCCCATACGCCCACCACATGCTCGGCAAGGCCGAACGTCCTTGGCGCACTATCCGGGACAATGCATCGGCGATGCTCCACAACATGGCCGTTCCCAACTCCATGTGGTCGTGCGTGGTTAGCACTGTTGTGTACCTTCGCAACCGCACGTACAGTCGCTCGGCCGGACCCAATGGTGGCGTCCCCCTCACACTCCTTACGTCGTCGGTGCCCGACGCCTCCAAGTTCCGCGTCTTCGGCTGCGCCGTTTTCGCCAAGGTCTCCGACAAACAACGTCGGAAACTCAGTGAAAAAGCATTTCGCGGCGTCATGGTGGGCTATCCCCCTGACGCACCCGGGTACCGTGTCTACAACCCGGAAACGCGTCGCATCACCACTTCCGTTCATGTTGTCTTTCAAGAAGACACCCCAAGCTTCGACACACAACCCTCCGTCGACTCGGTCATCACCGACTCTTCGGCAGACGTACCCGCAGCCTCACGCCTATCCCACCCCATTGACCTCACATTACCCACACCCCTCCCCCCCCCCGCAGCCCCTCGCCATACTCGGCTCCGCTCACACCCCATTCGATACGGCAATATGGTTGCCCACTTGTCCGACTACCCCCCGACCCTCGTGACGGCGTGTTGTGATCATGAACAAGGCAAAGCTCAAGAGGACATATTTGAGCACCCTCACGTCCCCGACCTTATCACGGGTCCCCCACACACACCTGCCGGCACGTCCCCTACTGCCGTCGCCCTCCTCTCCGCCCGGGAGTGTGTGGAACCAAAATCCTACCGGGCTGCGATGGACAGCGCCCAAGCCCCCCAGTGGCACGCAGCTATGCAGCAGGAGTATTCCTCCCTCACCAGCAACGGCACGTGGGAACTTGTGGACCTCCCCCTAGGCCGCATGGTCGTTAACAACATGTGGATCTTCAAAGTCAAGTCGGATACAACCGGCGACGTCTCCCGCTTCAAAGCGCGGTTCGTCGCTAAGGGGTGCAGCCAACGCGCTGGACTAGACTACATAGAGACCTCCTCCCATGTCATCCGCATGGCCAGCGTGCGTCTCTTCCTAACCATCGCAGCCGCCCGCGACCTTGAACTCTGCCAGCTTGACATCGACACAACGTTTCTCTACGCTCCCATCCGGGAGGATGCGTACATCCGCCAGCCCCTAGGCTTCGACGCTGGCACGTCCAAAGTTTGTCACCTCAAGCGCTGCCTCTACGGCCTGAAACAGTCCCCCCGCGAGTTCAACATGCTATTTCGTGCATGGCTCGTCGACCATGGATGGCAACAATGCGTCTCCGACCCGTGTATATACATCTACCGTACCGGCCACGTTTTCGCCATGATCGCCCTGTACGTCGATGACATTCCCGCGGCCTGCAATGATGCCACTTGGCTCGCATCGTTCAAAGCTCAACTCGGAGCACGGTTCAAGATCAAGGACCTCGGCGACCTCTCCCAACTCCTCGGCATGCACATTACCCGCGATCGCTCCACGCGCACAATCTCGCTGGACCAATCCAAGTACCTGCGCGACATACTCGCCAAGTACGGCATGTTCGACTCAAAGCCGTCGTCACTTCCGATGGACCCGGGCTTTCTCGCCGGCCTCGCGCACATGAACTCGCCCTCTCTCACCGAGGTGGCCAAGGACATCTACCCCAGCCTCTTGGGCAACCTCCAGTACGCAGCCGTCTGCACGCGCACCGATGTCTCCACGGCATTGAGCATCTTCGGCTCCGCCCAAGCTTCAACCACGGAGGCACACTTGCAGGCTCTGAAAAAGGTCCTCCGCTACCTTCATGGCACCATCGACATGCGCCTGACGTTGGAGGGGGGCCCTGGACCACAGCCTCCAACTCACAGGCTTTGCCGACGCTGAGAGGGCCAACGACAGCAGCACCCGCAAGTCTCGCTCCGGCTATCTCTTCACCCTCGGACGCGGGCCAATCCGTTACAAGTCCAAACAACAGACTTGTGTGGCTCAATCCACGTGTGAAGCCGAGTACTACTCTGCGGCTGACGCCACCAAGGAGGGACTCCACCTCCGACAACTCATGGGGGAAATCTTCAACTCCCCCATCACCGAAACCACCACCATCTGGGAGGACAACCAAAGCGCCATTGCATACTCCCAGAATGCCTTGGTCAGCGAGACGACCAAGCACATCGGTCTGAAGTGGCACTTCCTCAAAGACCACGTGGAGCAGGGAACCATCAAGTTGAGGTACCTCCCCACTGACCAGATGGTGGCTGACATGCTCACCAAACCCCTCCCAGGACCTACACTAGCAAGACACCGAAGTGCGATCCTTGGAGGACAAGACCCAATGCAACGCTTCATCCCGTAGCTACCTTCATGGGGAGTGTTGTAAGTAATACCGTATACGTATTAGTTGCAGATAGCTACTGTAAGCTACTCTAGATATGATTAGTACATGTCTAGATCGGACATACCGATAAACTGTTTGACTCGGTACAGAGCTGTCGCTAGGCTACAACTCTCTCACTTTTGTTGTCCCGACACCACGCATGTAGGCTGGTTGTCGTGTTTTCGTGACTGTGACTGTAACTACGTTTGCGTGAGTTATCTTCCACACTAACCGTGTTTGCATGGTTCAATTGTCACACCCTTGCTCTCGCTCTTTAACCCCGTGGTGCCCGCTCTGACGGACAAGTTGGTCTTGCCCCATTCAGTTACTGCGGCGCGGACATGCACTTTTGTGCAACTTCGATATGCTAGCACGGTAGGGGGGTCATCCTCAAACAAAACCCACCGCTTGTCACCCACGCCTATGAGGCAAAGCCAGAAAATCTCCAAGTCCGTAACATCCACGCTCGCCAAGCTCTTGCCGACCCACTGCTTGCAAAAATGAACGCGCTTGCGATTGGCTATTGCGGTAAGGTTGGGCTTCTTTTTCGGGCAAAGGCGCCGATCTAGATTCGCTTTCACCAACTTGCGCGCGGTCTCCCTACCCCCGGACAGCCCCATGCCAGCCTTTAAGTCGTTGACTATGGTGGTGCACGTCTTCCCGTCGCGAATGCACGCCTTGAGAACCTCTCACACCGGTGGTCTTGCTAACCCCCGCGCAGGCCTCCCCGAGCAAGCTTTGTCTTAAACGTCACTTGTGCCCTTGTAAGAACGGAATCACTTGCAAACCACCGACGGGCCTGTACCGTGGAGCCGGGCTAATTTGCTGAAGTTGCCCACGTGCTTGAAGTCCAAAACAAGTTGCAGTCGCCACGCGTAAGTGGTTGGTGTAGGCCCCATACTAGTTTTGGAGCCGCGACGCGGTTGAGGTCCCGCGTGGTGTGCGCGATTGGGCGACATCCCACCTCCAACCGAAGTAATGTTGTCACACGTGATCGCCCATATAATCGCCGCTTTGTCCCCGGCCAATACTAGTGAATTCGACGTGGCTTAGAAATCGCCCATATTGGGGCTAGGCGTTGGTGGTTCAAACTAAGTAATTCTTATGAAACTCCCAACACAACGGCCTAGCACCCGTCAATATTTTGTTCTTCCGCCTTTCTCAGCAAGACAACCTTTCATCCTGCGCCTAGTCGACGTGTACAATGCTGGCATGGCCGATTGTGGCAAATTTTCCCACTCTCGAAAACCGCGTCCTCGAAGTTTTAGCTATCGAATCAGTCTTCGCTTGTAATTGCTTTGCCACGATGCCCCAACCGGTTTCTATCCACGGCAGATCTGTGCAAGTCGGCGGCCAATCAATCACAATGAAATCCGACTTGCATCGGACCCACGCTTGGGTTGTAGTTTTAGCGGTAGGAGCGGGTGCGTTACATTGTTGAAGTACCCAATGTTGGTTTCGCAACTACGCGGGTCTACATTTCATAAGTTGTCGGCATGCTGGAATGAGCTTCTCTTCCGGCTACTTCACATAAACCTTGGCAGTCACACCCTTGCTCTCGCTCTTGAACCCCGTGGTGCCCGCTGTGACGGACAAGTTGGTCTTGACCCATTCAGTTACGGCGGCGTGGGCGTGCACTTTTGTGCAACTTCGATACGCTAGCTCGGTAGGGGGGTCATCCTCAAACAAAACCCACCGCTTGTCACCCACGCCTATGAGGCAAAGCCAAAAAATCTCCAAGTCCGTAACATCCACGCTCGCCAAGCTCTTGCCGACCCACTGCTTGCAAAAATGAACGCGCTTGCGATTGGCTATTGCGGTAAGGTTGGGCTTCTTTTGATTGCAAAGGCGCCGATCTAGATTCGCTTTCACCAACTTGCGCGCGGTCTGCGATAAGGAAGATACTTTAACTTGCCGTGTGCTGGTTACATGTACGCTAACAACAAGCCTTGGGTGACGGCTGGTGTCGAGACAAGAGACGTGATTCAAACTAGAGTTGTTAGCTGTCTATAGCAGGCTAGCTAGTGATATCGTGCATCTGGCACTCTGTTGATGTTGAAGTTGAAGTTGATGTCCTGTACATAAGGACTTCTGGCAGAGGATATAATAGCTCTAGATAATCCTTGATTTGTTAAGGATCAACAGATAATAGATGTTAGATCCTTAACTAATCTACATAAGGACTTACTTACAACTGCGCTGTGCTACAAGGCGGCCATCGGTGCTCTATAACAGTCCCTCCACAGTATTTTGAATTAGTAAATGTAGAGAAGTATTTTGTCCCGCTACCCGCCGCCTCCCGCCTTTATGCAGACTATCCTGCCATCCTGGACACGCGAATTTTGGGCACCCCGTCTGTCGGTATTCAGCCTCTGACGCCCGCACTGCTGCCTTTTTAGCCGCCGGCACACTGCTCTCTCCCCTTCGAACCGCGGAAGCACGGTGGGCGCTAGTCGTTGTTTGCCTCAAGATTACCGTTATGTACCAAATACGATTATTATTTACCAAAGATTGGGATTCCGTCGCTTCGTTCTGCCGTTCGAGGCGACAGTTGCCCTCTGCTTCAGTGCCTGTCATTCTGACCGCCACACACGGGTCAAATCAACCCGAAGATCTTCAAACTCTTTTAGCCTACCTTGAGACGCCTGATTGATTGCCTCCTCGCATAGCGCACGCCGTTGAGGCGCCTCCCCTCTTCTGATTTCTGAATGAGCATGATAACTAAAAAAAAACGATAAATATAAATATGAATGAAGAATAATAAATGAGGAAATATTAATTATAGTATTCGAAGGTTAAATCAGAAATCACAGTGCACCCACCCTGTCTCCCCCCCATGTTCCTCCTCCATGTCCACCGACTTGGCCGGTACTCTCAACCTCTGCGTGTTACTGAACAGGAGAACGGGCGAGCCGCTGTCTTAGTGACGGCCTCCAGCTTTGTGTGTGTGAAGGGCGAAATGTCCCCTCCGGGCGCAACCCCTCCCGGTAAGGGCGAGGCGAGTGGTGGTAGTGGAGGGGGCAGTGCTGGCCGTGGCGCGGCGCGTGGTGGTGGCAATGCGCTGTCCGTCATTGATTTCAGAGAGGATATGTTTCCCGCCGCAGTCACTTTGGTCTTCCTGCTCCTCGGCCTGCTAAGAGGTACCCCCTTCCCTCTTTGCTATCCTTCACACCACTCGCTCCCTCTCCTCGAACACACCCACTGCTGCATCCGTGCTTGTGCCGTCCTTTCCGGCGGATTATTTTACTCGCGACGTCTCTTCATTGTGGCAATTTCTAATTTGTGTGTCGCTCGCAATGTTTTACCCAACGCAGTGTCCGGGCTGCGATGCTACTGTACTTAGGGAGCTAATCACGAGTGAAATGGGTTTGGGGGCGGACGCGGGGGAGGCTAGGCACAGTGACAGCGTGGGCCACGGCATTTCGTAGGAAGCGGGGGAGGAGGAGGAAGGGGGTTGTGTTGGTGGAATAGGTCCACAGAAAATGGCGAAACGTTGAGACTGTCTTCGTAATATAATTGATGTAAATAGAACTTAGAACCTTGTAGGGACAGACTGCCAGGCCAGCAGCAGGTTCCACGGCCCTGCCGTTCCCTCCCTTTTTTTGCTGCCTCTGTTATTACGCAGGAAACTGTCACGCGCGTGTGTACTCATGTTAAAATTGCTGTTGTAGAATGGATCCGCGTTTGTTGAGACACAGGCACAAACCAATCCACATAAGAGACACAAACCGCCACTTCACAGACCACCGGAGGTCTGCCACAGCCGATGCAGTGTGCTCCTGGCAGCGGGTGGGTAATGTTTGGAAAACAAGAGCTAACATTTTAGGTTACAGCGAATCCGGGTCGTCGTGCGCGGAAGGTGAGGGCCCGTCTGACTGCTGCTGCTCCCACAGCAGCGCGCGAAGGTCCTGCAGTGAGCGTGGAAGCGGCTGTATGTCAATGCAGTGCGCGTTGGGTGTTGCTGATACATAACCAAACGAAGAAAGGGAGGGAGGGTTAGGGGGCACCTGATGGGAGACGCCACCCATGAAGACCCGGAACCCAACCTGCTCCAGCTCCTCCTTAAGCCCTGAGCTACTCTGCGCTGGTCCCAAGGCTGGCAGAGGATCCGTTTGGTGTGTGGAGAGGCAGTGCTCGTGGAAGAGGTCCCTGACATGGACATGATAATATATCTTGAGTGTGCGTATGTAAATGTATGTGTGCGTGTGGTGAAAGGGGGTTGAGGGGTAACGTATTCTGATGAGGAGAGTGGGAGTAGCTAGTCTGCATGAGAGGAAGGGGGGGAGGCAAGGCCACGGGGTGCTTGGCCTCTGACCTATAAAATTCAACGTCGTTGTCGTGTTCGGTGGATTTGTAGACGCCGTAGAGGCGCACCTCTGTCATGTGGGCGGGCAAGTAGCGTATGAAGTAGCGAATGCGCCTAAGGTGGAGGGCGTCGTGCGAGATTCAACATCAGCTTGTTTGACGGGCACTCCATCTGTCGGTGTGATATTGCGTGTCTGTGTGGCGTGTTTAAGAGAGAGTGTGTGTGTGTGTGTTTGAGATAATAATAGGGACTGGGTGTGTTAGTGTGGCGTGGTCGCGTGTGAATGAGAGAGAGAGAGAGCAATAATGCATTTGTGTGTGTGGTGTGTCTGAGAGAGAAAGTGCAAGTGTGCGAGAGAGAGAGAGAGATATAATTTATGTGTGTCTCTGTGTTTGTGTGTCTTTCTGGCTATGGAGAGGTGGTTAGATGGAAGGCGCACCGTTTGGTGGAGCGACTGAACGACTTGACGTGGGAGGAGAAGTCCTTGCTTACTCTAACACCACGCAGGTATGCGTCTGTTTCGAGGCCGAGCCATTCCTGGAGGTGCACGCCAAGAGCAGAATAAGAATTCCTGATTCGTGGGTGAGAGTATCATTTTACGCGTAGCCTGCGTGGGTGGGGTGGCTGGGTTGTTTGGGTCGTTGGTTGATTTGTGTATACATATTAGTTGTAGTGCATTTGCATTCTACCCACTATTTGACAAAATCCTGAATTGGCCGAATAACCGACTGAATGAACAATTGGCCAATTTCCAAAATGTCATGCGTCTTGATTGGTGATTTGATCGATTTAATGTCCGAATGATTCATCGATTTGTTGAATGAGTGAATGATTTGCAGATGCGCGATTTTACTGCTACTACATATTGAGGGGATTACCTTGTTAAGCGCGAACCGAATAAATTCCAGCCCATACCACACAGCCCTTGGCACGGCGCGCTTGCGATTTCGGCTCCCGTAGTCCCAAACAAGGCAGCTGCGGCAGCGTCCGAGTGATCTATCAATGACCTCCTAATATGACCTTTGTGTGTGTGTGTGTGTGTGTGTGTGTGTGTGTGTGTGTGTGTGTGTGTTCGTGTGTTCGTGAGTGTGGATGTGTATGTTATCAAGTGTGTGTCTGTGTTTGAGTGTGGGCGTGAATGTGTGTGTACACGTTCTATTGCGTGTATGTAAGTCAGTGCGGGTGTGTGCATGTGTGTGGGCGTGCCTCAGCATGTGCGCATGCGCGTGTGCATGCGTGTATGCATGTTTTAGGTGTGTGTATGCGTGGGTGTTGGCGGGCGTGTGAGTGAGTGGGTGTGTGTATGTGGGTGTATGCCTCAGAGTATGTATGCGTGTGAGTGTGTGTGCGTATGCGCATGTGTGTGTTCTATTGTGTGTGTGTGTGTGTGCGTGTGTGTGGGTGTGTGTGTGAGAGTGTGCGTTCATGCGTGTGTGTATGATTCTTAGCGTGTATGTGTGCATGAGTGAGCGCGCGCTTGCACGCACGCGCGCGCTCAAGCGTGTGTGTGTGTTTGTGCGTATGTGTACGTCGTGTGTTAGAGTGTGTGTATATGTGTTTATTTGTGCGTACGCGTGTCTGGGTGAGTGTGGGTGTGTATATGTGTGTGTGTACGCGTGCCTCAGCATGTCTGTGTGTGTATCAGTTTGTGTATGTGTTACTGAATGTATGTGTGTGTGTGTGTGTGTGTGTGTGTGTGTGTGTGTGTGTAATTGTGTGTGTGTGAGTGCGTGCGTGCGTGTGTGCGTATGAGTGAGTGAGTGAGTGGGTGTGTGTGTGTGTGGGTGGGTGCCGAAAGACAGCAAGGAGGTGCTGCGCACGATTACCAGCGTCCTGTCGCCAATGCCATCAGCATGTTAGCGTCTACCTCGTTTATGATCTGCTCGAATTTCTGCTGCTCGCAGGCTGTGCTCTGAATTCGGCAGTACGCGAAAGGCAGCCGCGCTTCCCGCAACACCGGCAGTGCCTCTAGGCCGTTTGTGAGGTTCAAGAAGTGGGCGCAGTCCTCGAGGGCAGGCAGGTTAGAGCTCATGCCTGGAAGCAACTATACATGTCGTCAGCGGCGCGCGGTGATAAGGGGCGACAGTATCCCTTGAAACTGGGTTATCGGAAAGAGGACGAAAGTGAGAAAAAGCGGCTACGCGCGTACCGACGCATCCGGGAACAACACCTTTCCGGAAGCTGGAAATAACACCCTACTAGCATCGCTACCATCAGACTCCGCGCGTGGGCAGGAGTCGCGTCGTGTGTTCCAGTTTACTGCGACAGGAGGTCGCAATCCGCGACTGCTCTTCGGCAGCGACCGGATGGCACGACTCGGCCGACATGGCGCATCGCTTGCATTCCGTCTGCTAACGATATGAAGTGGGCCGCCGTTACTTTTTGTCACCAGGCAACCGAACCCGCCGTGGATGTTCGCGCGTATCGTCATACTTTCAGCAGCAAGCATGTATTTCTAAGCAGCGGGTAGCGTCTCAAGCACACGAGTGCTAGGGGACCCAGCTTGATTGCCTAACTTTCGGACGGGGTCGCGGCCGCCAAAGCTTGTGACTGTCGATTTATCTCATCGGATATGTGTGCTGGAAGAAAGGGCGGTACGGGGACATTTTAAATTTGAGCTGGTTTTCCTCGTTATTTCCCAAAACTTCGGAGAATTAATGAATTATCTTGATTATGGGGACATTTTGAGGATGTTCAGCCAATTTAAGGTTGTTTCCCAGCTTACCCGAAACACCCCGAAACATCCGGTAATCATCCGGTAGTCATTCATTGTTCGGTATTTACAATTTGAGCTTGTAAGGCAGTGATGCTGTGGCATGCCTTCCTGTTCCTCGGGCTTAGGTTTTTTCTTCCTTTCTTTCTTTTTCTTGCTTGGTGGCCTCCACTGCTTTTTCTTGTAAGAAATTTTCATGTAATTTGAGCTTGTTTCAAAGCTTTGACGAGCAAGTTGTTACCCGAATAATGCTAGCTGTAAATTACTTAATCTTTAGGAGGAATTTCCCTAAGCTTTGCTGGAGAGTTACGGGGACATTTTTGGAATTACAGCAACGACCTTTTCAAAGTGATGTAGATAATTTTCCTTTGAGTTATATCTTAACTCATGAAGGGGGTTTTGTCGCGTTACAAATCGCCGTTAGCTCTTCCCCGGTCGGCGGGCGGTTGTCAATTGTAATTTTCGTCGCGTACCCATCCCACCAAAATGGTGCAAGACCATAGGGCTATGTCCCCCCCCCCCCCCGTTGCTCACACGGATGAACATCTCGTTAGATTCCATAGACGAGATGTTCCACTCGCCCAAATATGTTGATGCGAGAGCCGACCCGTTTATGCTTGCGTGTATCGCCTAACGGTGATCGTCTACCGACAAGGCAAAGAAATGCCACGTATTTTTCGTAAGGTTAGATTGTGAGTCGCTGAAGATTAAGGATGACAGCTTTTTTGTGTTCGAAATAATTAGTATTCCCAAACCCGTTTTCCTTAACACTAGAAATCGGATCTCGTCGGAGGGGTCGACTAGCGGCTTTATCCAAAACGTCATCGTTCCGGACCGGACGAACTCGCCGTAGTCCACTCCCGCTTCAGCGATATCGGAGAATCTCGCGTAGGAATTTGACCCGTTGAACAATATCATATCGCCCTCGGCAACTGTGTTGTTTCCGTGGTCCACCAATTTCATGTCGAGGATTTCACGGCGGATACGCACGTCTCCGACCGGCTGCGGCCCCGCCGTGTTGCCGCGGGCATCGATAAGCTCAACCCAAAAGTCGTGGGTCCCGCCCACGAGTCCGCTCACTGTGGTGACGCCATCCAAGTACCTTTTGACGCCAGTAGCGTGGGTTTCCGTCGACGAGTTGAGCACCGCCGCGGTGACGTTGGTGTACTCAAGCGGAACTTCAGTGACGGTGTTACGGTAAAGCCGTACCTCGGTGACGCCACTCATTTTGGATTAGAGTAAGATTTTTCGATGCACCCGGGAATATTCGGTGCGTTCTCCTCAAGCCGGTTCATCTCCGTTGGCATGTGGCGGATGAAATCTCCCTCCGACGCGTACTCGGCATCTTGCAGGCGACGCAAAGTACATTATGTGTTGATGTCCCGGACCACTTCCCCGAACCGTGATGAGTAGTTGTCGTGGCGCTCCGCTTTGTTCGGCTACTCAAGCCCGCTGCTCAAGGCCGACACTCTAGGCACATTGCTTGAGGAAGCCTATCGATAAGTGGGTACCGACTAGGGGAGGCGTTGATCGAACCCATGGATCGAGTTGCCGCTCTGCAGAATATGGTGGGTACGAAGATGGTGTGGACCTCCGCCGCCAGGCCGTGTCGCTCCTCCGGCTGCGACCCTCCACCGGCCTGCGTAGTTTCTCGACTCGCCCCCAAGGCAAGCTCGAGTCTAACATGGTTGGTCGATTGTCAACGAGCGCCATGCCCAAGTGCCGCTTCCGAGCAGTCCGTTGCGATATCCAACGCCCGCCGCCAACTCAGATCCGCCCGTACCTCGTCGCCGCCAAACGACCCTCGAGACACATGTCTCGCCCGTAGACCGGAAAGTATGCACGGAGCATCAAGTCTTGAAAAGGAATCTCGGATAAGCCGAGAGGGAGATCATGACGTTGGTGTACTGAGGATATTTTTAAAAGCCTTCCGTAATGAGTCTTTCCGACAGCTCCTAATCCGCGGATCACAGCCGCCGAATTTCACCCCGCCTAGCCTCCAACCGTGCCAAGCCTGACACGGCTACATGGTTACCAATGCCCACCACGAGGAGGTGAGGGTGAGTGCCGATGGACCCGCGAACGCACCCCTTTCTAGGGCCGCCGCCGTAGCGCCGCCAGCGGGCGCTCCTTTCCTATACATACGGCCATGCGCATGGAGTGGGAGTGAAGACCATGGGATACGTTTTTGCATCCGGTCCATCCTTAATGTTGCAATAGCTAGAACACACATCCACACCATTTCCACCACATACAACAAATGACCCACATGATCCATCATGCCACACGGCTCCTCCCCGCCCACACTGAAATGCCTAGTCCGAACCCAACGCGACGCCGGCACATTCTTCCACCATACCCCCCCTCTCCCTCACCAATCCCATCGCCTTCACACTCTGCGCCCACTTCACCCGCCAGGACGACACCCTCCTCGCCTCCCTACGTGAGAAAGCTACCCACATCACCGAACCACACAGTTACAAACAAGCATACTACGACTTCACACCCCGCCGAAAGTCCCTCCTCCACCGCCTCACTCCCCTATGGCACAACAACATCACCATATGGCCACAAGTCCTTCTCCGCGCCTCCAGCTCCTCCCTCCTTAAACCACGTAAATCCATATCCACTCTCGAAAGAGCCACCGACTCCCTCTCTGTCCCAATCCGTTTCCTCGCCGCGGTCTTTACCGAATTCACCCACACCATTCACAACCGCCTCCCCACCACACACCCAACCATTAAACATGCCACCCCACCCACCATCATTCACCCATCATGGAATCATGGATTCCCCTCCTAATACCCCATCTCCTCCGCTCACTTACCACCATAACCCCCGGCATCCGCCCACCCTGCATCCACAACACCCCACCCCTCGCCAGGGACTGGATCCGCCATTTTTTTGTTGGGTTCGGATCCATGAGTACTTGATTTTTTTGGATCCGGAACTAGTGAGTACCTCTAAAAAAGGGATCCGGATCCCGCGATTACCTGTGATTCTAGGGTTCGGATCCCGCGATTACCTGTGATTCTAGGGTTCGGATCCAGCGATTACCTGTGATTCTAGGGTTCGGATCCAGCGAGTACATGTGTTTTCGGTTCCGGAACCGAGTACATGAGTACTTCTAAATTTTTGGTTCCGTTGGATTCGTTGGGTTCGCGATTCCAACAAGTACTCGAAGTACTCATGCAAATTGATACCAATTGCGCATTTTGGGTTGAAATTTGTACTGCAAATTCAATTCCTACATCTCTACTAGTTCTATGCGCCTGCTCATGCTTGGATCCCATACAATAGATTTTGACTGAGGTATCCTTAACACCCTCTCTGAATTTCCAACAAGCTCCTCTTCTGTACGTTGGATAGCCGTCGATGACAAGCTCTTCCCTGATCTAGACGGTCTACTACTTCCCGCTTGCCCCGCCATTGTTGCTAACTATGATAGGAGTTGGATGTGGACGGGCAGATTATGGTGGATTTCAAGCGCGTACGCACCGTTTAACTGGCCCTTGGGTGGGCTACAATCGATTCAAGGCTGCGGAATGACAACAATCAGGGCTATTGAACCAATCCTAGACATACACCTCAGCAGATTTGCATTGCCAAGTACCTCCCAAAAAAACAGCGTGTCACTTCGGGCCACCACATAATCGTGAGATACTCGGAATCGTGAGTACTGATTGGGTATCGCGATTCCACATCGTTTTGGGAGGATGAGGTACTCGCGATTACCGCGGATCCATTAAAGTACGATGAAAACCGTATCCAACGATTACTTACAATAACTGGTACCGGATCCTACGATTACTTACAATAACTGGTACCGGATCCAACGATTACTTACAATAACTGGTACCGGATCCAACGATTACCCGTGATTCTAGGGTTCGGATCCCGCGATTACCTACCGAACCTAGGGTTCGGATCCAACGATTACCTGTGATTCTAGGGTCCGGATCCCGCGATTACCTGTGATTCTAGGGTCCGGACCCACGAGACCGAGTCCGAACCCGAGTAGTCTCGGGGATTCGCGGAGCCGTAGGATCCGGATCCAGTCCCTGCCCCTCGCCCCCACCACACACATCGAAGCTGTACACCTCCCCCCCTCGGAGAACCCCTACCCTCCTTGTGACGTCATACGCCTTATCTCCAAGCACAAGGACATTAAGGAAGGTCAAACACAATACATGGTCGAATGGACCCCGGAACACCTCAAGGAGTGGGACATCCAAATACAACTCGACGACGGCTCCCCCCTCATCTCCTCCGCCCCCACCTCGGTATGCCCCCCCACCCCCTCCAAGTCCATTTGCTCTATCTCCCACGACACCCTTCACCCAGACCCCACTTCACCTTGTAGCACATGTCCGCACTTTGCCATCCACTCCCACTGCCGCGCAGCTCAAGGACCCGACACGTGGCAATGCGATTGGTGCGGCCAAGGCCATCAACACGACCTCACTCGCCTACACAAGCTCTAGTGGGCTCCTTACCTTCAACTCCACGACACTAATAGTGAGACCCCCTTTGGCCCCACTGCCCTGACTGCCTTCAATACCGGCTTTGTTCCATCCACATCCACCATACTACCCGACCCCGGCCCCACACCATGGTATCACTCCCTCATATCCTTCAACCGATACGTTGACATGCTCCCCAACGGCAAATTCACCATCCATTCCCACCCCACCCTAGCCGACCCAACCATCCTATGCACCCCCGACTTCCGCGCGGTCACCACCCGCTCCGGCCCCCGCACCCGACATCTATACCAACTCTTCCGCCCATACCTCACACACCGCACATTCGAAGAAGAGGTCTACCATTTCATCACACAACTCGGATCCCTCTTAGAAATCCGCTCACCCACATTAGCCACCACCACACGCAACAGATGGGCCACACGGGAGGACCTCCTCTCCGCCCTTCGCACCACCTTTCATATACAAAAAGAACTCTACTTAGGCCCCCTCAACAAGTCTATGCACTCCCACACTTACCACTCGCTCTACCCAAAGACATAGTCTTCTCATCTAGCGGTAGTAACGCACCCTACACGTGGCACAACACTAACAACGCTAACCCGGAATACAACCACAAATGCATGCGACGCGCCATGGAACACGCAATCACTAGCGCTCAGTACGCAACCACGCATTCCCGCTGCGCCACCATTCTCATACTCCCCGGATGGGAACACACACACCATACTGCCACTCCAAATACATCTCCTCAACCCCCCTCGCCAATGCCATTCGCCAACACTGGCCGGGTACCGAAGTCGACATTCTTCCCATAGTCATGAGTCGCACAGGCACACCCCACATATCCACCATTGCCAACCTCACCTCCCTTCTCACCCTCCGCACCGACCCACATGACAAACTCATCTCAAAAACCCGACTCGATACATCACGAATCCTGGCATAACTCCACTTGCACACCGTCCTATGGCTGCACCATCTTCTTCTCATCTGCCGCATCAACTCTAGCACGACCACACGACGCACCTTCCCTTCTCGCACCCACACCCGCCCTTGACTAACATCCGCAACCAACACGCTCGACACACTCCCCCCCCGAGGGGGGGGGGGGGGGGGGGGGGGGGGGAGTGAAAACCCCCGCGATCATTTGGAGAGGTTAGATTTAGGCGGTTAACGGTCTTAAAAAATTTCTGCATGGCATAGTTGGGAGGGCCCATAGATAGCAGCCGGTTTCACTCGGTGCATGTTGTAAACAATTTCAATCTCAATCTCAATCCAATTTGTTGTAATCAATTTATGGTTTTATCTTGTTTCCAAGGTACGGCAAGGGGCAACACAAAACAATGAGAATGATTTACAACATGTACCGGTTTCCGCCGGCTGCTGTCGATGGGACTTCCCAACTAAGCCATATACGAAACTTACTAGTTGGGGCTAGGCCGTCGGCGCATGCTCCGTCATCTCCGAATATTGTTGGGGTGTCTTAAATCCTACCCGGGGGACGATATGCACTGTGTGAGCGGTGTTGTCAAGGGATGGTGCGTGTGTTTTGGCGTTTGGTCTAGATGATTGTCCGTAGTGTCAGTGCCTTGACCGTGTTCTGAGTCGGTATATGAGGAAGGAGGGTGCAACCATTGTACAATGTGAGTGTGGAGCTAGGACACAATGCGTGTGGTATCGATGAGGCGCGATTTTATTGTACATTCATCCACAAAAGTCCGGACATGCATTATGATAAGCATCAGCTTGTTAATAATACGCTCCCCTCTCACCACGTCAAGCACGACGATGCCCGAGTACCACCCAATCGTAGGAGAGCCGAGAAGCAAGCAGTAAGCCGCCATACGGGGTGGTTAGACCTCAGCTTAAAGCGGGTGTTGTCGGTGGAGTTTGTCGTATTAAGCCCATGACTTCCCGGGAAATTGTCTGAACTACACACGTCATTCAAACGCCACGCTTGGACATTGCTCAAGCGCTCATACCAAGCTGCACACTTCTCCCTATTCCAGACAACCGCATTTTTGGGGGCTTTTTGGAGGGGATTTGGAGGCGTGGGTGCCGTGTTCAATGCGCGAGGTTTGGTTTGCGGGTGTGAAAATAGAGCACGGAAGTTCGCGCCGTAGGCACGGGTTGTGTTTTTGGAAAGCAAGCGAGCAAAAACGCGTATGACGCAGGTTTGGATAAACACTGCACGCTATAAACATGCGAGGGCGATTGGCTTAGGGGAGGGGCGAGGTCCAACTTGGCCGTTAGGGACGCATCACGTTGGCGGTGGTGTTTGGAATGCTTGGGTATGTGCGTGTGCCAACCACACCCGCCCCACGCGTGGCACGCGTCGGGAATTAGGCTCGGAGGTCAATAGAAATGAAGAATTGGTAAACATATATCGACAATCCCCGCACAAATCGTCTCACGAGCTGAGCCGACTTCGATGGGTGTTACTTGGCACTGCGGCTGAGCTTTGCCAGAATAATTCGTAAATTTAAGTAATTCATAACAAATCAATTTGTGGGTGTTTGAACTCCGGAGTATGTGCGTTTGACGCGCATTGAAAAGTCGCGTCCAACGACACCTGTTTAAAAATGTTTAATCATATGTGAGTAAGTTATGATCGCTTGAACACTGTGGCCGAAAGCGGCTTGCCCTTGGGTTGTGCACGTATCGGTGGTAAGTCTACATACACGATTTCGTGCGTTTCCCCCACAGCGGCCTGCCCAACCCCTTTTCCCTCCGTCACCTATGCATTGCATTTGCGCGACCGTCGCATCAACGTTCATATTGCGGCGTTGTGCGCCCGTTACTCTTTTCGTCTAACCAACACGGCGACTGTTTGAAAGGGCGTGCCGCACGGGTGCGGGCGCGATAGCCCCAAGTACACAAGCCCGGCAGTGTTTGAACTCGCCCCTCGCAGTTGTCGGCGCATTCCATTTTGCGCGCAAAGCATTGCCTGGGATTTCAGGATATTTGTCAATAAATCGACGCATGGTTACATTTTCTACTTGCGAAGGTGCGAAATCTTGTCCGGACTTTTGTGGAGGAGTGTATTATTGTATCCCGGGGGTCAATGCATAGGGTGACACGCGATGTGATAGTAGGGACAGTGAATGATTGTTGGGTTCCAGTGCGACGCATTGTTATGGGAATAGATTCACTTTGATGTCGGGCCCGTGGCTTCGAAAAGCGTTGGCGGGGGGTGTACTTTGTGCGTATGAGTTGCGCGGCATGGGATAGGTTGTTATCATTGTAATATTCCCATTCGCTAATTTGAGTCTTTTCAATCGAGAAATAGCGGTGTCGAGCGTCAGTGTGCCTCAACACAAAACAATGTGTCGCCCTACCGTATATTGTGCTCAAGAAGTCCAAGGGCACTTCACAGACCCCTTCACAGCCACTTCACAGACACTTCACAGCCCTAAAGGTATTTTAATAACCGAATGCGAATGAAGTGTCATTTATTTGAACGTGCGGCAGTAAGGCGCCATGATTGAGGGGGCATGGTTGGCGATTGGCTCATGTAGGTTGCGTCACGATTTTAATCAAACGGTGAGTACACTACACTACACACACACACACACACACACACACACACACACACACAGAGACACACAGACACACAGACACACACACACAGACACACACACACACACACACACACACACACACACACACACACACACACACACACACATCCCTTGAAGATCTTTCTCCGTTGGCGCAAAATTTAATGTTTGCCACCGATGTGCCGCCTTGAGCAGCGTGTGAAGCCACTTCCCTTCGCTTTTTGTGGTGATAAGCAGCTGTGGCGGTTAGCCTCCTCAAGCTAAACGCTAGCACAAATCACTTCTAATCTGTCTAGTTCTGTCGTTGCAAGATGGCAAAAAGATGTTGTCGAGAGATGCTAGTGAAAGATGTCTCACTGCTGTACTTAAACAGTATATGACGTAAGTGAACAATGGAATTGTTAAATGGTTCTGTCACCTCCCTCTACTGCACTGGGCTTAAATAGGTTTCTGCCCAGATAGCTTACTCTTGCTTGCTGCGCTTACGTGTTAGGCGTTAGGGCTGTCTAACCGTCGTCATCTGTCGTGAGACGCGGCCTGCCTAGCATTGGGTTTCACGACGCGGCTCCTTCTGCATCGAAGAACTCGCTTAGGCGCGTCATCTTGCTAGTTAGATTAACTGTGCGTATCTGTACGTACCGGGAGGTACTGGTCGTACTGTAGCATCAACACCCTTTATGAATATTGCAGTAGCGACGTACCCACGTGTGTCTGTCCGTCCGATGGAAAAGCACGAATCGGAATTAGTAACGAGTACATGTACAATGTCTTGCAATGTACTGTTGCATGACTGTACTCGTCACACTCGTATCCTGCCCCTCTTGATAGATCTTTGAGGCCGCCGCGAGGCAGACCTCCGTGGTCTAAGCTCCTTTACAAAGCAGTTACTGGGACTCAGGAATGCGCGCTGGGTAAGCGTGCATGAAGTCGATGTATGCCTGAGTCTTGGCAAACTTGTGCCATTGGGGCGTCTCCAAGAAATCTTGTAACGCTGTCGTTCGGTGTACTTCGTTTAACCGGTGCCAGACAGGTGGAATGTCGTTATCGCTGAAGTGTGTCATGAAGAGCACATATTTGCCTCGTCGTCCAGGTGGCGACTTGATGCACACAACAGAGATGTGTGAGACATCAAACTCCTCGTCGTCTCCTCCATGTACAATTACCGGAACAACTAGTCGTAGCGGAGCGGTAGAGCAGGGTCGTAAATTGTTGACATGGAACACAAGATGTAAGCGTATTGTCGCTGGAAGTTTCAATCTGTAAATGTGTTTCCCAATTTGCTCTTCCACTGGAAAAGGTCCAAGCTGTCTGTCTCTGAGTTTCCGGTTCGGTTGTCCACGTAAAAAAAAGTTTGCTGTGACGACTGACACCTTGTCTCCTTTAGCGAAGTGTGGCGCTCTTGCATCTCGTCTTTGTGTAGCTTTAACACTGAGCGTACCATGGTATGTACTTCATATAACAATCTTAACCGTTCTGCTCCGTCTTGCGAAACTGGAATTGATGGTCGCATGCTGAACAGCAGGTCGGGAGGCTCCTCAGGAGAGAACCCAAAATTAGCCTCAAACGGTGGGTGCTCAATTCCGAGTGCACGCGATGCGTTGTACGCAAATTCCACTTGTGGTAGTAGCGTTGTCCAATCACAGCCATCATAGCACAGAAGCAACGAAGAAGCTGGTGAAACGTGATGTTCACGCGTTCTGTCAGTCCGTCTGTTTCTGGATGTCGACTAGAAGACGTGTTCAGGCGCGTTCCGAGGCGTCGCCAAAGTGTCTGCCAGAAGGCACTGACAGATTTCGGGTCGCGATCACAGACCATCACTCGGGGTAGTCCATGCAAGCGGTAGACTCCCTGTAAAAACAAAGTTGCAGTTTCTTCGGCAGTAACAGTCTCTGTACACGGCAGAAAATGGGCCATTCGAGTTAGATTGTCTACTACAATCAGCACATTGTTAAAGCCATTGCTCTCAGGTAAGTGTGTCAAGTAGTCAAGACCAATTGTGTGCCACGGTCTGGGTGGAACAGGTAGTGGGTAAATAGTCGCAGCCATCTGCGGTCGAATCTTTGCTCGTCGACATACGACGCAGCGTTCACAAAAAACTTTCACATCTTGGCGAATTCGTTTCCACCAGAATCTGTCGAGTGCTTTAGCAAGAGTGCTAGCAACTCCTCTGTAACCAGCTGACGAACTTTCGTGCAGTTCTGTGATCAATCTCAGTCGGAGCTCAGAGTTCTGTGGAATACAGAGGCGATCGAGGCGCCAAAAATATCCGTCTCTTGCTTCAATCCGGCTGTCTTTCGTCCACTCACCCTCGTCCCCATAAAACGAGTCTTGGGAGTGCCCCTCGCGAATGAGATCAGCGAACTCAGGGCTCAGCTGCAACGCGTTTACAGTCAGTAAATTCAACTGTGCGTCTTCAAACAACAGCTGGGACTTCCGTCGTAATTCTCGATCTAACGGAACCTCGCCATCCCAAAATAATGGAACTGTGGCCTCAGGTACGAAGTTTGGACGCCGGCTTAACGGGTCAGCTTCGTTCAGAGCTCCCTTGCGATATGCAAGTGTCATCGAGCCCACAAACGGTTGCAAATCCCGTAGGTATCTTGCTTGCCGCTTGTTCAACATGTTGTTCGGTTGCCTGAGCGAATGTCGTAGTGTGTCGTGGTCTGTTACGACAAGGAACTTAGAGCATCCTTCAAGATAGCACCTCCAATGCTTGACAGCTTCGCATACGGCCAAAGCTTCTAAGTCGTACGCAGAGTAAGTGTTACCACGCTCATATGGATTCAGCTTACGCGCCCAGTAAGAGACTAGTTGAAGACCTCCTCCTTGGTCTTGCAACAGGACTGCTGCAATCCCCACTGTTGAAGCATCTGTAGCCACGGTGAACGTCGCGTCCGAGCTGACCTCCGGAAGGATCAGGCATGGCGCGGAAATGAGCCGTAACTTGAGAGTCTCAAAGGCTTCCAAACAGGCAGGCGTCAGCGTAACCTTTTGTGGCTGGGACTTCCGCAGTAAGTCCGTCAATGGAGCCGTAAGGTCGCTAAAATGATGTATAAATCTGGCGTAGAAGTTGCAGAACTATACGAAACTGCGAACCTCCTTCTGCGTCTTGGGCACTCGCCAGTCTGCAACGGCCTCGACTTTCTTTGTGGAAACCGAAATTTTACCGGCTGATACAGTGTAGCCCAGGTACTCCATCTCTTGCAGTCCGAAGAAGCACTTCTTAAGGCGTAATTTCAAGCCCTCCTCCGTGAAGCGTTGTAAAACGAGACGCAGGTGCTCCAAGTGTTCCTCCAGAGTTCGACTGTAGATACGGACGTCATCGAGATAGACAATAACGAACTTATGTAAAAAGTCGCGAAGTATGTCATTCATCATCCGTTGAAACGTAGCTGGTGCATTGCACAGGCCAAACGGCATGGCGACCCATTCCATTAAGCCATCAGGGGTCTGAAACGCCGTCTTGTGGATGTCCTGGTCACGCACTCGAACTTGCCAAATGCCAGGGGCGATGTCGAGGTGGGTGTAAAAGTTCGCGTCCTTAAGTTCGTCGAGCGTGTCGTCCACACGCGGAAGTGGGTAAGCATCTTTACGCTTAACCTCATTAAGGCCACGGTAGTCAATGCTCAGACGTAGCGAGCCATCAGCCTCGCACAAAAAGAATAGGCGAGCCGAACTCACTATAGCTGAGACGGATCAGACCAGCCTCCACTGCGTCTTTGAGCTGTCGATTGAGCTCAGCGCGCTATGCAGGTGACAGTCTTTTCAGCCGTTGGCGTCGCATCGGGCCAGTTGTTACAATGGGATGATCCCACTGTCGGCTTACATGTGGAGAGTCGACAGGTTGCAGTAACTCCGGGAAGTCATCGTAGAGTAACGACCGGAAGTTGTCACGTTGTTTTGCTCTTAGCTCCTCTCCAATGTGAAAATCGTTTGGTTGGTCAGCGGCTGACGTAAGTTCAATGACGTAAAATTCAGCATGACGTCCCCTGCTGCGGCGCGTCTTGCGCATGAGTTTCTGAACCTTAGTAGACGATAGTAACAGACACTCAGGGCGTCGTTCCTCGAGCGTAGTCTCCACAGATGTGCCGTCCATCAGAGTGAAAACCTTGGTTGTACCAAAGTATAAAGAGGCATGTTCGTCACCAAGCCATGGTAAACCGAGGATTAAATCAATAACACGTAAATCACGTAAGACGTAAAAATTCTGGTGAAATTCGTGTCGAGCCAGCTCAAAAGTAACATCACAGACTGTCGAAGAAGTCACTCGTTGTCCGTTGGCAAGTCGAACAGGGGTCTTAGTCACAGACTTCCGAGTTTGTAAAGCAAAGCGTCGTACGAAGTCCTCAGACACGAAATCAAGCGTCGCAGCGCAATCCTATAATCCAGAAATTTGTAGTCCGCCATCAGGAGTTTTCACAGTCAGCTCAACCCGAATTAACGGGCGAGCTTCCGTGAGGTCAGTCAGTAGGGCTGTAGCTGGCGGAGAAAATTGTCGCAGCGTAGCGATGGATTGTTCCGCTTCGCCAGAGAGTACAGGTACCGAGGGGGGTTGGTCACATGTTGTAGGTGATGTCGAGTCGTAAAACGCACAATCTGCGTCGACTAACCACAGCTGTACATGCCAAGGAGTTGGAGCAACCACCTCCTGTTGCGCTGGATTCTCCAGTGACTGGCGAGTAAAAAGTTGTGTCCGCGCTGGGAATTCTTGGTAGAGTTTCCAGTGCTTAGTCAGAGGAGTAAATTTTGCCCATTTCGGTAGTACAAAAACAGCCATCGTAGATGTCGGAGATGTTTGACGACAATCCTCAAAATGCTGTGCAATCTGCTCAGCTAACTCCCAAGGTGGATTAATGAACACCCGTTCTCCTGTCAAGTCCCTCTCAAGAATCGAGTCACTCGGCGAACATAGAGGTAAGTCACCATGCGAGTTTAGACCTTCATCATCAGCACATCCCTCCAATGTGAAGTTGAATCGTGCATGCAGAGGGTCAAAGACAGAGTCAACGAGTTTCCAATCAATCGAACGTCTTGTTACAGGTTTACGACTCTGTCTCTGCTTTGTCTGACGACGACGACCTGCTACAAGAGGTGCAGGTGTCGCTATTGTAGTCGATGGAGATGTCGAAGGCGTGTCGACGACCTCTGTCGCTAACATTGTCTCAGAACGAACAATAGATGTAGCCGGCTGCTCCAGTTCGCTAGTAGAACAGCCTTGCCACCATCATTGCTTCTTAGACTGAGGCGGTTCCATAGGTGCCTTGCCCTTCCACTCCGGGCACTGAAACAGTCGGTGTCCCTTCTTATGACACTTGAAGCAGAGTCCCTCCTCCATGTGCCTCTTGCGCTCCTCAAGGGTCATCGCATTAGCGAGTGTGTTGAAGTCAACACGGCCAGTGTTTGAAGATGTTTGACCACGGCCACCACTGTTGCCTCCACTGTTGCCTCCACGTCCACGGCCTCGACCACGGCCACCACCATTACGCTTCCAGATCTTACAGGCTCCGACGAGGGGGTCGTCAAAGTTGCGCTTCCTTGTGGGTTGAGCAGACGGGCCTGCTGAAGACCGCATACTCCCGAGTTCCGGCGAATCTTTTACGACGTCATTCAGGAAATTCTGCAGCTCCATTAGAGTGACGTTGTAACCCTTTTGCGACCGATGTGACTTAGCTTGGGTCTTCATGGCAAAGTTAGCCAGTCCATTGATGAAGCGTACGCACTGAACATCGGTTGTAAGGTTTTGACTTGACCGACGTAAGAAGTCGTTGAAATGCTTGACGTAGACAGCGTAACTCATGCTGCCTTGCGTAAAGTCAAGCAGAGCGTTAATCGCGTCATCTTGAATGTTCGGGAGAAACGTAGTCTTGCGTAACTCCGCGACAAGCACGTCATAGATAGACGGAATAGCAGCTTGGTTTTTACGGTTCAGCCACCACCCATTCAAAGGTCATGAGAACTGTGACGTAACCCAGATTACCGAGTCGTACGAATCAGCCGTAATACCGAGCAATAGAAAGCGCTGAGGTTGCGCTTCAAGCCAGTCCTCCAAGTCACGGGCATTGCCTCCAGACTGATACGGGGAGTTAATCGCAGCCTTGCGTTGCGTCTCCGTAAGTGTCACAGGTAGTCCAACCAAATTCCGAGTAGGCATTGAAGCACCCACACGTAAATCAGTCGGCCCCTCACCATACAGCTGATTAATATAGCCTCGAATTAGTAGCCAGACATGACCAGCATCCACCGACGAAAACCGGGGGCACATGAAGAACTGTCTTGGGATAGTCGTGTCGTCATGGAAGAGCGGCTGATGTGTGTAGACTGCACGACGAAAAGTCTCCCATTGAGTCATGTAACCGAAGTGAAGTAACTCGCTCTTGTGTTTCACATCTTGAAGTAACCCCGTTTGAGCGGGCGTAAGATTCAGACCGTCAATGTTAATCGTTTCCGGGACGACGTAAGAACCATCCGGATTAATCGTAGATTCTGCAGTAACAGCCTGCTCAAGCTGAGCATGAGTACGTAAGTGGCTCGTAGCAAACAGTACGGGGACAAAAGCCGAGTACACGTAAACAAGCTGTTGTCCATCAGGTAACGCAACTCGAACAGGGGCGTCACTCAACAACGTCAAATCGTCCGGAGTCAAAGTGAGACCGGTTTTCTCGTGTAACTCACGAACGGCAGCATCAACAGGCTCTTCGTTAGCTGCAACAGAGCCTGTCGGGAACCAAGTTTTACCGGTGCGAGGCTCGCGTTGTAACACAAGCTTAACGTTCGACAAGTTTGTTCCTCCAACGTGAATTACGACCACCACGTAACGTCCAGGTCCAACAGAAGCCATATCGAATCAATCAAGCAACGTCGAACGTATCAATTGGTAGCGAAAACGTGCGTCGACCAAGGAGCTCCGAAACCAGTGTGGCGGTTAGCCTCCTCAAGCTAAACGCTAGCACAAATCACTTCTAATCTGTCTAGTTCTGTCGTTGCAAGATGGCAAAAAGATGTTGTCGAGAGATGCTAGTGAAAGATGTCTCACTGCTGTACTTAAACAGTATATGACGTAAGTGAACAATGGAATTGTTAAATGGTTCTGTCACCTCCCTCTACTGCACTGGGCTTAAATAGGTCTCTGCCCAGATAGCTTACGCATGCTTGCTGCGCTTACGTGTTAGGCGTTAGGGCTGTCTAACCGTCGTCATCTGTCGTGAGACGCGGCCTGCCTAGCATTGGGTTTCACGACGCGGCTCCTTCTGCATCGAAGAACTCGCTTAGGCGCGTCATCTTGCTAGTTAGATTAACTGTGCGTATTTGTACGTACCGGGAGGTATTGGTCGTACTGTAGCATCAACACCCTTTATGAATATTGCAGTAGCGACGTACCCACGTGTGTACGTCCGTCCGATAGAAAAGCACGAATCGGAATTAGTAACGAGTACATGTACAATGTCTTGCAATGTACTGTTGCAGGACTGTACTCGTCACACAGCAATTGAACACGAATATATCAACGCGCATACGGTACTACACTCCTCTACACAATTCCGGACATGCATTATGTTATAAAACTTGAGGGGAGCTAGTCAAGAACACGCTCCCCTATCACCACGTCAAGCACGATGACACCCGAGTACCACCCAATCGTAGGAGGGCCGAGAAGCAAGCCGTCATCCAGGGTGGTTCGACCTTAGCTTAAAGCGGGTGTTGTCGGTGGAGTTTGTCGAATCATAAGCCCATAAATTGCCGGGAAATTGTCTGAACTACACACGTCGTTCTGAGCGCCACGTTTGGACATTGCTCAAGCGCTCATACCAAGCTGCATGTTACTCCATGTTCCACATAGCCGTATTTTTGGTGACTTTTTCTAAGGGGTTTGGAGGCGTGGATGCCGTTTTCAGTGCGCGAGGTTTGGTCTGCGGGTGTGTGAATGGAGCACGGAAGTTCACGCCGCATGCACGGGCAATGTTTTTGGAAAGCAAGCGAGCAAAAATGCACATGACGCAGGTTTTGATAAACACTGCACGTTGTAAACATGCGAGGGCGATTGGCTTAGGGGGGAGGGGCGAGGTCCAATTTGGCCGTTAGGGACGCATCACGTTGACGGTGGTGTTTGGAATGCTTGGGTATGTGCTTGTGTCAATCACACCCGCCCCGCGCGTGGCACACGTCGGGAAATAGGCTCGGAAATCATTAGAAATAAAGAATAGGTAAACATATATCGACAAACCGCGCACAAATCGCTTCATGACGTGAGCCGAATTCAACGGGTGTTACTTGGCACTGCGGCTCAGCTTTGCCGGAATAATGCGGAAATTGAAATACTTCACAGAATATTTTTTGTGAATGTTTGAACTCCAAAGTAGGTGCGTTCAACGCGGCGCATTGAAAAGGCGCGTCCATCGGCACGTGTTTCAAACGTTTTGACCATATTTGAGTAGGTTATGATCGCGTGAATATTGTGACCGAAAGCAACTTGCCCTTGGGTTGTGCGCATATCGGTGGTAAGTCTGCATACACAATTTCGTGCGTTTCCCCCACAGCGGCCTACCCAACTCCTCCTGCCTCCGTCGCCTATGCATTATATTTGCGCGACCGTCGCATAAGCATTCATATTCCGGCGTTGTGCTTCCGTTACTCTTTTCGTCTAACGAGCACGGCGACTGTTTGAAACAGCGTGCCGCACGGGTGCGTGCGCGATAACCCCAAGTACACAAGCCCGGCAGTGCTCGAATTCGCCCCCCGTAGTTGGCGGCGCATTCCATCTTGGGTGCCAAAGCATTGCCAAGGACTTCAGGAGATGTGTCAATAAAATCGATACATTATTACATTTTTATACTTGCGAAGATGCGAAATCTTGTCCGGGCTTTTGTGGAGGAGTGTATATAGACAAAATATGTGTGCAAGTATACATCATACAAAAACCCGGACAAGATCTCGCACCTTTGAAAGTTAAAAATGTAACCATGCGTCGATCTTATTGACGAATCTCCTGAAGTCCTTGGCAATGCTTTGGCACCCAAGATGGAATGCGCCGACAGCTACGGGAGGCGAATTCGAGCACTGCCGGGCTTGTGTACTTGGGGTTATCGCGCACGCACCCGTGCGGCACGCTCTTTCAAACAGTCGCCGTGCTCGTTAGACGAAAAGAGTAACGGAAGCACAACGCCGGAATATGAATGCTTATGCGACGGTCGCGCAAATATAATGCATAGGCGACGGAGGGAGGAGGAGTTGGGCATGCCTCTGTGGGGGAAACGCACGAAATCGCGCATGCAGGCTTACCACCGATATGCGCACAACCCAAGGGCAAGTTGCTTTCGGCCACAATGTTCAAACGATCATAACTTACTCGTATTAGGTCATAACGTTTTAAATAAGTAGGTACAGTTGGACGCGCCTTTTCGGTGCGCGTCGAACTCATTTATTCCTAAGCTATGAACCCCACAAACTCATTTTCGGGGAATTGTTACAATTTCCATATTATTCCGGCACAGCCGAGCCGCAGTGCCAAGCAAATACCGTCGAATTCGGCTCGCCTCAAGAGGCGATTTGTTCGCGGTTTGTCGATATATGTTTACAAATTCTTTATTCCTACTGATTTATAAATTCAATTCCCGATGTGTGCCACGCGTGCGGCGGGTGTGGTTGGGGCAAGCACATACCCAAACATTCCAAACACCACCGTCAATGTGATGCCTCCCTAACGGCCAAGTTGGACCTCGCCCCCTCACCAAAGCCAATCGTACTCGCCTATGTACATAGTGCAGTGTTTTTCCAAACCTCCGTCATGTTGGCTTTTACTCGCTTGTCTTCCAAATGCAAGACACGTGCATGCAGCGTGAACTTCCGTGCTCCATTCACACACCCGCAGACCAAACCTCGCGCATTGAACACGGCATCCACGCCTCCAAATCCCCTCTAGCAAGTCCCCAAAAATACGGTTATGTGGAACACGGAGTAAGATGCAGCTTGGTATGAGCGCTTGAGCAATGCCCAAGCGTGGCGCTCACAACGACGTGTGTAGTTCAGACAATTTCTTGGGAATTTATGGGCTTAAATCGACGAATTCCACCGACAACACCCGCTTTAAGCTGAGGTCTAACCACCCCGGATGACGACCTACTGCTTGTTTCCCGGCTCTCCTACAATTGGGTGGTACTCGGGTGTCGTCGTGCTTGACGCGGTGAGAGGGGAGCGTGTTCTTGACAAGCTTATGTTGAACATAATGCATGTCCGGACTTTTGTGGAGAAGTGCAGTCAGAAAATGGTATTACACCCTCAAATGGCAGATATTTAGCAAGCAATTGTATTGTAGTGCCCGCCACAAATGGAGAATTTTAAATTTATTCTGGGAAATAAATAAATGGCGATTTCTGTGTAATTAGTTGAAAATAAAATAATTCGCGTGCGCTAACAAGCGTACCCGTACTACCCTCACGCTGCCGTCGGGACGCTCGGCGGCCGGAACGCTCCAAGCGCGGCGAGCCTCTTGCCACCGTAGCTAACGTGCGTCTTGGGCCAAAGCCCACCAGCTGTAAAGAAAACAGTACTGTAATGCGCGTCTTTAACCTTCAGCTAGCGCACATAAAGACCGCTGCGATGACTGTGTGTGTGTCGATGGGCCTACCCCTGATGCTGATGCTCTTCCTGGCTGTCGATGTGGGTTCACTTGGATCGCAGCCGGATAGCACCGCCAATAAGAGCTCAGTAGCACTCGCAGGGTACGACGAAGTAACTCAAAGTGCAACAACCACGTGCCGAGTGAGGTTCCGGTATCCTCGCGATCGTGGATGTATCGAATACGGCTGCGTGTGGGGTGTCTCAACGGGCTGTTCGGCTGAGGCTGGTTACACTCTGCAGCCTGCGCTCCGTTTACCTAAACTGAATGCCGTATCGTGTCGTTGTGAAAAGGACTGGAGCCCACCGGGAGATACTCTACTCTTTTGCGGTGGAGGAGTGCTCGGCGCAGCCGCACTGCGCGCCGGAGGATGCGACATGTTTCGTTCACGTTCTACAACCGCTGCCCGCCGCTGTGTTTGTGGACCCCTACGAACTGTCGGGTCGTGCGGCACGACAAGGTGAATCTTCGCTCACAAGCCAACCCGATAAACTTGTCTGTGATTCGCTGAGACTGCGCGAGCATAATGAGTGCATGTTATGTGACATGCTACCCACAGGAATTGACGTCCCGCAAGTGAGCGGTATCATCGACCTAGAAAGGTATATAACGCTTCCCATGTTGCCTGTTCTCGCCACACCCCGCCTGACACCAACCCCACAATTAGAGACAATGAACAGAAGAATACATGCAACATGGACTGGTGATTACTTCATTTCACTCACAACTACACACACACATCTGTCCCCTGTTGCACAGCCCCGCGCAGGAATGTAGCGGGTTTGAAGTCCGCATGGCGCTGCCTCTCACAGCGCACAGTCAACCTGATGGAACGGGCGATTGCGACGGTAGTCGATGGACCCTCACCGCCACTACCACCCTACCCCTCCACTCGCGCTACCCACCTGCTTCAGACACTGATCTCCCAGCAGGTCCAGCCCCTGTCTCACCCTGCGCTAAGTCCCTCTCCGTAGTACCACCGTTACCCCGTCTCACATGCAAACGGCTTCCCGCATATCTCCCCACACTGAGCACACGGCATCCCCCCACATAGGTAGCGCCTCCTCTGCCAGCTTCCTGGACCAGCTGTTGACATGGGCATCTGGACCGATGAGCACGGAAATCATTTCACTTCCACAGGCACGCCCCCCCTCCCTCGTGACTCGCCCACAGGCCAGTCATGTAGTGGAGCCTGATCCCTTACTTTCTGAACCCAAACACCAGATGAAGATCACATGTTCCTCCGATTGCGACATGGAATCGCCATCCCCAATCACAGTGGGGAACAGCACCGGAGATGCCATGGTGTGGATGATTCCTGCCGGTAACTTGAGACATTCCACATTTGTGGGCCTGTCTACGGCTGCCGTAGTCACGGGCTGCACACTCGCCATCGCCTGGGGCGCTGTCCGTTACCGACTGTAAACCTTCAAGTATTTCCTTTCCCCCCGCCACAATGCGTCCCTCATGCGGTGCAAGGCTGCAACCATTCCTTTTTATTCCAACACCTTACACAATGAGTACAGCTCCAGCTTGGAAGTCGCTGTCAGAGCTGCCTCTCTCACCAGTAAGGCTACCTTGCTTATGCCAAGGAAAACAGTCTGTCTCTTCGGTACTGTGCAAGGTAATCACGAGATAGAACCAGCCCTTCACCCATTCCCCCCTCCAACCACCCGCTAACCTTCAAATCGATAGAATACACAATATTGTACACCCAGACGCGCAAATTGCAGCCTGCACAAGAATATCCATCACAGCTCCTGAACAGATGTCGACAGAGTCATCAGCGCTACTGACACGTCTTCCCAGCTGGACACCCTCTGGATTTTTTCGTGAGTCGGCCTGCACGACAAGGCCAAAGGTCAATACCCCGCCGACAAAATACGCACGATACTCTCAACGCACACCCCGCGTATAGAGGGTATCGGTAGCTGAATTACCCGCACGGCGTCTTGGCCCAAGGATATTCCATCTTCCAGTCGTACAGGAGGACGTTGATTCCGGCCTCGGCGCACTCAATGGCGTAGCTTGGGTTGTCGTCGATAAGGCACTGCGCCCCGATGTTCTTGCAGATCTCCGACTTAGACAGCGACTTGCCATCCTTCGCCCAGTGGTTCCCAAAGTGGATGTCCTTGAAGATGCCCGGATAGTGGGCCTCGATCCAAGCCACGGTCTCGTCCTGCAGGTAACGTGCAGGCGGCGAGTGAGTGAGTGAGTGACTCGGCGCAGAGTTGCCTTCCGTGATTCGGAATTTACTGCACCAAAACGCGATGACAAGCGAGAGTTCTGTCACAGTGCAGATCCGTACCTGGATAATGTGCTGCCTCGAAGTCACGACCTCTAGGTCCACGTGCTGAGAGAGGTGCAGCAGCGACTCGTACGCGCCGGGGATGGGCTCAATGCCCGCCGCGAAATGGGGCGAATGGAAAAAGTCGTGCACAATCTCGGTCGACAGCTCCTGGTCGCACTCCCATACCTACAGCGTGCAACACGCGTCCAGAGGTATCAGCGACCGCCGCACGGGTACGGGGGAGGGAGTGGTAGGTGGCGGCTGCGGCTGAGGCGGCGGTGGCTACTGCTGTCAATTAACGGTGGGATAATTACCTTTCGAAAGCAATACTCAAAGTAGTCCGACACTTCGTAGCGCTCGCCGAAGCGCTCATGGTAATACTTGTTCAGGCACTCCACAAACGAGCCAAGAACTGCATGAGCGACGATACAACACGAGCGGAGGTCAGTTAATCAATAACAGAGACTGTGTTAGTTATGGAGGCGGCTTGGATGGGTGCACATTCCACAGAGCAGGTAGGGAGAAAACACAGGGAACGTTTCGAATTCAAATTTATAAAAAATCAATAACGCTTTGACCAACACTGACCGGAAGACCCCATCTGTCGGAAAGTACGGTGCGATTAAATTCGTGGGACAGCCCACCGCCGCTTACCTTCGTCGACGTCGACCGCCACCTTCAAGCGCTTGCCGGGAAACACGTCAAAGGATGTGGGGGATCCTGAGGCGGCAATCTCACTGGAGCAGGAAGCAGACTGTGGAGTTGCGATGGTTGGGGAAGAGGTCTCCCTGAGCCAGCCGCTGACAGCGGCCGCCGGCTTAGAGCGCCGCAATGGAGAACGCGACGTGTCCGCCGCCTTGGAAGCGTTGGTGGCTGCTGTGGCCTCCTTGTTCGACAGCCGCGCTTGTGATCCACCACAGGAAGAGGGAGACGAGGATGAAGCCTCCCCGGTGCTTACCCTTCGTGGCGCCCTGGCGCGCAGTAGAGGCGCGGTCCTGTGAGAGGTCTTGGGGACGGGGTGGGGTGCGAGTGCTGCGCCGCCGAGCCCATAGTCGTGCAAGGGAGCAACACGCGAGTTGGCTTTGCCTACCAATGAAGGAACACGCGCCATGGCCATCAAACTAGGTAGCAGTGCTTGGTTTGAGGGGGGGGGGGTGGCGTTTTTTCGGCGGGAGGGGGGGAGTATGACAACAGCAAGCTGTGCTACTCGTTGCCCGAAGTGTGCCGACTGAGGCGGGGAAGGTGAGGCAGACTGGTTCGCCGCGTGTCACGCCCTCGACTTGTACAAGTCGCGACCGCCCGCCGATATGACCCATACAGTCTCTGACTGCAGTGCTGCTGGTACGTACAGCATCGACCTCGATGGACTACAGGTACCGTACCTGTACGGCGCAAGAAGACGCAAACACAATAAAGCACAGTTGTAATATGTCGAAACTGCTTACAAGAATAAACAGCCCTTTTGTTTCCCCTCCCTTTATTTTCCCTGTTAATATTTGGTTACAAGAAAAACTAGAAAAAGATAGATATGAAGCATCACAGTTTAACATCTCATCTTTCGCGGATGGTGGCAAGTGTGACGAGTACAGTCCTGCAACAGTACATTGCAGGACATTGTACAGGTACTCGTTACGGATTCCAATTCGTGCTTTTCCACAGGACGGACGTATACTCGTGGGTACGTCGCTACTGCAATATTGTAATGGTGCTGATGCTACAGTACGACCAGTACCTCCCGGTACGTACAGATATGCATAATTAATCTAACTAGCCAGATGACGCGCCAGAACGAGCTCTCCAATGCAGAAGGAGCCGCGTCGTGAAACCCAATGCTAGGCAGGCCGCGTCTCGAGGCAGATGACGACGGTTGAACAGCACTAACGCCTGACACGTAAGCATAGCTTGCAGGCGTAACCAGTCTGGGCTGAAACCTATTTAAGCCCAGTGCAGTAGAGGGAGGTGACAGAACCTTTTAACAATTCCTTTGTTCATTTACAATATCTACTGCCCAAGTACAGCAGTGAAACATCTTTCATCAATTGCCTCTCGACAACATCATTCTGCAATCTTACGACACAGAGCTAGACAGACTAGAACAGATTTGTGCTAGCGTTTAGCTTTCAGAGGCTAACCGCCACACTGGTTTCGGAGCTCTTTGGTCGACGCACGCTTTCGTTCGCTTATTGAACTGCTCGACGTTGTTTGATTGAGTTGAGATGGCTTCTCTTGGACCTGGTCATTACGTGGTGTTGGTAATTCACGTTGGAGGAACTAAACGGTCGGATTTGAAGTTGGTGTTTCAGCGTGAGCCTCGTACTGGTAGAACTTGGTTCCCTGCTGGCTCTGTCTTACCCAATGAAGAGCCTGTCGACGCTGCTATTCGCGAATTACACGAGGAGACCGGTCTTGTTTTGACACCGGATGATTTGACGCTGTTGAGTGGTGAACCTGTGAACGTTACGCTACCTCAAGGACGACAGCTTGTTTACGTGTACTCTGCGTCTATTCCTGTCCTGTTTGCTACGAGCAACTTACGTACACCTGCTCAGGTCGAGCAGGTTGTTTTGGAACAGTCGACAGTTAATCCGGATGGCACTTACGTCGTCCCGGAAATCATCAACACTGACGGTCTAACACTTACGCCTGCACAGACTGGGTTACTTCGTGCTGAGAAGCACAAGAGTGATTTACTTCACTTTGGTTACGTGACTCAATGGGAATCTTTCTATCGAGCAATGACACAACATGTTCCAGTCATGCATGAAGACACGTCTATCCCGAGACAGCTCCACATGTACCCCCGGTTTACAACGGTCGACTCTGGTTCTGTCTGGCTGCTGATTCTTGGACACATTAACCGACTGACTGGAGTGGGACCTACAGACTTACGAGTGGGAAAGCCGATGCCTACCCACAACTTGGCAGGACTATCAGTGACTCTTACGGAGACTCAGCGTAAGGCTGCCATTACTTCACCGTACCAGAATGGTCAAGACCCACCTGTACTGGAGGATTGGCTCGAAGCTCAGCCTCAGCGTTTTGTAATGCTTGGGATTGCAGCTGACTCGTACGATGCAGTGTTCTGGGTTACTTCACAGTTTTCTGGACTCCTTGGTGGATGGTGGTTGAACCGGAAAAATCATCCTCCAATTCCATCTACGTACAACGAGCTTGTTGCGGAGATACGCAAGTCTACATTTCTTCCGAACATTCAGGATGACGCAATTAAAGCTTTGCTAAGTTTTACACAGAGCAACACGATGAGTTACGCGCTTTTTACTAAGAAGTACAACGACTACTTACGCCGTTCTCGTCAAGACCTGACAGCGGAGGTACAGTGTGTACGCTTCATTACTGGTCTTGCAAACGTGGACCTCCAGAGACTGGCTAGATCACACCGAGCGCAACTAGGTTACCAGATTACGCTCGCGGAGCTACAAAACTTTCTGAATGACGTCGTGACAGACTCGCCGGAATTAGGCATTGCAAGGTCTGCTGCTGGACCATCTACCCAATCCTCTCGCAAGCGCAACCTTGAAGACCCTTTTGAGGAAGCCTCTAACGTCTGGAAACGTAACAAGGGTGGCCGAGGACGAGGCCGCGGACGTGGACGTGGAGGTGGTAACAATGGTGGTCGTGGTGGCAACAATGGTGGACGTGGTCAACCATCCGGTCGCGAAGATTTTAATTCAATCGCAAATGCAATGACAGCTGAGGAGCGTAAGCGACACATGGACGAAGGACTTTGCTTCAAGTGCCACAAGAAGGGACACCGTTTGTTCCAATGCCCGGAGTTCAAAGGCAAGGCACCAATGCAACCTAAGAAGCAATGATGGTGGCAAGGCTGTTCTACAAATGAACTGGAGCAGCCGGCTACATCTACTGTTCATTCTGAGACACTGCTAGCGACAGAGGTCGTCGATAAACTTTCGGCATCTCCATCGACTACAGTTGCGACACCTGTAACGCAAGTAGCAGGTCGTCGTCGTCAGACTAAGCAGAGACAGAGTCGTAAACCTGTAACCAGACGTTCAGTTGATTGGAAACTGGTTGACTCAGTCTTTGACCCTCTGCATGCACGATTCAACTTCACGTTGGAAGGATGTGCTGATGATGAAGGTCTTAACTCGCACGGTGACTTACCTCACTGTTCGCCGAGTGACTCGATTCTAGACAGAGACTTGACAGGAGAGAGGGTGTTCATCAACCCACCCTGGGAGTTAGCTGAGCAGATTGCGCAGCATTTTGAGGATTGTCGTCGAACATCTCCGACATCTACGATGGCTGTATTTGTACTACCGAAGTGGGCGAAATTTACTCAGGTGACTAAGCACTGGAAACTCTATCAAGAATTCCCAGCAAGGACACAGCTTTTTACACGTCAGTCACTGGAGAATCCAGCGCAACAGGAGGTGGTTGCTCCAGCCCCTTGGCCTGTACAGCTGTGGTTAGTCGACGCAGATTGTGCGTTTAACGACTCACCAGAACCTACAGCACCTGATCAACCCGACTCGGTACCTGTACCAACAGACGACTCGGAACAGTCCATCGCTACGCTGCGACAATTTTCTTCGACAGCTACAGCCCTACTGACTGACCTCACGGAAGCTCGCCCGTTAATTCGAACTGAGCTGACTGTGAAAACTCCTGATGGCGGACACCACATTTCTGGATTAGTGGACTGTGCTGCGACACTTGATTTTGTGTCAGAGGACTTTGTACGACGCTTTGCTTTACAGACTCGGAAGTCTGCCAGTAAAACCCCAGTTCGACTCGCTAATGGACAACGAGTGACTTCTACGACAGTCTGCGACGTCACTTTTGAGCTGGCTCGACACGAGTTTCACCGGACTTTTTATGTCTTACGTGATTTACGCACAGCTGATTTAATCCTGGGTTTACCATGGCTTGATGACGAACAGGCCTCTTTACAATTTGGTACAACCAGAATTTTTACACTAATGGACGGCACAGCTGTGGAGACTACACTCGAGGAACGACGCCCTGAGTGTCTACTTCTGTCATCTACGAAAGTTCAGAAGCTCATGCGCAAGACGCGCCGCAGCAGAGGACGTCATGCTGATTTTTACGTCATTGAACTTACGTCAGTCGCTGAACAAACGACAGACTTTCACACTGGAGAGGAACTAACAGCAGAACAACGTGATAACTTCCGGTCTTTACTCTTTGATGACTTCCCGGAGTTACTGCGACCTGTCGACTCTCCACCTGTAAGCCGACAGTGGGATCATCCCATTGAAACAATTGGCCCGATGCGACGTCAACGTCTGAACAGATTGTCACCCGCAGAGCGCGCTGAGCTTAATCGACAGCTTAAAGACGCAGTGGAAGCTGGGTTGATACGCCCCAGTTACAGTGAATTCGGCTCGCCAATTCTTTTTGTGCGAAAAGCTGATGGCTCGCTACGTCTTTGCATTGACTACCGCGGTCTTAACGAGGTTACGCGTAAAGATGCTTACCCGCTACCGCGTGTGGACGACACACTGGACGAACTTAAGGACGCGAACTTTTACACACACCTCGACCTCGCTTCTGGATTCTGGCAAGTTCGAGTGCGTGATCAGGACGTTCACAAGACGGCTTTTCAGACCCCTGATGGCTTAATGGAATGGGTCGCCATGCCGTTTGGCCTGTGTAATGCACCAGCTACATTTCAGAGGATGATGAACGACATACTTCGCGACTTTTTACATAAGTTCGTGACAGTCTACCTGGATGACGTCTGTATTTACAGTCGAACTCTAGAAGAGCACCTGGAGCACCTGCGTCTAGTGCTACAGCGATTCAAGGAGGAAGGGCTGAAATTGCGCCTTAAGAAATGCTTCTTCGGATTGCAAGAAATGGAGTATCTGGGCTACACTGTGTCAGCCGGAAAAATTTCGGTTTCCACAAAGAAAGTCGAGGCCGTTGCAGACTGGCCAGTGCCCAAGACGCAGAAGGAGGTTCGCAGTTTCGTACAGTTCTGCAACTTCTATGCGAGATTCATACACCATTTTAGCGACCTTACGGCTCCATTGACGGACTTACTGCGGAAGTCCCAGCCACAGAAGGTTACGCTGACGCCTGCCTGTTTGGAAGCCTTCGAGACTCTCAAGTTACGGCTCATTTCCGCGCCATGCCTGATCCTTCCGGAGGTCGGCTCGGACGCGACGTTCACCGTAGCTACAGATGCTTCAACAGTGGGGATTGCAGCAGTCCTGTTGCAAGACCAAGGAGGCGGTCTTCAACCAGTCTCTTACTGGGCGCGTAAGCTGAATCCAGCTGAGCGTGGTAACACTTACTCTGCGTACGACTTAGAAGCTTTGGCCGTATGCGAAGCTGTCAAGCATTGGAGGTGCTATCTTGAAGGCTGTTCTAAGTTCCTTGTCGTAACAGACCACGACACACTGCGGCACCTGCTCAGGCAACCGAACAACAGGCTGAACAAGCGGCAAGCAAGATACCTGCGGGATTTGCAACCGTTTGTGGGCTCGATGACACTTGCATATCGCAAGGGAGCTCTGAACGAAGCTGACCCGTTAAGCCGGCGACCAGACTTCGTACCTCAGGCCACAGTACCCTTATTTTGGGATGGCGAGGTTCCGTCAGATCGAGAATTACGACGGAAGTCCCAGCTGCTGTTTGAAGACGCACAGTTAAATTCACTGACTGTTGACGCGTTGCAGCTGAGCCCTGAGTTCGCTGATCTCATTCGCGAGGGGTTCTCACGAGATTCGTTTTATGGGGACGATGGTGAGTGGACAAGAGACAGCCGGATAGAAGCCAGAGACGGGTACTTTTGGCGTCTCAATCGCCTCTGTATTCCACAGAACTCTGAGCTCCGACTGAGATTGATCGCAGAGCTGCACGAAAGTTCGTCAGCCGGTCACAGAGGAGTTGCTAGCACTCTTGCTAAAGCACTCGACAGATTCTGGTGGAAACGAATCCGCCAAGATGTGAAAGATTTTTGTGAACGCTGCGTCGTGTGCCGACGAGCGAAGATTCGACCTCAGATGGCCGCGACTCTTTACCCGTTACCTGTTCCACCCAGACCGTGGCACACAGTTGGTCTTGACTACCTGACACACTTGCCTGAGAGCAACGGCTTTAACAGTGTGCTGATTGTAGTAGACCATCTAACTCGAATGGCCCATTTTCTGCCATGCACAGAGTCGATTACTGCCGAAGAAACTGCAACTTTGTTTTTACAGGGAGTCTACCGTTTACATGGACTGCCCCGTGTGCTGATCAGTGACCGCGACCCGAAATTTGTCAGCGCCTTCTGGCAGACATTGTGGAGACGCCTTGGAACGCGACTAAACATGTCTACCAGCCGACACCCGGAAACAGACGGACTAACAGAACGCGTGAACAGCACGTTTCAGCAGCTTCTTCGTTGCTTCTGTTGCTATGATGGCTCTGACTGGTCGACACTTTTACCGCAAGTGGAGTTTGCGTACAACGCTTCGCGTGCACTTGGAATTGAGCACACGCCGTTCGAGGCTAACTTTGGTTTTTCTCCTGAGGAGCCTCCTGACCTGCTCTTCAGCATGCGACCATCGATTCCTTTTTCGCAAGACGCAACAGAACGGTTGAGATTGTTACAGGAAGTACACAGCTTGGTACGCTCAGTGTTACAACTACACAAGAACGAGATGCAAGCGCGCACAGAACCATCTACAGCGCCACACTTCGCTAAGGGAGACAAGGTTTCAGTCGTCACAGCAAATCTTTTTCTGCGAGGACAGCCGAACAGGAAACTCAGAGACAGACAGCTTGGCCCTTTTTCAGTGGAGGAGCAGATTGGGAAACACAGTTACAGATTAAAACTTCCAGCGACAGTACGCTTACATCCTGTGTTCCACGTTAACAACTTAAGACCCTGCTCTACCGCTCTGCTACGGCCAGCTGTCCCGGTGACTGTCCCTGAAGGAGACGACGAGGAGTTTGACATCTCACACATCTCTGCTGTGTGCATCAAGTCGCTACCTGGGCGACGAGGCAAATATTTGCTCTTCATGACGCATTTCAGTGATGACGACATTCCACCTGTCTGGCACCGATTGAACGAGGTGCATCGAACAGTTGCGTTACAAGAATTCTTGGAGACGCCCCAATGGCGCAAGTTCGCCAAGACTCAGGCGTACATTGATTTTATGCACGCTCATCCAGCGCGCATTCCTGAGTCCCAGTAATTGCTTCAGTAAAGGAGCCAAGAACCACGGAGGTCTGCCTCGCGGCGACCTCATTGATCTGTCAAGAGGGGGAGGGTACGAGTGTGACGAGTACAGTCCTGCAACAGTACATTGCAGGACATTGTACAGGTACTCGTTACGGATTCCAATTCGTGCTTTTCCACAGGACGGACGTATACTCGTGGGTACGTCGCTACTGCAATATTGTAATGGTGCTGATGCTACAGTACGACCAGTACCTCCCGGTACGTACAGATATGCATAATTAATCTAACTAGCCAGATGACGCGCCAGAACGAGCTCTCCAATGCAGAAGGAGCCGCGTCGTGAAACCCAATGCTAGGCAGGCCGCGTCTCGAGGCAGATGACGACGGTTGAACAGCACTAACGCCTGACACGTAAGCATAGCTTGCAGGCGTAACCAGTCTGGGCTGAAACCTATTTAAGCCCAGTGCAGTAGAGGGAGGTGACAGAACCTTTTAACAATTCCTTTGTTCATTTACAATATCTACTGCCCAAGTACAGCAGTGAAACATCTTTCATCAATTGCCTCTCGACAACATCATTCTGCAATCTTACGACAACCTAACCGCCACACAAGGTTCATCTAAGAACCGGCCTTAAAATGTGTACATGTAAGAGACAAGCAGGGAGGGAAACCCTAACTACCCGGCACTTACATGTAGCCCTAACCCCTCACAGTCGTCATTTAATTATTTTTTAGATTTGAGCCCCCGCGAAGTGGGACTGGCAGGTAAGCCCGCACCGCCACCCTCTACGGGCGGCGCATTTTGCAAGCACGACTGGGATGAGTATCAATCAGAAGTATAAAGTAAATCTTAAACTCATCATAGGTCATGCTCCCGGTTATACCGCTCATTGAAATTGAAATTGAAATTGTTTACAACATGACCCGGCAAACTGGACCGGCTGCTGTCTCACGGGCCACTCTACTTCCGCCATACAGGACTTATTTAGCAAGTTGGGCCCGGGTCTCTCCGACCAGGTACATTTCTTATCGACACACCTATCTGCAATGTGTGCCGACGTTCCTCGGGAGTTATATAACTGTAAGCAACCGCAGTAATTGCCACAGTCCCCCCACCTAAGCAGTAACAGCGTAATAATTTTGTAATCAAGAAAAACAGATCTAAAAATAAATCCACTAGTCTAGAAATGCAAAACTAAACTGCTGCTCGACCTTCACGATGCACGGCCCGCTCCCGCCGAACCGGGGTGTCGACCGGCCTAGGCCGGTCGGCGTTCGGGAGGGACGACGGGCCAGCCTAATCTAGCTCCCGCGTGACTTCGGTCTTGCCGAAGGTAGGAGGGGAAAGGCTGGCAAAAAACCCCTCCTCGCGCGGTCGCTCGTCGATCCCGCCGCTCCATCCCGTAGCCCCGCCCCAAGGTCTTGCCGCGTCCACCGACGCGGCGGTCCTCTGTGTCGAGGTCCCCCATCACCTCGAGGACAGGTGGGGGGGACCGAGACGCACAGACATAGAAAAAACTAGCGCTCCTGCCTCCGCGCCTGAATTTTCCCCGCTCATTTCCCCGGTTTTTTCTCTGTCTGGTACCCGGGTACCTGTCGGTTTTCCGGCCTGTGGCCGTACCCTCCCCCCTCTGATCGCGCGTCCACCGAGCAGCCTGTTCTTGAGCGGGGGCCTCCGCGCTCACCCGGGCCCACGCTCAAGGACTCATAGGAGTATTAAGGTCTGTCGGGGTAGTGGGTGTCGAAGAGGGGGGGGGCAGGTCACCGTAGCCGGATCCGGCGGGCCGCGGGCGCCCGGAATTAAGCAAAACCCTCCGTGCCGGGTTTTCCGGCGGCGCCGACCCAAAGGGTCGTCGCCGCCAGATCGTGTCGCTCCTCCCGTCGCGACTGTCCTCCTTGCCGTCCCAGCTGACTCCTCCCCCCGGGAGATGACGTTGGACGACGTAGCGGCGCGCTAGTGAGCGCCCTACCCTGGTGCTGCTCCCCAACTTGCGCGACGCCGGGTACGGACATTATTTTAGTGTCCAAAAAAGCCCTCCGTACAGGGCTTTTCGGCGGCGGCTGATCCTGAGGATCGCCGCCGCCTCCTGTAGCCGCTCCTCCGCCTGCGACTAGCCACCGTCCTGTGCCGTGTCTCGCCTCACCCCTCGGTAGGGTTCGACCGGCACAGGGCTGGTCGATAGCTAGCGAGCGCCCTTTCCTGGCGCTGCTTCCCGGCTGGCCACCACCAGCTCCAACACCCGCCTCCCACCGCTGATCCGGCCGTACCCTCCTCGCCATCAAACGCTGCCGTAGTACAGGTCCCACTCCTAAAAGTAAGGCTGTATCTAGGAGTATCTGTGCGCGAAAAAACATATCGGACGGGCCGAGCGGGAGATCTTGGCGCCGGTAGTGTACAGAAATTATTTTTTCAAAAGCCCTCTGTACAGGGCTTTCCCGACAGCTGCTGATCCCACGGATCGAGCTGTCGGCCCTCTTAGCCCCCTACCGTGCCAGGCCTGGCACGGCTACGGGGTTTCCAGCGCCCACCACGGGGAGGTGAGGGGATGCCGACGGGCCTGCGAGCGCACCCCCCTCCGGGGCCGCCGCCGCTGCGCCGCCGGCGGGCGCCTTATACCGCTCAGCTATGCCCGGGTTTCGGATCTTGTGACTTGGGGGTAGCGTGAGGGTCATGGCTACATGTAAGTGCCGGGTAGTTAGGGTTTCCCTCCATGCTTATCTCTTACATGTACATTGTTTAAGGCCGAATCTAAGTGAACTTTACCACCATCCGCGAAAGATGATATGTCATCCTGACATGTAGCTAAAAGCCAATTGTAGACACAAATAAGTTCTTGCTATCTCTTGCTGATGAAGCATGTGGAAGCGCAAATTGAGAGAGAAATTGGAACGATGTCTTATTGTTTAGTGATTAACAGTAAAATGTAATTAAACAAATGAATTGTTAACATGTTTAGTCGCCTCCCTCTACTACACTAGGCTTAAGTAGCTCCAATCTAGGTAGCTTGCACGTGCTCTCGCTTGGTCCTCGTGCCATGTGCTAAGGCTATGGTAACGGTCTAAACAAACTAGCGAGGCGGCTTGTCTGTCTTGGGAAATCGCACCAGCGCATCGTCTAATTGGTTAGATTTATTGTGCGTGTATGTACGCACCGGGAGGTATTGGCCCTACATTGGCGCCCGCCGGCGGCGCAGCGGCGGCGGCCCCGGAGGGGGATGCGCTCGCAGGCCCGTCGGCACCTACCTCTACCTCCACGCGGTGGGCGATGGTGACCCCGTAGTCGTGCCAGGCCTGGCACGGCAGGGGGTTGAACGAGGTACCGACAGCTGCGATCCGCGGGATCGGCAGCTATCGGGAAGCCATGTACGGAGGGTTTTGGAAAACATAATATCCGTACACCAGCACAGGGATCTCCCGCTCGGCCTATCCGATATCTTTTTCCGGCAACTGAATACCCTCAGATACTCTCCCGTCACGGCGGAAACGATGTCTGCGGATTGTTCTTTTGGCGCGGCAGGGTACGGACGGATCAGCGGTGGGACGAGGGTGTTGGAGCTGGCGGCGGAAATCCGGGAAGCAGCGCTAGGGCACGGTGCTCACTAGCAGCCGCCAGCCCTGCAATAGCTTTAAGTCTGCCATGGGGGAGAGGCCTCAAGCTACGCAGGAAGGAGGTGGGTTGCGGTCGGAGGAGCGGCAAAGTCTGGAGGCGGCGATCCTTAGGATCGACCGCCGCCGGAAAAACCCGGTACGGGGGGCTTTTGAAAAAATATTCCCGTACCCGACATCTTTTGTGGTTCGCTGACTCGATCCATGTGTTCGACCCACCCCTCCCTTCGTCGGTACCCGGTTATCGACATGTTGCCTCATGCAGTGTGCCTAGGGTTATCGTAACGGCACACTGCTCGTAAAGGCGGCCCCCTAGCAACGTAAACCACCGGGGGAGGGTACGGCCGGCCACAACGCGATCAAATGGGTGTTGGAAACAGACGGAGCAAGGACGGGGGACATGAGAAAATCTGGCACGGAGGCAAGAGAGCCAGCCGGACACCGTCTGCAACTTAGTTATTTACTCTTCCCATCCCCCGAAGGAGGAGGGCAGACTCGGCTAGGTGGCGAATTGCGCCGGGAGGAGCACCTACTACCTCGGGCGAGGAAGAGCAAGGATCGAGACGGGACCGACGAAGATCCGAGCGAGGGGGTTTTTCACATGCCTTTCCTCCTATCTCCGGCACGACCGGAGTCGCACGGTACCCGAGGTCTGGCACGTTCGCCTCGACCAACTCACGCTGACCAGCCTCGCTGATCAGCATCCCCGCAGCGGTTGGAGCAGGTCGCGTATCGTGGAGACTAGCGACACTTTTTATTTTATACTGTATCCAAAAAGAATACGTATATATCAAAAAATGATAAATACATGGTTGCTTGTATGTTTTGGACGGTATCGTCACTGCCAATGGAGAGGTTGGGATTAGTGGTTCAAGATCTACTCCGCTTATAAGTCCAAATATAATTGGCATTGAACGGGGGGGGCCAGAGACAGCAGCCGGTTTTACTGGTATTGTTGTAAAGAATTTCATTTTATTTCATTTCATGGCCCTACATTACGCAATTGTACCCTTTAGCCAAATTGTAGTAGCGACGTACCCATGTTGTACGTCCCGATGGAAAAGTACCGAAGTACGGATCAAGTTAGTAACGAGTACATGTACAATGTCCGGCAATGTATTGTTGCATGATTGTACTCGTCATACTTGTACACTCTCCCTTATGACAGATCTTGAGGCCGGCTGGGAGGCTAACCTATGTGGTCTAGGCTCCTTTACTGAAGCAACTACTTATACTCATGAATGCGCGCTAGATGAGCGTGCATGAAGTCGGTATACGACTTATTCTTGGCAAACTTGTGCCATTGGGGCGTCTCCAAGAAATGTTTTAACGAAGTAGTTCGATGGACCTTGTTCAACCGGTGCCAGACATGTGGAATGTCGTCATCACGGAAGCGCGTCATGAAAAACAAATATTTGCCTCTCCGTCCATGCAACGACTTAATTCAGACAACACATATGTGAGAGACGTCGAGCTCCTCATCGTCTCCTTCTCGAGCAGTCACTTGGACATCATGTCGCAGCGAAGTTGTAGAGTAGGGTCGTATATTGTTGACGTGAAACATCGGGTGCAAGCGAACTGTCGATGGCAGCCGTAGTCGGTGCATGTGTTTCCCAATATGCTCCTCATTTGTAAATGGTCCAAGCTGTCGATACGCATCTTACGGTTAGGTTGTCCACGCATGAAGATATTCCTTGTAACAAGTGACACATTGTCTCCCCAAACGAAGTGTTGGGCTGTCGACGGTTCTGAACGAGCTTGCATCTCAGTTGTAACACCGTACGTACCATAGCATGAATCCCATGCAACAGTTTAATCGCTCTGTCGCGTCTTGCGAAACCGGAATCGAAGGTTGCATGCTGAAGAGCAAGTAAGGTGGCTCCTTTGGAGAAAGCCAAAATTCCCCTCGAAGGGGGTGTACTCAATTCCGAGCGCACGAGTGGCGTTGTAGGCGAATTCCACATGAAGAAAAAGGCCTTTCTATTTTCATCCGTCCTAGCAGTAAAAACATCGCAAAAATTGTTGAAACGTGTTGTTAACGCGCTCCGTTAGGCCGTCCGTTTTTGGGTGTGGACTGGAAGACATGTTGAGTCGCGTTCCGAGATGTCTCCAAAGCGTCTGCCAGAGGTCGCTGACGAATTTTGGGTCGAGGTCACTAACCATCTCTTGGGTAAGTCCATGTAATCTATAGACTCCGTGTAAAATAAACTTGAGGTTTCCAATTAATTCCTCTCTAGTGTGAAGTTCCACCGGCTTTTCCGTTGTTGGCATGACGTGAATCACGATAAGTTCAGCGTTACGTCCCCTGCTTCGGCGCGTTTTGCGGATGAGCTTCTGAATCTTGCCATATGACATGAGTAAGCATTACGGTCTTCGCTCCTCTGTCCGAGTGTTCACGGTTGTACCGTCCATTAGGGTGAAAACACGTGTCTTGCCGAACTTCAAAGATGCTTGTTCATCGTTAAACCATGGTAAGTCGAGAACCATATCAACAACGTGTAAATCACGCAAGGCGTAAAAAATTCGTTTAAACCAAACAACTCGTGAACGACCGCATCGACTAGCTCGTCGTTAGCCAAGTTCGAAGCGAGAGGACCAAGTTTTACCTATACGGGGCTTACGTTGTAACACGAATTTAATGTCTGAGGTCTTGGAACCTCTGAAAAGTACTACGACCACAACGTAGTTACGAGGTCCAACAAAAGCCATGTCAAATCAATCAATCAACGTCGAACGAGTCAAGCAACAACGAAAGCGTGGGTAGATCTAAGATACTGCGAAACCAGTGCAACATGCAGCCTTTTGAAAGCTAATTGTAGACACAAGTATGCTCATGCTTATTGTTGCTAATGTAGGTGGCAGTGCATATGGAGAGAGATTGGAAAGATGTTTGGCTGCTAAATGTTATACAATATAATTTAATTTAACAAAGGAATCGTAAACGTGTTATGTCACCTCCCTATACTACACTAAGGTTAAAATTTTCAATCATAGCTAGCTCGTACATGTTCTCGCTTGGCCCTCGAGCCATGTGCTTGGGCTCTCGTAACGGTCTGAACAAACTAGCGACGCGGCTTGTTTGTCTTGTGAAATCAGACTAGCGCGTCGTCTAGCTAATTAGGTTAATTGTGCGTACATGTACGTACCGGGAGGTACCGGCACTATAGTACGCATCAGTACCCTCGCTAAATTTCAGTAGCGACGTCCCAACGTTGCACGTCCTTCCGATGGAAAAGTTCGGATCAAGTTAGTAACGAGTACATGTAAAATGTCCGGCAATGTATTGTTGCATGACTGTACTCGTCACAATTAGGCATGTAATCTATTATTTGAAAAAATCAGTTTTCTTTTTATATGACGGCTGATCTTAAGTTTATTGCGGTGTGGAGGGCAAGCTCTTGGAGGGGAGAAATATCCTAAAACAAAGTCGTATGCAAGTAAGTCGATTGCATGTGTTAGCGAGAGGGGATGCGGTTTGCTGGTGGGTGTCATACTAATGTAAGTGACGGGATGGTCACACGAAGGGTATTGGTACGTTGGCGGTGTTAATCGTCGATCGGTATGAAATGTAGTCAATACATTGCGACTTTCCATAAGTGTGGCAGCAACACGTGACTTGGGGAGGAGATTTGGAGGGGTCGCTGCGTCGAGGGTGTTCAATCATGGGGTTAACAACATTGGTCTATCTAAGAGATAATATGCTCCTTTGCAGTAGAACGCTCGGAAGGATCGTGTCGCTCGGAAAGTCTCCGGCCACTCCAAGGATTGTTGAGTGCGGGTCCACGGTCAAGAGGGTCTGCGATTCTGTAAGAGCGTTTCGCATGAGGACATATTTGCATGCCACATGGAGGTTCGATGGAGGAATCGACATCTAGTTCGCTAAGCGGGCCGAATAAATGGGGTCAAGCGGAGTTCGGGCGGTTTGTTGGTGTGTCTTAGGAGTGTGGTACGCAAGGTGGCAACTTGTGACCATGCCGGAGATGACATGGGCTTGAGCGGCGGTGGATGGAAACGTTAGGACGCCCCAAACGTGCGGTCGTGCGGGTGTGCGCACAGTTGGATGTGAGATGTTTTGTAATCATTGTAGTATCGGTGTTAATTTCAGTACTTTGGGTGTATTGTATATCGGATTTGGATGTGGAGGCGCGAATAACGCTATCAAGTTGGCATGAGTCAATTTGGTGGTGTATGCGCCTTTGAGTGTGCACCGTTTGGTGTGTCCACGGATCCACATACCGGGTCGAGCTAGGCTCGTTTGGGAAGAGGTGGGGGGGATCTCGCAATTTGGAAGGTCATGGTCCCACCAGTCCATCATTTATGGGGGGGGGGGGGGGGGGGGGGGGGGGGGGGGGGGGGGGGGGGGGGCAAGCCCGGAGCTAAGACGGTCGGGGTGTATGCTCATATTGAGCGCCGACCCATCCCATGTGTGCGTTGGATAGTAGCATTTTAGCAGTACCTTGGAATTGTTCATAGTGTTAAATGACGGTAGGAGACGTTTCTTCAACGAACTTGCATCTTATCTTTGCGCGGACGTAACACATACAAAACCAATTCATGCACGTAATGTAAAGATTGTGAGGGGTCGTGAGCTGCCGTCGAAACATGAATCTACGGACGTATTGGTAGCCAAACGTGAGAGAAGCCATGAGAGAAGCCAAGATTTGCCTCAAACGGAGTGTGTTCAATGCCAAGAGCTCGGCTAGCATTGTAGGCAAATTCAACTTGCGGTAGACAAGTAAACCAATTACTTCCATCGCAGTTGGAAATAAACATACGTAGAAACCGCCGAAATGTATAATTTACTCTTTATGTTTAACCATCGTTTTCATGATATCAATTCGACGACATGTTAAGCTTAGTACCCAATCGTCTCCAAAGCGACTGCCAAAAAGCCGTGACAAAACGAGGATCTTTGTCTCTAACTATTACTCGTGGGAGTCCATGTACATAGTGCACACCTTGTAAAAAGGTACCGCTATGATCATTTGTTGCAACCTCCTCCTACAACGAAAGAAGTGTGCCATCCGCGTCAAGTGAGCGACATACAACCACTAACACATTGTCAAAACATGCACTAAAAGGTAAGTGGGTAAAGAAATCAAGCCCGACGGTGTGCCATGATCGTGGTGAAATTGAAAGCGGGTCTAGAGCAGCAACCATACGCGACGGCAAGCAACACATCTTCCACCGTGATCGCTTGCGTCTTGCCGAATTTTGTCGCAAACCCTAGACATAAGCGACCTAGGTGGAAGTACGGGAACGCCCAAACACAACAACCGTTAAATCGGCATTGTTACAATTCGTTTTCAATTTGCCTCTCCAACGATTCCCACCATCTTTTGCGTGGCGCGGAAGGATGTTGAGGGCGGGGGGATTTGTATTTGGATGAAATAAATCGCGGAGGGTAATTGTATCGACTATATGTAATTTGTCTTGCATTGATTAGATTCTTCACTAAATCATGTACGCATTGATGATGAATCGGGGTAGTTAGTATTCACGGATGCATATATTGAATTGGGCACAAATATAAGGACACGTCGATTATCAAGTAACATGGCGTTAATTCGTGGACGCGCCAATTGAATATGGCATTGATGGAAGAAATACCGTCGGACCTCGTCGGCGCCCAAGCATGTCGCCCCCGCATGCTCCCTACCCTCCCTCCCTCCTCCTTGTTCGTAGCGGGGAGGCTGGGGAGGGGGTGGCTCCGCGTGTTTTGTATCGCTCTACGCTGCTCCCGGAGCCTTGTTATGGCCGACGACCGGGCCATTGACCGGCCTTCGCGTCTTGTTCCTGGGGCCGTCCCGACTGGCTTCTCCCTCTCCTCTTTCCCCTAAATCCCCTTTCGCCATGTCCTCCGCGTTTGGACCTCCCCGTCGCGATTCTGCTGCTCGTCGGGCCCGTGCTGCGGTCCGTGCGTCGTCTGTTGCTTGCCCCCCTACATCCCATGTCTGTACTTCCGCATCGGCCCGCCGCGCTATTCCTCGTCATAATGTGCGACGCCCTCTCCGATTTGCTTTGTCTCTACCCCCCTCGGTGGCTCTTGGGCATCTGTCGTGCGCACCACTTGCGCCGTCCGTCGCCCCCTTACGAGTCGGACGGAAAAACATGTTGCTATGCGGCGGGCTGCTAGGGCTACTGCTGGTGGGCGGTTGGCTGCCCCTGCCGCTGCTAGTTCGAGGGAGGTTGCTGATGCTGGTCGGTGCACGGTTGTTGTTGTTGTTGCTACAACAGCCGCCGGACGTAGAGATATTTGTAGTGTTGGTGCCGCCGTTGTTGTTGTTGCTGCTGCTGCTGGTGGTGCTGGTCGGCGCACAGTTGTTGTTGCAGCAGCCGCCGGACGTAGAGATATTGGTAGTGCTGGTGCCGTTGTTGTTGCTGGTGGTGGTGGTGGTGGTGCTGGTGGTGGTGCTGGTCGACGCCCGAGCAGCAGCAACAGCCGGCGGATGTAGAGATAGTGGTAGTGCCGCCGTTGTTGTTGCTGCTACTGCTGGTGCTGCGGCTATTGGTCGGCGGTCGGCTTTTGCTGGTGGTACTGGCGTGTGCTGCGCCGCATCTAGGGGTGTTGGTGTTACTGGTGATGCTACGGAGGGTGCATCTGCTTAGGCTGTTGCACGTGCTGGTGCTATTGGGCGTTCGGAGGTTGCTGTTTCTACTGGAGGACAACGTGTTGCTGTTGGTGTGCGGAGGGCTGCAATTGGGGGTGTTGCTGCTGCCGATAGTGAGGGTTCTACATGTGGGGTCCGTGCGGCTGATGCTGTTGTTTTGCGGCTGGCTGCTGCGACACCTACTAGTGGACATAGTGTTGTAAGTAATACCGCATACGTATTAGTTGCAGATAGCTACTGTAAGCTACTCTAGATATGATTAGCACATGTCTAGATCGGACATACCGACAAACTGTTTGACTCGGTACATAGCTGTCCCTAGGCTACAGCTCTAACACTTCTGTTGTCCCGACACCACGCCTGTAGGCTGGTTGTCGCCGTAACTGTTCCGTTTGCGGGACTGTGACTGTAACTACGTTTGCGTAAGTTATCTTCCACACTAACTGTGTTTGCATGGTTCAATAGGTCATGGGCCCCCGCCTCACGTCACTCACGCGCGACAACTTGGTTCGGCGAGCTGCGATCGAAAGCTCTCCCGCAAAAGGCAAGTTTCTATAGACACCTAGTACTTTCAACTTGTAGTCGGCGGTATCGCCAGTATAAACTGCGATTTAAAACCCGCCACCACCCCTCTTAAGTCAGCCACTCGACGGCGATAGCCAGCCACCCACACCGACGCACTCGTCGTGTGTGGATAGGGTGCACACAGGTCCAAGCTAGAGAACGGGGGGGCGCACTATCGGGTGAATACGCATCCACAAGTTGCACGCTAGCCGTAGCTTACCTTTTTTATTTTTATATTATCTTAGCGACTCAGCCGCCAGCGCAGCGCTCCACCTGTCCTGGCCTTGGCCTCGACTTGTGCCCCACATTGGGTGGAGAATACAGAAAAGGTGCTTTGAGACACCCCGGGGCTACATGCCGAGGGGTCGGCGGGCATCATGCCGTCTCTCTGAAACCGTTGTTAGGCACGAGTCCGGCTAGCGGTTTTTACCGCTGCCTGTATTTTATTCAGCTCTTTCTTTTTCGCCCTCTGTCGAAATGGCGCCGAAAACTCGCTCTGCCGACTCTCCGCCTGTTTCGCCTCCTGATTCCCCTGACCCAGGCTCTCAACAAAGCAATCTCGATCCCCCCCAGGGTATTCTCGCGCTGCTCCTTGAGCACATGACGCTCCTTGAAGCTCGCCTCGACTCGCGGTCGACCGCCATTGCTGCTCTTCCTGCTGCGGTTGCTAATCCGCACCCCCCCGTCGCTCAGCGCCGCCACGATGCTCAGCTCGAACCCTTTCGGGACAGCCACGACGTGCACACCCTCCCCATGCTTGTGCATCCCCAGTCTGGCTACGCCCCACCGGACGCACAATCGGCCTTCGCTGATGCTACCGTTGCAGCTCCTGTTGGCGACCCCGCCGTCGCACAGCGCCGTCCCGATGCGCACCGCGAGCCCTTGCGTCCCGAGCTCATGGTTGAACACCTTCCACCACCCCCCAAATACCCCCCCGCTAATTCTGCCCAACACCGCGACCCCTCGCGTCACGACCTCGCGGTTGAACAACTCCCGCCACCCCCCCCTACCCCCCCGTTGGATATGCCCTTCACCACCCCGGCCCTCTCATCCCGGAGGCGCTCTCTCACCTCGTCCCCCCCTCTCGTGACCACCCGCATCCGTACGGCCCGCCGCCTTCCATGGTCGGCCGCTCTCCCTTTCCCGGTGGCCCACCTCCTCCCTTCCATGAACGGCATCCTTCCCTAGCCCAGCGTGGCGACCACACCCCCCGTGGCAGTCGTCGCCCCACCATTGACCCCATAGTCATCGGCCGAGCGACACACGCAGCCCCCGACTTCGACAAAGACGTTTACCCCAGCCTCCTAGGCAGCCCCCAATACGCAACCGTCTGCACGCGCCCCGCCCCGCTCTGTCCACGGTCCTGCGCATCCTTGGCTCCGCCCAAGCCTCACCCACGGAGACACGCTTGCATGCTCTGCAAAAGGTCCTCCGCTACCTTCATGGCACCATCGACATGCGCTTGACGTTGGGGGGGGGCTGGATCACAGCCTCCAACTCAAAGGCTTTGCTGACGCTGACTAGGCCAACGACAACAGCACCCGCAAGTCTTGCTCCGGCTATCTCTTCACCCTCGGACGCGGGCCAATCAGTTACAAGATCAAACAACAGACTTGTGTGGCTCCATCCACGTGTGAAGCCGAGTACTACTCTGTGGCTGTCATGCTCACTAAACTCATCCAAGGACCTGCACTGGCAAGACACCGAAGTGCGATCCTTGGAGGACAAGACCCAATGCAACGCTTCATTCCGTAGCTACCTTCAGGGGGAGTGTTGTAAGTAATACCGCATACGTATTAGTTGTAGATAGCTACTGTAAGCTACTCTAGATATGATTAGCACATGTCTAGATCGGACATACCGATAAACTGTTTGACTCGGTACATAGCTGTCGCTAGGCTACAGCTGTAACACTTCTGTTGTCCCGACACCACGCATGTAGGCTGGTTGTCGTTGTAACTGTTCCGTTTGCGGGACTGTGAATGTAACTACGTTTGCGTAAGTTACCTTCCACACTAAATGTGTTTGCATGGTTCAATACATAGAGACGCTGCTTGTAGGGCGTCAAGTGACGTTCGTTGCTGTCCGTGTTGCAGTAGCCACCGGTGCCAGTTCTAGGCAAGCTGTTACACATGGTGGCACTGGTGGTGTTGCTACTACACGTGGAGCCACTACTGTTGGCTGGCACAATGTTGTTGTTGCTGTTTTTGCCGTTGGTTGGCGTCGTCCGGTGGTTGTTGGTGGTGATGATGCCGTTGCTACTGATGGTGCTTTTGGTACTACTGCTACATGTGTTGATACTGGTTGGCGGGCGGTTGCATGTGTTCGTATGCATAGGGATGCATCTGGTGGTCCGGCTAATGGTGCTGCTACTCATGCTGGTGGGCTTCGAGCTTTTGTTGTGGGAGTTGCTACGGCTGCTGCTACAAGGGGAGCTACTCCTGCTAGATGGCACCAGGCTGCTGATGCTGCTACAAATGCTGGTGGGCTTCGCCTTGTTGCCGTTGGTGTTGTTGCTGCTGCTTATGTTGGCGGTGTTACCGCTGGTGGAGCCAATGTTCTTACATGGCACCAAGCCGTTGCTGTTGATACCGATGCTGGTGGGCTTGGCCCTGCTGTTGTTGGTGCTGCTGGTGCTGCTAATGGTACTACTATTGCATGTCTTGATGCTGGTTGGCGGCCGGTTGTTGGTATTCGCAAGCAAAGGGCTGCAACTAGCGGTACTAGTACATGTAACGGTGTTGCGGGGGTGGGTTTTGGTGTTGGTTGGCGACCGGCTGGTGCCCCTGCTCATTGGACCGTCGGTGTTGTAGCAGCCGCCGGAGTTGGTTCGTGGCAACTTGTTGTTGGTGGTCTTGATGGGCAAGGAGCTGGCTGTGTTGCTGCCGGGGACACCTTGACACCTGTTGGTGGTGGTTGGCGATCGGCCGTTGCTACCAGCGTCCATGAGCAGAGGGTTGCGGCGAGTGGTGCTTCAACTGAGGTTGCTACTGCTATTGCTATTGCTACCGTTGTGCGACTTGCGGCTGCCGGGGCTGGCTCGCGCCGAGCACCTAGTGTTGGTACTGATGCTTGTGGGCAAAAACATATGGCTGGTGGTAGGGCCGCTTGTGGTGCTTATGCACGAGCCTGTGCTGGCCCGCGCCCGGTTGCTGCTACGTGGGCTGTTGGACAGAGAGCTCTAGCCGGTGATGACGCTGCTAGTGGTGCTCCCACAAGTGATGGTCAGCGACTGGCCGATGCTGCCTCGGCCCGTGAGCTAAGGATTGACGACCGTGCGGGTTTTGCAGCTGCTGGTGCCAATGTACATAGTGCTTTTGCTGCCGGGCGGAGGGCTAGAGCTGGTTGGCGGCGAGATGGTGTTGTTGGAAGCCGGCGAGTTGTGGTTGCTGCAACTGGTGCCCATGCCGGAGCTTTAGGGTCGGAGCCGGGCCTAAATGCATCGGGTGTTCTGTCCCCGTCGCGGGGGGGGTGTTGCACTTGCGCCCCGTGTGGCATACGGTTTGCTCATAAATGGCGCTCTAACTTCGCCAGACACAAGAACATGCTCATAACTGGCAATGGCCCCTCTACTTCCGCACACCGTCGCCAAGCTCGCCACCTTGCGACCTCCTCTCCGGCCTTGTTTTCCCTTTGTGCCTCGGCCGACCACCTTCTATCTGCCACCCAAGCTCGCCCTCTTACCGCTCCATGCCTACAATGTGTGGCCGCTCCCGTTTCTCCAATGTCGCCTCACGACTATGTTGGCAGCTCCCGTCCGCCGCTCATTGGACCATGCCCCCTCCGAATAGCTGTCACCCCTCCCCCCCCTGCTTGGGATGGACTCCCCCCCGCCCGATTCCCTTCCCCACCCCGGGCCGAACCGGAGCTTACCCCCCTCACTTCCCCCCCTCCATATGATGGACCCCCGATACCTCATGGACAAGCTTTTATGCCCTCATCTGCCTCCGCACTCCGCCGAGAGGCTGCTCTCCGACCCCCCCCCCCCCCCCCCTCGCGCTGCTACTCTTGCCTCATGGTGCTCCGACAACGACCATGTCGCTTGTCTACTTGAGCTCAGACATGCCACTGCGGCCCGGGGGGTATGTGCGACAGCGAGAGACGACCTAAGTTTTGCCTTACAAGACACCCTCGAATATGCGACCTCTTTTCCCTCAACGGACTCTCGGGCCGCTTGAGGTTTTTTGGCAATTCACCTCTTTGGCGGCCTCCTCCTCCGACCGTTCCCGGCGGCGACCGGTGCTCGCATCCGCTCCGTGGTCCAACGTCGAGTCCGTCTCTGGTTCTCTACGTCCGGGGAGGGCGGACTCACGGGCATTGACACCCTTCTACGTGATTTTCGAGATGGATGTGAGCTTGCACGTGCGTGCCCGGGGGCTTCTTCGCCTAGACGCCCCGGCGGTCGGGGCCGGGGTGGGGGGGGCTCTCGTCGTCGCCGGGCCCAAAACACTCAACGGGAGCAGCACCACCCACCGACTCGCCTTTCTCAAGGTGACCTCCGACGCCGTGCTGCCTTCCGTCGGGCCCGTGAGCTAGTGGAAGTTGGCCAGCTGCGAAGGGCCCGTATGGCCGAGGACGGAGCCGACTTCGGAATGGTGGAGGACGCGGACGCGGCTTTGGCCGCTCTTCAGCGGTTGCATCCTCCGCCCGGTACTCCCCACCCATAATGTGATCTCCCCGACCCTCCCCGGCCCCCCCCGGCGCGCCCACCCCTCACGTATTTAGATGATAGTGACAGCCTCAGAATATGGGAGGAGTCTATGCTCCTTGTCTTGAGAAAAGCACCTCGCTTGTCAGCCCCCCACGTTGATGGCTGGCGATGGGAGCATGTACGTGACTTGAATGTTCCGGCATGGCGTAAGTGGGTTGACCGCTACTCGGCGGGAAACATTTCCAAGGCTGCGGTGGACTTTCTGGGGAGTGCAACCGGGTGGGCTCTTCACAAGCAAACCGGGGTCGACCACGACGCCACTCGCCTTCGGGGTGAAGCTTATAAAGTTCGGCCGCTTGCTGTTGGCTGCGTCCTGTCGCGGTTAGCTCATTGTCACGCCATAGCACGGATAGCGACTGTCGCGGCCGACCACCTGGGCCATGTACAAAGATCGGTTATCACCAAAGCCGGTATCGAGCGCGCCATTCATACCACTCGCATTGGCCCACTAAGCTATTCCTGATTGCAACCTTCTAAGCTTGAACCTAGAGAACGCCTTCAACACCATTTCCCGCCGGAGTTTCCTTGCGGAGCTGTACAAGAACCCTGACTTGCGCCCCATTATCCCGTTGGTTGAGATGATATATTCACGGGACTCCACGGTGTATAATTTCGACCCCAACGATGCCTCGCTCTTGCACGGTACGGTTCAATCTCGTACGGGTGTCCGACAAGGAGATCCTCTTGGCCCGCTTTTGTTCAACTTGGCGATCAGCTCCCCCCTCCGGAATTTTGGAGAACGGCGCAAGGATTCAACGGCGATCCAAGCCTTCTCTGACGATGGAAAGTATTTTATCAAAACGCCTTTCGTCCCGACTGTGATTACGGTGGCTACGGAGGAACGGGGGAAAGTCTGCTCGAATGTTCAACCAATCAAATCTTCGTGCATGGTACCTCCGGATACGGCCCATGAACTTGTCGAGGTGATACGGGCGATGGTCCCCGTTGTGACGGGTACTAGTAACCTTGGAGCCCCTTTGGCGATGGACTTCTCGATGGCAGACGGCCCTCCAACGTCTCATAATGAGAACTATATTCATTCTTGGCTACATGACACCGTTGAGGCTCATCAACTCCTCTTGGACAAGATCGTTTGCTTTGCTATGTCGGACTTCGGAGGGACACACGCCGCTTTCCGCTTGATGATCACGTGTGCGGTACGCCGCTATGGGTTCTTGCTCCGCACCCTCCCTCCAGATATCTGCCGACCGTACCTTGCTACTGCAGATAGGGCCGTTCGTGCAGCAGGTTACCGAATTTTGGGCGTTTCTATGGACGCACAAACACTCGATCAACTGAATTGTGCTAATGAACGACAGCTCGCCTTCCCTGCGGAGTTTGGGGGGGCTTAATGTACCGTCCCTCGAGCTCGACGCCGAACCTGCTCACTATGCTTCATTCACTGCGGCCCTCGCCAACCTGATTAGTGATTACGAGTCCGAGTCGCTAGGTCCTTTGTACGGTTTCATCCGACAGGAACTACTGAATGTTGCCACTTCTACTTTACCGTGGGCGGTCCAATTGCGCAATTCGTATGATTCTATCTCCACTATGGGCGGGTTTTCGGAATCGGATCTCGTGGTGTTGACTAGCACACTGAACCAAAACCTTTCCGATTATGCCGGGCCCGATGTCGAATTGGTGGTATCTACGGTCAACGACAATGCGGTGGCACCCGCTACCCAACTGACTAGCCTACAACTTCCGACTCCCGATGCTCTCACTCGCTTGGGAGATTTTGGGGGCCACATTCAGCGGGGCATTTCGCGCATTCTTCGTGCCCGGGCCTACCTTGACCTCTTGGCCTTTTTCAGACCTTCCCCACCGGACTATATGAGAGTGATTTCGGGTACGGGTCGCGGGGCTTTGGCTCTCTTTTTCGCTTCACATGAGTCCAGTTTCAAGGTGCCATCCGATTGCTATACGATGGCAGCCCACCGGGTGCTTGGCTCGACTGCGGAGCGCGCCTCTCATGTTCGAAAATGCCCTCGGTGCAATGAGGCTCCTTCAAAGTCTCGCGGGTTTGGACCTTCGTCGACGGTATCGGGCATATGTATGTCGGGTGAGCGCTCAACAACCGCTATGCTCATGGACAATATCCCCCGGTGCCCGTGCTCTTGGTATATCATTCAACTCCACGACCGTATTGTCCACGTGCTTGAAGAGCTCATGCTTGAAGCGGGGGCTACTAAGGGCCGGGACTTGCGGTTGGAGGTCCGCCGTATTCGGTCGGGAGCTTCGCGAGATCGCCCAGTGGATGTGGTTTGGTTAGACTTCATGGCTCCGCACCGCCATCTTTTGTTGATGTGACGGTTACAAGTGCTCGCACGAACACCAATGTTCCTCTTATAGGTGCTCGCCTCCCACTCCCTGGCAGCCTTGTATTGGGAGCTCAGCATGGCACACTTGATGCGGACCTCCGCACTTCCGCTTTGCTTGGCACGCCTTCGGTTCAGTCGATCCATGACTGGTATCCCTTCGCCATGGAGGATGGGGGCCGGTTGGCGCCGATGGCGGCTGAGTTGGTTGATCGCTTGGCTATTTTGGTGGTTGTTCGTCGCTTCCCTGGCATGGGTGCTGCTGACTCTCGTTCCTTGCGCTCTGACAGTTATGTCCGTATGCAACATTTTGTTCGTCGATCTACTTATGTTCCGTTTCGGCGTTTTTGGGGGGATGTGCGACGTGAATTCATGCAACGTCTTTGTGCTGCTCTTCATGGCACTCTGGGTTCCTATCTCCGCGACGCTTTTCAGGAGGGCAGTGCCGATGTTGTGGCATGCCTTCCTGTTCCTCGGGCTTAGGTTTTTCCCTCTTTTCTTCTTTTTTGCTTGGTGGCCTCCACTGCTTTTTCTTGTAAGAATTTTTCTATAATATGGCATCAATTCATGGATATATATACATCAACGATTGCTAAGATATGAACATATTGATGTGATGCGCATGAGGCAGCAGATGCAGAATGCTCATACGAATACATATGTTGTTTGATGTGGAGGCGCTTTCGTGAGTCGCTCCACCTATCTTGGGTTCGCCTTTTCTTGGGAGATTTATAGCGCCGCGTCTCCGTTGTTCTGAATGGCACGGCTGATTTCTACCTTCGTGAAGCTCTGCAGGATGGCTGTGGCTATACTTTGCTGATGTTGTTGCTGACGCCGATGCTTGTTTCCCTGCTCAGCATGCTTACTCCCCTTTATTCCTCCTTTATTTCAGGATATCTTTTTACCAAATCTGTAAGCAAAAATAGTACTATATGCCGAGCAAGACGACCGTCAGCGTCCATTCGATATCCAGTAGCAGGACGCGGCACCTGCTACATGTACTTTCGGACAATATGCTACGTCCAATTCAAACTGCGATCAGCAGCTGGACAGGGAATCGCGATGAGTGAAGGGTATTTCAAACGACACTACCTGTACCTGTACCTGTACCTGTACCCGGCCCGGTACAGACGAAGAGACACACCGATTTATTATATCAATCGCTAAAGCGATGGAGGCGATGCCTGTACCAGCTAATACAGAAAGATTTTAGCCTCTGTAACACAGAGGGATTACTAGTCGTAGCTCTGCTAATTTGTATACAGAGCAGCATACACAGAGCGAGAAGATAGCCGCGGCAGGTATCATAAACCCAGCCAGGCAACGCCCGTGGTCTGTGAGGTGGACGCCGCGCCCTGCCGCGCACCAACACAGGCAGCAATATCCGTGTCAATCCGTGTCAGCCCTTTGAGATCTCAGCGTGAGGTGGCAATAGCGAACTCGAAGGGTACCCCCCTCCCCCCCGCTTGCTCCACCCAGCACGTCTATATGAGTTCCCATTCCCCGATCGCGTACTCGTTATACGAGGATCGCATACTGACTACTACTCAACACTGTCCCAACAAGGCGCTATCAACAGCGACAGCCGCGAGCCGCTCCGCTCCGCATGTGTTCCTGAAGGGTTTCAGGCGGTCGGCCGGACTCTCAGAACCCCCAGACTCCCAATACGCCAAGTGACTTCCCCCCCCTCACGTATCCTAGCCCCGTACCCCCAGCCCTATTCTTCACTCATATACCGCTTGCCGCCGCCGCGTTTCGCGCCGTAACGGCGAGGTGTTACCCACCGCGGCACCGCCTCTCTCGTAGACTTTGCTCCGCCTCCAGCGATAGCCTATTCCACCATCGCTGAGCTCTAACCTCTCGCCAGACTTTGCATCCTCGCTATCGCAACTTTGCTCTGAAGGCACGCCCTCAGCCGGTCTATAATTGTTGCTTTCTGACCCTGAAACAAACCTTATTATTTATACGACCACTATTGTTTCTGGGCGCGGCGGCGAATGAAGACGACGCGGAAGGCCTGCTGTAATACTATATACCCCATAGTGTTTCTTCAACTCACCCACCGAGTTGTTATTTTCGCTCTCAACATCGACACCAAATACCCTCCGTCCTCCCCAAACCCTCGCCGAGTCTTCGCCCACGCCGTCCCCTCCACCGCCTCAACATATATCCGCTGCTCCCCATGATTTAATTAATTTATTTATTTAGCGATAGCCATATTCGCGCCAATATAATAAATATGAGCAGCACCGACACCGCTGTACGGGTACCGTATGAAATCAAATTTGAATGATATGTTATCGACGCTACAAAAACCCTTCTCTGTTTCTGCAACCCGCTACTATGCCGTCCCTACCTCGACCCCTCCACAGTAGCACCGTCTCGGCAGCAACGCCGGCGTGCCCCTCGTGAGGAAATAGCTTTCGCGAGCGCGACCGCCGCTGTACATAATCACGCGAATTTTGCTGTCGAGTGCGGCTGACCGCGGCTGTCGGTATAAGTTTTGAAATTGTTTCGTTCAGGTGATAATTGCTGGCGATGGGGAAGCAAAAGGTTGGCGGCAAGTGCGCTGAGAAGGGGGTCGAAGCGGTAGCGGTGGCGCCGGCAGGCATGCGCACGCGGCGTTGCACTGGGCAGAGACGGAAGGAGGAGCTGGAGGAGCTGGAGGCGGCGTTCAACATGAAACTGTTTGTCATTGCGGCCACCGTGAAACAGGCTAGCAACCCCACCTCGGGCGCCAATCACGCCGCGCTGCGCGACATGCGCCTCGATTTGCTTCGTCAGTCTCATCAGTTTGTCCATGAGGGTAATGCGCAGCCCTCGCTATCTACGAGTCGCAGAAAGGTTGTGCTCCATGCGAGGGTACTCACCAAGAATGTGGATGTACCGGGTGCGTATTAGGTTGGGCGTTGAGCCTTGCTGGTTTTCTGTGTATAGAGTTTGAGAAGCTGCGGGAGTATGAGAAGAAGTTGAAAAAGCCGGCGAAGGCAGAACCGCCGGAGTGTTCGGTGTCGTATCGCGATCAGCTGCTCTTGATGCAGGAAGAAGTAGGGGATGAGGAGAAGTGGGCCGAGAGTTCGACGACTACGCTCGGGGAGCGGCTCGGCAACGTTCACGGCACTGTGAAGAGAGGTGATCTCGCATGCCATAAACCCCTGTAACATGTATTTGAAGCGATGGAGACAGAATGGTATAGTTGTTGTCTTTTAATGTGTGTGTAAGCGTGTGTGTGTGTGTGTGTGCCTGTATGGAGCAGCTCTTGAGCAATGCATCAGTAGCCTTACACCTGAGAATGCCGAGAGGGCGGTGGGGATGTACAATGACAGCGTGCGCAGCAAAGGTGGGCGGGCAGAAGCAGAGGATGTAAGGGTGATCGGGAGTGACCTAAAGGGGAAGGGCGCTGCTCTCCCACTTGACGAGGGCAGCCTGGTGACACCAGAGTGCACAGGGTGAGTGACACCCTCTTGCACGAACCCACTCATTTTAGAGAAGCACGAGAATTTGAAAAATTGTGCACGAGGCCGGTGCCCAATGAATCCCGTCCCCCTAGACACACAGCTAAATGGCAGCCTGACTGTCCTTTTCCCCGTCTACCCTCGCCAGCAGTGGAACCTCTCTCTTCTCCCCGTCTCTACCCGCGCGCAACATGGGCCGCTTCTCAGACGTCCCTCTCCCAAGCGGCACGCGCAAGTCGGCGCGCCTGCGGCTGTCCTCTGCTGCCGGGATACCGGCTGCTGGACAAGCCCAGCCGCCCTCCGCGGTGCAGTGCCTTCTTAATCCCCTCCCCCACCCCTTTTCCATCCACCAGTGGCAGCAGGAACAAAGTATAGTCTTAAGAATTTTGGGAGCTTTGTTTAATCAGTTGCTCATGTTCTCAGTTGGCTTCTCATTGTATCCGCAGGGGTCGGAATGGGCTTGCATCTTATCGCTTGTTGGGGAACACCTGACACAGTACCTCCCACGCTCGGTGGTGAGCAATGTCCGACTGACGTGCAGCTCCTGGTGTCAGTTTATGAACCACAGCGCGACACGGCTGGTCCCCCTTGCGGTGCACACTGACCGCATCGTGCGCTCTTTCCCTAGAATTACCTCCCTCGACATCAGCTGCGGCTCTCAGATCTACCCCGAGGACCTCATCAAGCTGGCTGCGGCGTACGGCAACCAGCTACAGTCCCTCTCCCTCTCCCACAACTCCATCGAGTCCGTCCACCTCCCCTTCTTCGTCAGCTTCCGCACCCTCACCTCCCTCAACCTCTCCGAGTGTGCGCTGCTCAAGTCCTCCGACCTCGCCACCCTCGGCTCTTTCGCCTCCTCCCTGACCCATCTGAACGTCTCCGAGTGCCACCAGCTCACCAACTTGGCTCTCGCCGGCATCGTGGAATGCCTTCCTGGCCTGCACCGCCTCGATCTCAGCGGATGTCGGCTCCTGAATAACGCCGGTGTCGCCTGTCTCACCGCCCTATCCGACCTTACCACCCTCGGCTTGGAGAACTGCCACGACGTGAGCGATGCCAGCATGGCGACAGTCGCGCAGCTCACCGGCCTCGAGAGCCTCAACCTCTTGGGCCTCCACAAACTGACGGACATGGGGGCGATGGAGCTCTCCACCCTCACAGCGCTCAAGACCCTCAGCATCAGCTCGGAACGCTTTAACGGCAGCTTCATTTCGGTCACGAAGACGATGCCGGCGCTGGAGGCGCTTTCTCTGCGAGGCTGCCGATCCGTTTTGGACAGTATGCTGATGGATTTTCTGGATCTTCGGACCGAGAGGCAGTGCAACGCCCTTCAGGCCCTCACCTCCCTGGACCTCTCCTACTGCACCCATCTGGGCACTGGCATCACGTGGGCACAGCTCACGGGCATGCCCGTGCTCGCACGCCTCAACATGTCGTACACCAAGGCGAGCGGCTATGATGTCGAGCGTTGGCTGGGGCAGCTCCGCAAGCTGACGGACCTCAATTTGGAGGGCTGCAAGGCGATGACAGAGAAGGGACTCGATGCGCTCATCGTGCACGAAGCCCTGGAGAAGCTCAACCTCCGCGGCTGCTCCTCCCTCGGCTACTACGCCATAAAGGCACTGGAAGACAGCGGCATCGAGTTTGCACGCTGACGCGGCCGCCGAGTCAGAATAATTATGATTGATACCTGAAAATAATGCAACGCAAGCTCTACTGCATGAGAAGGCGCGGGTCACGGAAGTGACGGAGGGCTGTAGTGTAGGTCAGGACTGCATGCCTAGGAGAGGCGGCTCCGGCATGGCGCTGCTTGATATATTTGTATTTATTATTTTGCGATGACCTGTGATGTATGAGCGCACCCCATTTTGGGTGAAGAATGTTCGCGGAAGTATTCGCATCTGCCACTGCAGTGAGTGGCATGACGGTAAATGATAAGCGAATTGGGATTCGTGTCTGTTTCGTGATGTAAAGCGAGTGGACAAATGAAATGACGGTATCGCTCATCTCGCTCACGTCCCTGATGGGAAGCTGGGCACGAGTAACCCTCTTCCTCGGCCTTACCACCTTGCTGTGGTAGGGTTTGAGGACGAGATGAAGGGACACCGCTAGGGGGTCGTAGATCTTTACTGATGTGACTGAATTGCCGTCCTGTTTTTTATGGGTTTTCGGGGTCAACCGTTTTCCCATAATTTGCACTCTACCTGCGAAGAAATGAGGACTGATTGGATGGACTGCCGTTGCTTCCATTTTACGTACAACACACGCACTGAAATGACATTCCTTGAGGGATACACGCCCCGCGGGGCGCTTCGACGTGACTCATTGAGCGGTCGTCTCTTAATAGCAGTAATTGAACGTAAGCGTGCCTCACCACCCAGTCAAGTACCCAACACCATTTGATGTCACACCATCACCCGGAAATGAAAATGCCTTGCAAACAATTACTAGGCACATTCTGGTTGCTGTCTAAGGACCTTGCTGGATATACCATCTAGGACTTAAAATACAAAATTTAGGCCGGGGAGTAGGTCTCCTTGTCCATCCTCTCCGAAGGTGTGGTGGGGCTTTACTCCCCCCTAGGAGGTGTCACCCGACATTGTGTGTTCAATTCCCTATCCCATTCATGCATATATTCGTCGACGACGGGCGGCGGTTTCTGAAAATGTGAACGCTCAATCATTGATAGCCAATCGGGTGGAGCGGTATCTCGGACGGGTGGAGCAGTATCTCGGACGAGGTTGTGTGTGGACTTTGTCGGGGCCGTCGGTGACCTGGCCGAGGGGGGCGTTCGCTTGCCTTCCCCCTCAATCTCGGACACGACCGGAGTCGCACACGAGTTGGGGTCGTGTAAGCTCGACTCGACCAGCACGGGCTGGCTAGCTAGGCTAAGTAGGGCCCTCGAGGAGCGGAAGCGGGCCGCGCATAATCGAGATACCGACACCAAAAATTCATCTATACAATTGTAGCGATAGCTGCTATCTAGTGTGATTTTTATTATGTTGTTACTGCCAACGGAGGGAATGGAAAAGGAGAACCCCGGCGTAAAACATGATTCCTAAGACCTAGATGGCAGATTTGGGGAACAACTTTAGGCAGCAACCGGTAAAAGTGGTACTTGTTGTAAAACATTTCATTTCACTTCCCCGCTTGCACAGTCGTATAAAGGGACCACCATACATGTCATGGTTTGAGATCGCGATGAGCAAGAACTCGCGTTCAATATTTTTCCCTGGTGGCCATGCGTTAACCTCATTACGATACTGCGTTGGCGCTTCGGAGACTATGGGATAGGCTGCGACAAAACCTACGTTTAGTCAGCGCTTTTGCGCCATCAAGTAACACCGACAGCACCGCTCCAGGCCTCGAAAATGATTCCATAACACAAACCACCAAATTCACGTGAAATTCATGAACGGAGACGACGGGTGCCTTTTGCGCCGGGCATGCAACACGACAAGTTTTGAGCTTCTATTGTCTGTCTTGAGCTTCGTTTGTAAGTTCATGATACCCACGTCCCCCATTAGTAGGAGGCCATCATTGCCACTAGATAGAGGTTTGCTCGAGTATGGTAGGGTGATGAGAATATTATCGTCAGTCTAGAGGGCGCCACTCACCTTGAATATGATTTCCGCAAAGACTCCCACCAGCCAGCCGAGATAGTAGAGCGAATTATATGAAGCAAGTTATATAATATCTTCCTTGTGAAACGTCGACCTGTCCGCAAGTTGGGTTGCCAATGACCCCACTTAAATCTTCATTGCGTTGGCTGTGGTGCTTTAGGTCCATCCTTCTCGCAGCAATAATTTGAACCGTGCCAACATTTTCGCGGTACTCATATATCGATAAGGTGTATTTGTAGCGCCACGGTTTTGACATACCGTAGGGCCCACTTTCGTTCCATTGGCCTTGGCAAAGCTCCTCCAACTTTCATATCGCGCTTGGTGAGGCGCCACGTTCTTTGTGCTACGGTGCATCAAGAAGTGTATTTTGCGTAGATTTTACTCTCACATGTTTGGGAATATACGCATACGCAGTCGAAGTAGGTAAAGAACGGAGGTAATTCTTGACATGTGAAGAATCGTGCGACAAGATGACGAGCCAAGCGCAAAGGCATCCTCTTCCAAGGCCATCCTCTTGCAAAGCTCTCTTCCATCCTCTTCCTAAGCCACCCTCTTTCATCCTCACCCTCAGAACTAGCGCCGGAGCATTGAGCGAATGCAAGTAGTGAATCGATTACAAGCATTGAAAGCTTAGCCCAACGAACGATATATATGTTGAGATTGGAGCGTTTATTACAAAATCAGATCGGGGTGCGGCATAAATCGTTGCGAAAGGATATATATGTCTTTGCATTTTTAAACCACACACGCACACGCACACACACACACACACACACACACACACACACACACACACACACACACACACACACACACACACACACACACACACACACACACACACACACGCACACACGCGCGCGCGCGCGGATACACACACGCACTCACTGCGTCCTTACATTTTGTAATCATTACAACCATGCCACTGGGCCCATCGTAGCGATGCGCAGTAGTAAAGACAAATCTACGCCATCCGACTGGATTTTGCTAGCCATTATAAATCGTGTTTTTGACATCCAACCCAATCAAGCTGATGAAAAGGAACACACTGACAGAATGACAGACAGACAGAAAGATGTAACCAATTTTTTTTTGAAGTGTTCGGATGAAATGGATGACACGCATACTGACGAGAATTGGTCCAATCTGTTTGCTGGTGCTGTGGCATGCCTTCCTGTTCCTCGGGCTTAGGTTTTTTCTTCCTTTCTTTCTTTTTCTTGCTTGGTGGCCTCCACTGCTTTTTCTTGTAAGAAATTTTCTGTTCGGATGAAATGCATTGATTTTTTTTTGCATTCGTCAATCTTTTTTTTTTTGATTAGGGGCTTTTCCTGATGTATGCTGGGAATGTTTTCAGAATTAGACAATGCACTGATTGGGGGAGCGGGGGCGCGCAGCACGAAATGACGTCGATGTATGACAAGTTCATCGCGATTCATCCCAGCATCACTGTATTTTTACAGCAACGACACAAGACCTCGCGCCATGATCGACATCATTCAGACTTCAAACGCGGGCCAGTGCCAGAATCAATGCTAAGGGGACAAACTTCAACGATATCTCACGTCAGTACAACTGCTTCCTATAGGCTACCCGCGTCGCCGACCAACCTAAGTTCCGCCCGTGTCACCTGCTTTTTAGTGTCCCGAGGAAATACACAGCCGCGCGGATCCACTTCCGACCGTGGATTGGTCGACAATGCTTGCCACGTCTTCGCTACCACGCCCCTCCATCGCCAAAACTCCCACCCGGAAGGCCTCCTGTGCTACAGAGTCGCCTCGTCGAGCTCGTCTCATTGTCCGCTCTGGCTTGATCGAACGCGTGGGTCAGTGTGCCTGCCCTCTCTACGCCATTAGCATCCTCTCCCGAAATAGGGGATTGAGCCGCGAGCGCAGCCCCGCCACCCCCCTCGACTCCTCAAGGCACTGAAAGCACCCCGGAAGCTGTGCCAGACTTGGTTCTGATGGACCTTCGCAAAGTTTCCGATTCTAACAGTAAGTTCTGGTTGGTTTTGTTTGTGAACTTCTCGCGTAGGTCGACTCATCATGGGCGGGACAGGCTCCAAGTCGAGCTCGGGATGGCAGCCAGCCCCAGGTACGCCTCGGTTTTATTATATTTTCGCTCGCCGCGCTGCCTAAGCTCATTAGCATTGCGGCCGAGCTGGACATGGCTCACCCTCAGCCGGCTACACACCTGACCCACTCCTCGTCTCGTGCACACAGAGGGGAACCCCTCGGAACGCAGGGTGTCGAAGTCTGGAGCTGACGTAACCCCGCTCACCTTGGCTCAGGTCGGTAGCGCGGTCCACTGACGCCCTCAATTCGATGTATTTTGCATGCCGTTTGTTAATGAACTACGTAAAGATGAAAGGATTCGGGCCCAACGAAAAAGGACACACACGCACACACACACACACACACACACACACACACACACACACACACACACAAGTACCAGCTTTGCTAATGATGTCAAATGTAGAAAAAAAAATGGGCCAGGGTAATGCTTTGGAATGCAGTAAGCACTGAGCGCTGGTGCTTTAAGCTTCATCCTTATGTTGATTAACTTTAGACTATTCCCCCCTTTTTAGGCACACCCACGTAGGCACAGTACATTTCGAGTCTACCCCACCAGCATGACACAACCTTGTCCCACCCGCGGTACTCTCCCTGATTCGTCTGCCCCAGACTCGCGCTGACCCTTATTCACCCAACTGTCAACATGCTCAGCGCGAGGAGGCCGCGAAGGGTCTGTCCTTCTTCCAGCGGCAAGTTGCGCTCAGTGCTGCAACGGAGCCAGCCTTCAGCGGCGCCACCATCAACGGATATAGGTCGCCCACTCCTCTCCAGTCACCATCATACAGCTATTGCCGCGTTCTCAACTCGCATGACACATGCAGCTCCCATTGCATCTCACATGACTCTGTGACGCGACCCGTGCTCCGATGTTTCAGCCACGACAACAAGAACCGAGGAACATATGTCTGCGCCATCGGAGGCCTCCCTCTCTTCTCCAGCAACGCAAAGTTCGATTCGGGAACAGGTTTGGACAGTCCCTGCCTACCCTTCCATACAATATGTGCATCCAATGCCCCTTTTCCACTTCCTTCGCACGCAATACACACCACACACATACACACACATACACACACACAAACGTTTCCTGGGAGACTACGTTCCTGAGTTGGAAGGATGGCTGAAGCGTAACTTCGTTCTCCAGGCTGGCCGAGTTTTTGGCAGCCCGTGGACCCAGAGCACATTCTCGAGGTGGAAGACCGCAGCATCCCGTTCATGCCCCGAGTGGAGGTTGTTGATGCTCGATCGGGCGCCCACCTGGGTCACGTCTTTAACGACGGTACCCCTCCCCCCTTCCTCTCCTGCGCCAGCATGAAACAGCACATGAAACGCAAGATGTGCACGGCTGCCTTACCTTGTGTGCATTCCTCCGGATACGATGCCTCACGCTGTGCGCTTGCTTGTTTCCTAATGTGACCGTTACCCCAGGCCCACCCCCCACATATAAACGGTACTGTATCAACGCAGCCGCTCTGAAGTTCATCCCCGAGGGAAAGGAGAGCTGAGCTCCATGACCCATAGTTGTCGAGGTTCCAGCAGGATGAAGGCCTTCATGACAAGTAGGCCACATTGGGCCGCGTCCCTTAGACTCCAGCCTGTAAGAACACACAGATAAGGAGAATTTTGAGGCGAGTGTGAGCATGGGTGCACGGTGGAGCAGTCCTGAGGTCGCTGCTTGTGGTTAAGAGCTAGTTTACAGATGGTGGTACAATACACTGCGGCCCCTACAATACACCGCTTGCCGTCTAGAGGAATTCCTCGGCAGAGTTGTCTCAATCGTGGTGGTACAATGTTCGGCGTGTCGCTCGCTCGTGGGATCGTCGGCTCTACAGAATTCTGCTTCCCGGCGATCTCGTCGACAGACAGCTATAAGACCAGAGTAGATGTTGGGCGCAACCCTCTTAGTGGCCGACCTCGTGGATGGCCTGCACAAGCTTGTCCTCGCTTGTGGAGCTGAGTCGGCTCTTCTCCGCGCCCTCTTCGAACATAACAAAGTGCGGTAGCGACGGGACCTGCAGCTCCTCCATTAGCTGAAAACTCTCTTGCGACTCGTCGCACACGAGCTCCAGAAACACCGCCCCGGGGTGCGACTCCGCGACTCGGAGAAACTTCTTAGTGAAGTACTTGCAGGAACGACAGTACCGCGCCTTACAGAAGAGCACCACGAGCGTGCTGGAGCAGACCTCCAGCACTCGCTCCAGCTCCATCGAGCTGTGCACCGCGAGGACGCTACCGGGCGCGCTGCCAACGTCCAGTCCCAGAGCGTAGTCGACATCAGCTCGACTATGGCTTACCTCAACGACTTCAGCCTGGCTTTCGTGGTCGAGGGTGATGCCAGCCTTGGGTGCGACGGGAGGTCTGTCTGCGGCAGGTTTCGCGTGAGCGCGGCGGAGAACGTCGACGGCGTTAGCTTTTCTATTGTTTGCAGGTGGAGCGTCGGTCGAGGCCGTGGCGGCCACCTCCACAGTCGCCTTTGACTTTTGCTGCGCAACGGCCCTGCAGCGGGTCGACTTGCGGTCGGAGGGCTGCGCCGTGGCGGAGATGCTCAACGAACGCGACTCAGGGGCCACGGCCGGGCGGCGAATACAGTGGGTGGGGGATGTGCGCCGCAGAGTGCTGGCGACGGCCGCATGTTGGGCGGTGCAACGTTGGTGAGAGGAACGCGCGGCTGCACAACTAGAAGCACGCACGACGCCACTGCACTCCGAGGCGGAAGTCGCGAGCAGGTATGGAGCCATTTCGGTGTATTTACCGATCGGTGCTTTCGTGAGTGGATGGTGAAAGTGAGGGGTTCGTTGATGGCGCGACTGTGGGCTGAGCTGAGCTGAGTGTCGGTTGACACGTGGAGCGAATTTTCGGAGCTCCGCGATCTTTGTGGCGTGGACTGTAGACGAGCCAAGAGGACAGCCGTGATAACAAGATTACCGTTGCCGGCCTACGAAACGCAGAGCGAAGTTCCAGCGCTATAGTGGCTGGATGAAGTGATGCACTCTGTGGCCTCGAGTCCCGGCGATCCGGGGCTGCTGGTCACGAAAAGATATGAGCAGAGTAGTGACAGCTCGCGCTCTTCGCTCGCTTTGCTTCTCCAGGGACAGCGGGTGTACAATAACTTGGTGTCACAGACGCGAAGCTGAAAACTTGCGCTAAAGAAAAGTCCGTGAGGTTACGAGCAGCGCAGAGTGCCAGAGTGGCGGTTGAGCTTTCGTCGGCACCAAGTGAACGTAAGGGTGATGTTTAGGTGACGGGCCGAGGAGACGGGCTGTCGGTGTGACTCCGGTGCTTTGAGAGTACAGACAGGCTTCACCCCAGCACCGCGTCGCATATGAAGCTGCGCACCTCGTACGTCACTGGCGCGGTTACCTCACCGAGGAAATACAACGACAGAGCTTCGCGCTCGGAAACAATGTTACGGTCCGTTGCGCAAGCTTTCCGAGACTAGAGTTAAAAATCTAAACCTCTCCAGAATAAGTATGCAACTGTATGGAACGTGCTACGTGTCCGGGTCGACCCCCAAACAGGGAGAAAACCACAGGCGACCCGCGCGCCTGTCCGCGGACGCCAGCTGCCATCCATCTCGCCTCCGCCTGTTGGATCGATGATCACAAAAAGCAAGGCGAACGGATCAGCCCGCTTTTTGAAGCGGGTACGAGTACGGTTCGTACAAACAGGTGAGAGTAAATCTCAGAGGACCGTTCGAAGTGCGTCGTAGTACTTAACCCTTTATTAGTACTGATGGCTTCGGAGCAGCACCGAATCTCGCGCCAACTGGCCTGGCCGGCAGGCACCGTCCTTTTCCTTCCGCGGCGATGCAGCGATGTACGACGTTCCTCCGTGTCAGCGTTTCCAAACCCTATATTACACAGTTCATTTCAGGATTATTTCAAGCAGCCGCTATTTTCGGAACTGTTTACCACTTTTGTAAGCAACCTTATTGACGGAAAGGAAAAGCAATGTTCGCCTCGCCGCTTTTCATCATGGTGTTTTCCTGATGCCATTGCAATCAATTTAGACTGCAGGATATAGCACGATCCCTCCCCGAACCCTCTCCGCAACTCCCATCAGGGGCGCTCAGGCCGCCCCCGCCTGCTCCCTCCCCTCCCTCGCTCCCTCCTCCTTGTTCGCCGCGGGGAGGTTGCTTGGGGGTGGCTCTTAGCGTCTTCTCGCCAACCGCGCTGCTCAATGGGTCATGTTACGGCCGGTGATCGGGCCATTGACCGGCCTCCGCGACTTCATCATGGGTCGTTCCGACTGGCTCCCCCCTCTTCTCTCCCTCATTTCGCCCGGTCCCCCGCGTCTTGACCTCCCCGTCGTGCATGTGCTGCTCCCCAGGCCCGTGCGTGCTACTATCCGCGCGTCGACTATTGTGTGTCCCCTTGTTTCCCATGTCCGTCTTCTTGCACCGGGCCAGCGGCCCGCCGCGCCACTCCTCGTCCCCATGCGCGACGCCCTCTTCGCCACCCTTCTACTCTACCCCCGATGCGGCTCTTGGGCTTATGTCGAGCGCGCTATTTGTGCGTATGCTACATCTGTTGCCCGTCGTCCCCGTGGGAGTCGGCGAGGGTGTGGGGGCGTTGATGTTGATGGGCAGCGAGTTGTTGGTGGTGATGGTGGTGGGCGGCGGGCTGCTGCCGCCGGTGTTAGTAGGCGCCCGATTGTTGTTGCTTCCGCTGATTGGCATAAGGTTAATGGTGGTGGTGATGATGTTGGTGGGGTTAGTGGTAATGTAGCATATGCAACTGTTGGCTATCGATTGACTGTTGATGCTGATGATTGTGGGCATAGGGTTGCAACTGATAGTGTTGTTGTTGATGGTGATGATGATGTTGTTGGTTGTGTTGTTGCTATTGTTGGTGTTGGTACTAGTTACTTGCCGGCTGTTGTTGCTATTACATGTGGACAAACAATGATGGTGGTGGGCTTGGTGGTGTTGATGTTGGTGATATAGCATATATCGGTGTTGTTTCGCAGCCTATCGTTGGTATTGATGCTAGTGGGCTGAGGGCTACAATTGGCGGTGTTGATGTTGATGGGGTTGTTGGTGATGGTGCTACTACATATGTTGTTTTTGTAACTGTTGGTGCTGGTTGGCAGCCGGTTGCTTCTAGTAAACAAAGGGCTCGGTCTGGGCTGATGTTGGTGTTGTTGCTACATGTGTTGTTTATGCAACTGTTATCAACGGACGGATCATAGTTGGCGGCGGGCGTTGGAGTTAGCGGCGGACAGTCGGAAAGCAACACGGGGGCAAGGCGCTCGCTAGCCGCCGATCAGCCCTTTGGGACCCGAATCTCCCTTGGGGGCGAGACGAGACGTTACGCAAGCCGGAGGAAGATTGCAGCCGGAGGAGTGACACGATCTGGCGGTGGAGGTCCACGGGATCGACCGCCGCCGGTAAAGTCCGGCCCGGAGGGTTTTCGGCTTAAATATTTCCGTATCCGACACCCTTTGGGGAACGGCGCCTCGATCCTCGAGTTCGACCAACCCCTCCCCTAGGCGGTTCCCAGTTATTGACATGATACCTTTGGCAGTGTACTTAGGCTTATCGCAACGGTATTTTGCTTATGAAGGCCGCCCCATGACAGCGTTAACCACCGGGGGAGGGTACGGGCGGATTCAGCACGATCAAACATGTGCTGGAAACATACGGCGAGGGACCAAGGATAGGAGAGAATCTGACGCGGAGGCAAAACCGCAAGCCGGGCACGGTTTGAAACTATGGACTTCCTTTCTTCCCAGCCTCCGGAGGGGAAGGGAAGTCTAGGCTAGGGGGCGAGCTGCGACGGGAGGAGCATCGACTATCTCGGATGGGGGAGTTCGTGGATCGAGACGGGACCGTCGATGACATGTGCAAGGGTTTTTTTTGCTTGCCTTTCCCCCCGAGCTCCGGCACACTAAGCGCAGGCTAACCATGATATCTAAGAAGCGCTCTTGTAGCGGCTGAAACATCCCGCGTATCGTGGAGACTAGCGACAAATTATATTTCATACTTGGATGCATTTATTGCTCACGAGTATGATTTAGACGGTGTTGTTACTGCCATTGGAGAGGTTGAGATTAGTGGTTAACGGCGTACTAAATCCATTCAAGCATCGCATACGACCTACATAAAGTCAGAGAAAACAATTGTTAACTCGGTAGTTGCAAACTATTTCTATTTTCTATTTTCTATTTTCATAACTGGCAATGGCCCACTCACTCACTCGTGCCCACCATCGCCAACCTCGTCACCTTACGACCTACTCTCACACATGGCCCTATTATCCCTATGTGCATCGGGCGCTCACGTTTTGTCTTCCACCCGTGCTCGCCTATGTCCGCCCCGTGCCCCCATTGTCAGCCTCCTCCCGCTCTTGCTTCTCCCTTGGCCCCTTTAGACCGTGCTGGTTGCTTCCGTCCGTCGCGCATAGGTCCATGCCATGCTTAGACAGGTGCCAGCCCTCCTCCCCTTGCCTCCCGTGGACTTCCACGCATGGCCCCCATCCTTCCACCACCCCGAGTCGAGGTTGTGCTCCCCCGCCCCCCTACAGCCCTCAAACCTCCCCATTCCCATCCCCACCCCACCCCCAACCCCACTTGATGGACCCTCGCTACCTCTTGGACAAGCCTTTATGCCCTCGCTCGTTGTCTCCCTCCGCCGACAAGGTGCCTTCCGATCCCCCCCCGCGCTGTCGCTCATGCCTCCTTGTGCTCTGCCAATGACCTTGTCACTTGCCTCTTGCGATTCCGACATGTCAATGCGGCCCGGGAGTCTATGCGACAGCGAGAGATGGCCTTTGTTCTCCCTACAAGACACTTTCGAATATGGAAAAAAAATCCCTCAACGGACTCTCGAGCCGCCGGAGCTTTTCTAGCAACTCAATTGAAATTGAAATTGTTTACATCATATACCGGGTGAAGCCGGCTCCTGTCTCTAGGCCCTCCCAACTATGCAATCCAGGAATTTCATAAGTCGGGGCTAGACCGCGAACCACCTAAATCCAACCTCAATTGAGTGTGTTGGGGTGTTTTTTCTGCCCCCCCCCCCCCCCCCCCCCCCCCCCGGGGGGGGGGAAGGACTCGTGTCAGGGTGGTAGCTGTCGGTCAAGGGTAAGTGCGTGGGTGGCCTATGCGTCGAGGCGCTTTAGTGGTCGGGGCCAGGCGCCCGCCGGCGGCCCCGAAGGGGGTTGCGCTCACATGCCCGTCGGCACCTACCTCCACCTCCACGCGGTGGGCGCTGGTAACCCCGTAGCCGTGCCAAGCTTGGCACGGTAGGGGGCTGAACGAGGTACCGACAGTTGCGATCCGCGGGATCATCAGCTGTCGGGAAGCCATGTACGGAGGGTTTTGGAAAAACATAATATCCGTACACCATCACAGGGATCTCCCGCTCGGCCAGTCCGATATGTTTTTTCAGCAACTAAATACTCACAAATACTCTCCCGTCACGGCGGGAACGATGTATGCGAATTATTTTTTGGCGAAGAAGGGCACGGACGGATCAGCGGTGGGACGAGGGTGTTGGAGTTGGCTGCGGACAATTGGGAAGCAGCGCTAGGGCACGAATCTCGCTAGCATCCGCCAGCCTTACGAGAGTTTTAAGTGTAACCTGGGGGCGAGGCATGAAGCTACGCATGACGGAGGTGGGACGCAGTCGGAGGAGCGGCACGGTTTGGCGGCGGCGATCCTTAAGATCGCCCGCCGCCGGAAAACCCGGTACGGGGGGTTTTTTGGAAAAATATTCCCGTACCCAACATCTTTTGAGGTTCGGCGACTCGATCCATGTGTCCGACCCACCCCTCCCCTCCCCTAGTCGGTACCCGGTTATCGACAGGCTGCCTCAGGCAGTGTGCCTAGGGTTATCGTAACGGCACACTGCTCATACAGGCGGCCCCCTAACAACGTAAACCATCGGGGGAGGGTCCGGCCGGCCACAACGCGATCATATGAGTGCTTGAAACATACGGATCATGGACAGGGGACAGAAGAACATATGGCACGGGGGCAAGAGAGCCTGCCGGACACCGTATGCAGCTTAGTTATTTCCTCTTCCCAGCCCCCGAAGGAGGAGGTAAGAGTCGGCTAGGTGGCGAAGTGCGTCGGGAGGAGCAACTACTACATGGGGCGGGGATGAGCAAGGATCGAGACGGGACCGATGAAGATCTGAGCGAGGGGGTTTTTCACATGCCTTTTCCCCCTAGCTCCAGCACGACCGGAATCGTACGGTACCCGAAGTCAGGCAAGTTCGCCTCGACCAGCTCAAGCTGACGTGCCTCGCCGATCAACATCCCCGCAACGGCTGGAGCATGCCGCGTATCGTGGAGACTAGCGACACTTTTTTATTACATATTGTATCCTAAACAATTACTTATAGATCCAAAAAATAATAAATACCTAGTTACGTGCATGTTTTAGACGGTATCGTCCCTGCCAATGGAGAGGTTGGGATTAGTGGTTCACGGACTAGCCGACGCTTATGAGTCCTAATTTGGCATAGCACGGGGGGCCCAGAGACAGCAACCGGTTAATTATAGTATTGTTTTAAACAATTTCAAATTTCAAATTTGGTCGGGGCCAGGGTAGATGGGGGCGGTTCCCGCCGTTGTCGAGCCCGGCTCACTCAACATAAGCATCAACGGCCACCGACTCACCTCTCCGAAGGTAACCATTGACGCCGTGCTGCCTTCTGTCGAGCATGTGAGCTGTTGAAAGCCAACCAACTACGACGGGCCCGTACTGCCATGGTCGTGGCCGGCTTCGGAATGGTGGAGGACGCCGACGATGCGTTGATTGCTCTGGAGTGGCTACATCCTCCGCATGGTATACCCCACCTTGACTCCGACCTTTCGGACCCCCCCCCCCCCCCCGGCGCGCCCTCCTCTCACCTGTATTGGTGACCGTGATAGTAGCCCCAATTGTGGGAGGACTCAATGCCCCTTGTCTTGAGAAAAGCACCTCGCTTGTCAACCCCTCATGTTGATAGTTAGCGATGGTAATGTGTCCGAAACTTGAATGTTCTTGCCCGGCGGAAGTGGGTTGATCGCTACTCGGTGGGCAACTTACCCGATGTTGCGGCAGCCTTTCTAGTGAGTGCGACTAGGTGGTCCCTCCACAAGCAGTCGGGTGTCGACCGTGACGCCACTTGCCCCCGGGGCGATGCTCCTAAAGTTCGGTTGCTTGCTGATGGTCCCACATTTTTTTGCTTGCCGAATTCTTTAACCGGGCACGCCATCTCACCAACCCCATCGCCCCCGACCCCTCGCCTACTCATGGTCACTGGCGAAGTCTCTGGCACCTCCATTAAAGACCCGGTGGTGGTCAAAGTAAACAAGCTCACCCAACCCACAATTGGACTCACCCTCGCGGTCTCTACCAGCACCACCAAAAAGACTACTGAGGAGGCTAGTAAACGTTGGGGCGGTTAGCTCCTCCATGACAATGTCAAGATTTACTCTATGCCGAACTCTCTAACCCCCAAGACCCCGGAAGGACGACGTAACTTTTCCCCCCTTACAAAAATGAAAATGTGTACAACAATACCAACAAACTGGACCGGTTGCTCCCTATCGGCCGTCTATAGCTCAGCCATAAAGGACACATATAGGAGCGAAGATTGGACCGGGCTCTCTTCGACCACGTACACATGTCGACACACCTATCTGCAATGTGTGTCGACGTTCCTCGGGGGTTAAAAAAGTTGTAAGCAACCACAACAATTCCCACAGTCCCCCGCCTAAGCAGTAAAAACAGAAAAAACTTTATAATAAAAAACCGGATCTAGAAAACAAATCTACTTGTCAAGAAATGTAAAACTAAACTGCTACTCGACCTTCACGATGCACGGCCCGCTTCTACCGGACCGCGGTGCCAACCGGCCTAGGCCGATCGGCGTTCGGGAGGGACGACGGACCATCCTCGTCTAGCTCCCGCGTGACTTCGGTCTTGCCGGAGATAGGAGGGGAAAGGCTGGCAAAAAGCCTCCTCACGTAGTCGCTCGTCTACCCCGCTGTTGCATTCCGTAGACCCCGCCCAAGGTTATTGCCGCTCCTCCCGACGCGACGTTTCTGCTTGTCGAGGGGACCGAGGGGGTAGGGGGGGGGGACCGAGATACACAAACATAGGGGAAAGATGACGATCCTGCCTCCGCGCCTAGATTCCCCCTCATTTCCCCGGGTTTTCTCTATCTCTCCCGGGCACATATCAGATAGACCGGCATGCAACCGTATTCTCCTCCCTCTGATCGCGCGTCCACCGAGCAACCATGTTTCGAGCGTGGGCCTCCGCGCTAACCCGGGCCCCTCTCTTTTAGGTTTGTCTAGCGATGGTGAGTATTGAAAGGGGGGGGGGGGGTCCACCTAGCCGGATCCGACGGGCCGCGGGGCGCCGAGTTATTCCAAACCCTCCGTGCGGGGGTTTCCGGCGGCGGACGACCCAGAGGCTCGTCGTCGCCATATCATGTCGCTCCCCCAGTCGAGACCATCCTCCTTGCCGCCCACGCCTACTCTCCCCCCCCCCCTGGGAGATGTAATGTGGCGACGTAGCAAGTTGCCAGCGAATACCTTGCCGTGGTGTTGCTTCCCGATTGGCAAAAAATCCGGCCCTATAGTTACGCTTGTACCTCCCTCACATTCCCTCAAGGAGCCATGGGCCCACCCACATCAGTCGCACGCATGACGGTAATCACTCCCGTGTCCATGCGTACGTTTCCGATCTCTGTTTGGAGAACTCAGGGAAATCCGCGGGGTAGGGCAGGGCATTAACCTCTTGGCCGGGTACGGGCATTATTTTTGCTTCCGAAAAAGCTCTCCGTACATGGCTTTCCGGCGGCGGCTGATCCTGAGGACCGCCACCGCCTCACCTAGCTGCTTCTTTGTTTGCGACCGACCACCGGCATGTGTCGCGTCGTGCCTCGCCCCCCGGGAAGGCGCGACTAGCACATGGCTTGTCGGCGGCGATCGAGCGCCGTTCCCTGGCGCTGCTTCCCGGGTGACCATCGCTAGCTCCAACGCCCGCGACCCACCGCTGATCCGGCCGTACCCTCCTCGCCACAACACGCTCTTGAGATACAGATCCCCCCCCCCCCCCCCAAGTAAAACGGTATCTAGTAGTATCTAATCACGGAAAAACATGTCGGACGGGCTGAGCGTGAGATCATGGCGCCGGTAGTGCACAGAAATGATAATTGAAAGCCCTATGTACCGGGCTTTCCCGATAAATGATAATCACGGAGATTGCATTGCCGGCCCTCCTAGTCCGCTACCGAGTCACGCATGGCACGGCTACGGGGTTTCCAACGCCCACCACCGGGAGGTGAGGGGATGCCGACGGGCCTGCGAGCGCACCCCTCCGGGGCCCCCGAGAAAAAGCGAGAGCGTGTCTTGATGTAAGGTGCCGCGGTTAATGTCGATTTGGGGTGTGGTGCCGTGGGGTTTGATATGATTAGTCGTGGATATCCCGTAGAATTGTTCGGATGTAATAACGAAGGAGAGGGGCATGCCAAGCTCTGTAATGTGTTTGAACATAATTCTGTGGTCACCCCATTGAAGGCGCCCTTGAATTGTGTGTATATTATGTGTTTGTCTTTGTTGTACATTTTGGCATCCATCGTCATCATGAGGGAGGCAAGTGCTTCGTGTATGCTACGTAGTAGGCGGAAGCTGTCCCGTTGGTCACCGAGGATGCCATAGGTTTCCGCATGTATGGAGTCACATTGAAATTGAAATTGAAATTGTTTACAACATGTACCGTATGCGCCGGTTTTTCGCCAAAAGCCGGATGCGTCGGCTGCTGTCTCTGGGCCCTCCCAACTATGCCATACAGGGAACTTACAAGTCAGGGCTAGACCGTGAACCACCTATGTCCAACCTCTCCAAGTGTGGTCGGGGGTTTTGCTCCTCCCCGGGGAGGGCTTGGTGCGGGTTGAGGGTGGTGTGCAAGAAGGGCTTGAGGAGGTGCATCATGTGGAGGCGCGGCGAGAGGTCGTGCGTGATTTGGTGCGGTAGACAAGGAGGAGATAATGCAGCCATTGGACGGTGTGCGCATGGAGTGTGGAAAGGATGTGAGATGTGACGAGTCGTGTTTTGGAGATGAGTTTGTCCGGAGGGTCGGTGCGGAGGGTGAGGAGAGAGGTGAGACTTGCTATGGTGGATGAGTGCGGTGTGCCCGTGCGGCTCATGACAATGGGGAGGATTTCGACTTCGGTACCTGGCCAGTGGTTGCGGATGGCATTTGCGAGGGGTGTGTACTTGTCCCTAATCAGGTGGGCTGTATGTGAGAGGTTGTGGTCGGTGCAGTACTTCCACTCCCCTATCTGTATTTTTTTGATAGAAGAGTATCGTCGGCGGCCGTTGGTGTGACCGACGAATCGAGGTTCGAGGATGCGAATGAAATCGGGTTTGTGCGCCGGGGGACGTAGTGCGGGTGGGAGAATCTCGGGGGGGAGGATAGCGGGGCACGAGGTTAGGGAGTCAGGCGAAAGACCTTCGTCAGCAGCAACAAGGCGGGTAGGCATGTGGGTGGGGTGAGGGGGGTGACAGTCGAGAGGGGTGTGGGTGGGGGTGGGGTGGGTGAAAGACTTGATGGGTTTGTTACCGAAGTCTGCAGTGATAGTCTCCCATCGACCTCCGTTGTGGCGTTCCAAGAGAGATAGGAGGAGCTGTAGCGCGCTGTTGTGGCGGTCCTGTCTTAGGCCGGACATGGTGGGGCAGTTACCGGCCATGTGGCCGTTGCTGGTGAATTGTCCACACATGGGGCAACGTAGGGTGGGGTTGTGTGTGAGGAGGCGGGTGTTGTGGACTCCCCACATGAATTCTTGCTTGTGTGTGAACTGGATATTTGTGAGGGTTGAGTGTTTTTTGTGGAAGGAGAAGTCGGCACCCGCTTTCGCGGCTCGGGCGAGGAGGGCACCGTGTTTGGATGTTTGTGAGAGGGGTGTATGTGTGTGTTTGATACTGTGGGTATGTGCGTCTGTTTTAAGGTTGGTGTATCTGTAGGGTATGGGTTCCCCCTGAGTTTGTGGAATGAGGGTGTATGGCCAGGTCCAGTGGCCGACTGACACGGCTGAGCCTGTGGTGTAAGTTGTATCTGGCGGTTGTCCATCTGCAACTTGGTTAGCAAGTGCATCTGCGAGGTCGTTACCTAGTGAGTGATTGTGTGCCTTAATTTTGCCGAGGTGCGTGCGGATGCCTGCGTTGCAGCGGGTTTTGAGGGTGTGTGTGATGGAGAGGAGTGTGTCGCGGTGGATGTTGTGTCTGTAAGCGGATGGGCAGTTTAAGTATCCTTGTATGAGGCGGAGGGAGCATGCACTGTCTGTAAGGAGGTGGGTATGGCCTAGTTGGAGGCCTATGTCAATGCCGGCTAATTCAGCGCGGTTGATAGTGTGGGAGGGAGGGGTAGAAGTCACCAGGATTTTGACGCGGGTTTCCGAGGCGGGGTGGGTGGCGGCTGCTCCGAGGGGAGAGCTGCCACCTTTCTTGGAGCCGTCTGTGTATACGAAGTCCTGCCAATTCCAAGCAAGGTCTCCGCTGGTTGGGGAGTATGTTAGTTGCATGCGTTCATGGAGGGGGTAGGTAAGGGGGTGAGTAGGGTTGGGGGGGAGGTGGTATATGCCTGCTGAGTGTGGTGAGTAGGAGTCGGTGAGGTGTGGGGGTGGGATGGTGATGGTGGGGCTGGGAAGGTGTGTGTCGTAGATGGATTCGAGAGTGTTGTGGAGTGCGGTCATGTCTGTGTGTGAGGGTAGGGTGAGGAGGCCGAGGGGGTTTGCGACGAGGTAGATGTCTACCATCCAGCGCGTGCCGAATGGTGTAGGAGTGGGATGGCCTGTGTGTTGATCGGGGGGAAGGAAGGTGTTCGCGTCGTTGGGGAGGGTGTAGAGGTGATGTGTGTAAGGGGAGTCGATGTATTTGGAGTGGCGGTATGGTGTGTGTTCCCATCGGGGGAGTATGAGGATGGTTGCGCTCGGTGTGTGGGAGGCTGTGAGGTGCGCGCTGGTGATTGCATGTTCCATGGCTCGGCGCATGCATTCGTGGTCGTATTCGGGGTTGGCGATGTTGGTGCCTTGCCATGTGTGTGGGGCATTGCTGCCGCTGGATGAGAAGACTATGTCTTCGGGGTAAAGTGAGTGGTATGTGTGGGAGTGGAGTGATTTGTTGAGGGGGTCTGAGTAAAGTTCTGTCTGGATGTGGAATGTGTGTCGGAGAGCCGAGAGGAGGTCCTCTCTAGTGGCCCATCTGTTACGGGTGGTGGTGGCGGGTGTGGGGGAGTGGATTTCTGAACGGGAACCTAGGCGGGTGAGGAGGTGGTAGACCTCCTCCTCGAACGTGTGTTGTGTGAGTTCTGGGCGGAAGAGTTGAAAGAGGTGGCGGACGCGGGGGCCGTTGAGGGTGGTGACCGCGCGGCCGTCGGGGGTGCATAGTATGGTTGTGTCGTGGAGTGATGGGTGTGCGTGGATGGCGAATTTACCGGTTGGGAGCATGTCGAGGTCGGGGTTGATGGGGTCGTGGTTGAATGTGATTAGGGGGTGTGACCACGGAGGGGGTCCTGGTTCTGGCAGAATGGGTGTCGTGGAGGGGACATAGCCGGAGTTAAATGCGGTGAGGGCGGTGGGGCCGGAGGGGGTCTCACTGATGGTGTCGTGTAGTTGAAGGCATGGGGCCCACTGGACCTCGTGGAGGTGGGTGAGGTCGTGTTGTTGGCCGCGAGCACACCACTCGCACTGCCATGTGGCGGGTCCCTGAGCTGGGCGGCATTGGGAATGTATGGCAAAGTGCGGGCATGTGCAGCAGGTGGAGGTGGGTTCTGTGTGCAGTGGGTCATGACAAATGGAGCAAGCGGTGGGGGAGGGGGTGGGGAGGCATACCGATGTGGGGGTGGAGGAGATGAGGCGGAAGCCGTCGTCGAGTTGGAGTTGGATGTCCCATTCCGTGAGGTGTTCCGGGGCCCATTCAACCATGTACTGCGTTTGGCCGTACTCTGTGTCCTTGTGTTTGGAAATGATGCGCGTAACGTCGCAAGGGGGGTAGTGGTGGTCTGAGGGGGTGAGGTATTCTGTGTCTAAGTGTGTGATGGGTGCGGTGGGGGTGGGGTGAGTGGTGCGGGAGGTGTAGATGCCGGATGAGAGGGTGGGGGGTGAGCGAGGGAGGTGTGGGGAGAGGAGGGGAATCCATGAGGGGTGTATAGTGGTGGGGGGGGAAGCTTGTTTGGAAGTGAGGCTTGTGAGTGGGAGGCGGTTGTGGATAGTATCGAGGGGTTCGGTGAGGATTGCGGCGAGGAGGCGGATGGGAACTGAGAGTGGGGTGGTGGACCCCGTGAGTGTGGTGATGGACTTGCATGATTTGAGGATGAAGGAGGATGAGGTGGCTCTGAGGAGGACTTGTGGCCACGTGGTGATGTTATTTTTCCAGAGGGGGGTCAGGCGGGGGAGGAGGGAGGCGTGTGTTTTGCGGGGGGAGAAATCACAGTATGCTTGCTTATATGTGTGAGGGTCGGTGATGTGTGTGGCTTTGTCCCGGAGTGAGGCGAGGAGGGCGTTGTCTTGAGTGGTGAAGTGGGCGCGGATTGTGGAGGCGATAGGGTTGGTGAGGGAGAGTGGAGGGATGTTGTGGAATAGGGTGCCCGCATCGCGCTGAGCTCTGACTAAGCATTTGAGTGTGGGTGGGGTGTAACAGGTTGACATGATGGATTCCGAGGGCCAGTGGGAGTACGTGGTGGATAAGGTGCGGATGTGTGCGCGGGCCATGTGGCCTCTATAGCCTGAGTTGTTCATGATTTTATGTAGGTGGCAAACTGTGAGTTGTGCTGCGTGGGCTTTGAGGGAGGGGAGGCCGTATCCTAGGTCGGAGGTAGGGCGGTGGAGGGCGGTGCGGGGAAGGTTACGTACCGAGGAGACGGCGGAGCGGAGTGCGCGGCAGATTTGTCCTTCGAGTGTGTCGAGTTGGGAGTCGGTGAAGAGGCCGAGCTGGAGGGTGAAATGTTTTCCGATGAGGAGTCCACGGATGACCCTGATTCTGCGGGATTGTGTTAGTGGGGAGGTGGAAAGGGTGGTGATGAGGGATGCAGTGGTACGTTTTAGTTCGTGCCAGTGTTTGGTGAAGGTGAGGGAGGTGTTCAGTTCTACCCCTAGGACGCGGTATGTGTCCGTGGGACCAATGGAGGGAATGGGGGCCGGGGTGGAGTTGAGGGTGATGAACTGAGTTTGCAGGCGGGATGCGAGGAGGGTAGTGTTGGCGAGGGAGAGGGCGTTGCCTGTGCGCCAGAGGGCGCCGGTGATGCAGCATTTGCGGATGTTGACGGTCATGCCCGTGTAGGCGCTGAAGAGGGAGAGTTTCCTGAGCTGGATGGTCATGTTGGGGGTCGAGCCCGTGGCGAGGCTGAGGTCGTCAGCGAAGCCATGTCCTGGGTATGTGGCTGTAGGTTCTGTGGGGTCGACGTTAGTGGCGGGGGGGCCTGGGCGGTAGCCCCGGCTTCCCACCGTGAGCCAGCGGAGGAAGGGTTCGAGGAAGAGGGTGAAGAGGAAGGGGGAGAGGGTGTCACCTTGGAGGGTTCCGCGATTAATGTTGATAGAAGGGGTGGGGCCATGTGGTGTAATATAATCTGTGGTTGAGACCCCGTAGAGGTGTTCGCATGTGTCGACAAAGGTGGGGGGCATACCGAGTTGACGCATGTGTTTGAACATGATGCGGTGGTCCGCGGCGTTGAAGGCGCCTTTGAAATCCGCGTACATGACGTAGATGTCTTTGTTGTGGAGTTTCGCGTCCTCCATCGTCATGATGAGGGAAGAGAGGGCGTCGTGGATGCTGCGGTGTTGTCGGAATCCGTCCTGTTGGTCGCTGAGAATGCCGTGGGTTTCGGCGTATTTTGAGCCTGCATCTTTGATTAGTGCTGTCCATAGTTTAAGGAGGTTATTCATGAGGGCGATAGGGCGGTAGTTGTCGAGGAGGGAGGGGTCTCCTTTTTTATGTAGCAAGCATGTTGTGCTGTGGCACCAATCAGGAGGGGTGTAGGATTTGTGGGCGAGGAGGGAGAGGAGAGAGAAGAGGGCGGAGCGGGTCGCCGGTGGTAGGAATTTGATTATTTCGTTGGGGATACCGTCTGGGCCGGGGGCTTTGCCGGTGCCTAGGGAGTTGAGGGTTTTATCGAAAGTGTCGCGAGTGATCATATCGGCAAGGGTGAGAGTTGGGTCACCACGTGGTTCGATGGTAAAGTTGTCGGGGTTGTCGGGAAGTTCCCACGGGGGGGTGGGCAGTTCGGGTGGGGTGGTGCGGCCTAGTTCGGTGGCGAAGTGAGAGTGTACCGCGTCAATGACGGCGGAGGGAGAGGATGCGGTGGTTTTATCGGGTCTAGTAATGCGGTGGAGGGTGGAGGCGGCGCCGGCGGGGGGTAGGAGGCCGCTTTTAATTTTCAATCGGCGGTGAGAGAGTTTGGGGCAAGTGTCGTAGGCCGTATTGGCTCGAGTTTTTATTTTCTTTAGCTTATCTGTGGTGGTGGCGTGAAGGAGTTGGCGTATGCGTGTTTGGCATTGTTGTTTGATGGCGTCAGGGGAGAGATATTCAGTTGTGTTTAAAAGGGCTTGGGCGAAGGGGAGGGGGCCGTTGTTCTTGCTGCATTTGCGGAGTTTGAGTATGTGAGTGCGTGTTTTTTTAGTAAGCCAAGTAGGGTCAAGGGACGCTTGGGGTGGTCGGGGTTTTTTGGCGGGGAGGAGGGGCCAAACTGTGGCTGCGTGGTCCATGTGTTGGGAGAGGAGTGTAGTGAATTGTGAGGCAAGGGTGTCGAGGGCGTCGGGGGAGGCTGAGGTGTGTGAGGTGTTGAGAATTTCTGCGTGGAGGGCGGCCGTGTGGTTGATGAGGTCGGGGGTGCTTGATTGGTACGCTTTTATGTGGTCGGGTGTGAGGGGAAGTCGAAAGTTGAGTTTGCGCGTCGTGTGATGTGTGTGGGGGTGGGTATGGGGAGGGGGGGGATGTGCCATGAGGGAGAAAGGGGCGGGGATGACGAGGTGGATTGCAGAGTGGTCGGTGAAGTGGGAGGGGGAGGGGAATATCGAGCAAGAGGACGGTAGGAGAGTGAGAGGTGAAGGGGGCGTGGTGAGCCAGTGGTCAAGGCAGCCTCCGCTGCGGGGGAAGGTAGGGATGGGGTTGTGGAGGGGTTGGAGGTGGGATGTGAGTAGGGAGGTGAGGGCAGGGTGACCTGTACCTGTGGTGGTGGTCGATTGGAAGTCCCCTCCCCAGAGGGTGCGGTGTTGCGGGTGGTCGTCGGCTAGGCGGAGGCCCCATGCTGCAGCTTCTGCATATAGGCGGGTCAGCTCGGGGGTAGAGAGCTGGGGCATGTAAGTACCGATAAGGAGGTAAGGGGTGCCTGAGTGGGGAACGATTTTTAGTCCGGCGATATGGGGGATGAGGTGGGGGGGCGGAGTTAGGGCAGTGGCAGATTGGAATGAGGCTCTGCGGACCGCGAAGAGAACGCCTGCGTTGGGTAGGGGCACAGTTGAGTAGTATGGTCGGGAGCTTTTGAGGTGGTATTGGGGGAGTGCTATGCGCCATCGGGATTTGTGGGTGTCGTGGTTGGTTTCGGTGAGGATAAGGACGTCCGGACGGTGTGAGGTGGAGAGGTGTTCAACATCCATAATGGAGGTGTGGAGGCCGCGGGTGTTGAGGGTGATGAGGTGTAGTGGTTGGGATGTGTGGTGTGGGAGAATGGGGGAGGGGAGGGAAGGGGTGGTGCTGGGGGGGTCGTCAGGGGGTAGGTCCTTGGGGGGTGGTTGGAAGAGAGGGGGGAGGAGAGGGGTTGGGGAGGGGAGGGGGGGAGGAGGGGTGGGGAGGTGAGGGGGGGAGGGCGGAGCGGGGGGGTTGAGGGCGGCTAGGAGGTGGGGGCGTCCTATTGGGAGGGGAGTGGATCGAAAAGTGTGGTGCCATAGGAGGGAGTGGAGGGTGTACACCGAGTTTCGAGGGTCGAACGAGGGGGGGTTGTATTGTTGGTCCGGGGGGGCTGTGGTGATGAAGTAGGTGTGGAGGAGGGCGTGGGTTCCGCACGACCATGCTCCGTCGGAGTCGTTCTGCCGAGGGGGGTTGAGCAGGCGGAGGTCCCCAACGGGAGGGGGGGGGGAGGAGTTCCAGTCGGAGAGGAGATTGAGAGAGCGGGCGAGGAGGTCGGACGGAGGGGGGTGGTGGAGAGAGTCAATCCAGGTAGCGGAGGAGTGAGTTAGGTGTAGGAGGCCGAAGTGAGAGTTTTGCCATGTGAGGACGAGGAGAGAGTGATTAGGTGTACCCGGGCGGGGGGGGGGAGCCTCGGTTAGAGAGGTTAGTCCAGTGGCTGGGGTATTGGGAGTTGTGGTGGTGATTGTCGACTTCGTTATTAGTGATAACGGTATAGGAAGCGGTGGGAGTCGAGTGGAGTTTGGTTATTGTGGTAGCGAGGCAGTATAGGTTAGAGAGGTCCTGATAGTCTAACCTCTGGGCCTTGAGGCCCGTCTTGTGGGGGACTAATGATGATAAGCGGCCTTGCCGGCCGAGGCTTGTGGAGGGCGAGAGTGTGAGGCTCCGGAGGGTCCCTTCGTCGAGGTCTTGCGCATTTCGGCGAGCAGGAGGTCCTTGGAGCGGGTTGTCGTTCGGAGCTTAAGAGGGGGTGGTAAGTGTAGGGATGGCGGAGAGAGTATGAGAGGGAGGGGGAGGGGGGATAGAAAAATTGTAAGCAACGTGTGGTAGGTATTAGGAGGGGGGCGATAGTGGGGAACTGTGGTGACAGAGGGGGCTGTCGATATCGTATCAAATGTGCTTCGGGGTTTCCGAGAGAAGCCTCGGAGCAGGCCTAAAGGTAGTGGGGACTGTAGGGGCGGGGGAGTACGTGTGTCGCTGAGAACGTTACGGGTACATGACTGCCAGACTGTGTCTGAAAAGGGGAGGCGATATTTCCGGGGCAGGTAGATTCGCGGGGGGGCGGGTGATCGGTTAAGCCGTCGGGTAGAGCAGCGCGGTCGGGCTAGTTTCAGCAGGGGGAGAGCTGGCGTTATTGTAACGACAGACGAGTTGGGCAGAGCATGGAGGGTGGAAAAAGTGGGAGGGAGAACGTCTGCCCTAGGGTCTACAGTGAGGTAATCGCAGGTAAGCGCGAGTGTCTGATGGGTTAGTCGGGTTAGGTGGTCTAGTATGTAAATAGAGAAGGGAAAGAAGATTAGAAAGCGGAGGGGCACAGCGACAAGAGCGAGCGTTGGACAGAGCATGGGAGCAGCGGAAGAACAACCGTCATCTAGAGGGTGAGTTAGGGTGGAAGAGGTGAGCGGGGCACCGGTGTCAGCTGCTGGCACCGGGGGAGGAGAGTGGGAGTCGTCGGCGGACGGGTCGTGTCGGTCGGCAAGCGGGGAGTTCGTGCGAGGGGGAGCGTACGGGGCCCGGGCCGGCGAGACAGGCCAGGCGGCTTGTGTAGCTGTGAATAGGCTGGTGTAGTTGTGGGATAGGAGGGGAGCAGGAGCGGGAGGGGGGTATCGACGAGAACTGATCAGGGCGGTGGTTAGTGCAGGGGCAAGAATCAGGCATGTAAAATAAGTTTTTCCTTTGATTGAAGAAAACGACTTTCGAGTTGCATGATTTTGCATTACTGGTCGAATGTTAAAGCACTGTGGCTCGGAAGCAGTAAGGTGAGGGAGAGGTGTCGATGGTAGTACGCTGTTAACGATAGGATCAGCGTAGGTTAGCGGGAGGGGACGCTGGGGACGAGACAGGTTCTTACTATGGGACGGGGGGTGACGGTCGGTGAGCGGCGAGTTCGGGCGAGAGGGAGCGTATAGGGCAGGGGCCGGCGCGACAGGCCAGGCGGCACGTGCAGCTGCGAGGAGACTAGTATAGTTATGGGGTAGGAGGGTAGCATGAGGGGGAGGGGGGTGGCGATGAGTGCGGATCAGGGCAGTGGTTAGTGCAGAGGCAAGAATCAGGCCTGTACAATATTGTTTTATTTGGATTAAAGAGAACGATTCTCGAGTCTCATGATGTGGGATTATTGGTCGAGCTTTACAACACTGTGGCTGGGAAGCACTAGGGTGAGGGAAAGGTATCGATTTAGGTGCGCTGGTAACGAGAGTATCAGCGTAGGCTAGCGGGAGGGGGCGGTGGGTGCTAGACAGGTCCTTACTGTGGGACAGAGCGGGACGATCGCACCGGTACGGGTCGTCTGTGTAGGTTGTGGAGTCAGCGGCCCGTCCCATGTCAGTGGTTGACCTAGGAGCGGCGAGGACCAGGGGCGTCAGGAGTCCTCTGACTGGTGAGGGTTCCAAAGCCGTGCCCAAGTCTTGGGCGGATGGGGATGGTTGGGGCATAGTGTTGAGTAGAGCGAGCGGATGTCCCGCTGGATAGCTCCGGGGGTTGTAGGGGTCCGTGGTGGGCGCATTCACGGGCCGATCCCGCAATGGCATAAGCATCTGTCTGTGAGTGGGGGGGGGGGTAGGGGTCGAGGACGTTTCAATCGAGTTGGATTTCGAGTGTGTGAGAGAAGTAGTGGGGTTGATTGTGGCTTTTCGAGTAGGTTTTTGAGTGTAGTGCGCGTGTTGGCTGCACGCGACCAGGCCCGATGGGACCTGGGTTTTTTGGATGTTAGCGGCGGACAGGGACGTCCGGACGCTCGGAGGGGCGCGGTGTGGCGCGCCGCCATCCGGGGAGGAGGCTTTTTGTAAGCGATGTGTTTTTTGGGTGTGTCGCAGTACTTTGACGGGTACATGTTTGGATATCGGAGTGGGTGGCGCGAGAGCTGTTGGGGAGACGAATTTCAAATCCCTGAAAGATGCGCCTTGGAGTGTGTACCGTCTAATGTGCCTACGGATCCACTGACCTGGGTGAGCTAGGCTCGGGTGGGGAGAGGTGATCGGTGCCCGTCGTCCGACGGGCCCTGTGGTCACCAGTCTATCGCTCATAGGGAGGCCAAGCCCGGAGCGAAGACGGTCGGCGTTGCTCATCCGAGCTACCGACCCATCCCCTATATTTTTTTACGTCAGTAGTACTTTAGTAGTACTTGGATCTGTTTACTGTCTTTAGTGACGGTAGGAAACGAATTATGGAGTCAGCTTCTTTGATAAGGGCGGTCCATAGTTAAAGCAACTCATTCATAAGGGCGATAGGTCGGTAGTTATCGATAAGGGCGGGATGGTGTTATGGCACCGCTATGGTGGGGTGTAGGAGTTTTTATTGAGTAGAGTTGTGAGGGAGAAGATGATTGTATGTGCTTATGTGGGTAAATATTTTATGATTTCATTTCGGATGCGTGTGTGTGTGTGTGTGTGTGTGTGTGTGTGTGTGTGTGTGTGTGTGTGTGTGTGTGTGAGCGTGTGTGTGTGAGCGTGTGTGTGTGAGCGTGTGTGTGTGAGCGTGTGTGTGTGTGTGTGTGTGTGTGTGTGTGTGTGTGTGTGTGTGTGTGTGTGTGTGTGTGTGTGTGTGTTTGCGTGTGTGTGTGTTGTTGGAAGTTCGAGAGCGATTATTGATCATGGCACCGATGCGTGAACGCACTGGCAAGGATGTATGGAACTATGGATGGGAGGCGCTGATGGGATGTCGCTATGCCATCCCCCTCCCTCATCTCCCCGTCCCTCAATCTTACTCTCTCTCATCCTCCCTCTCCCTTTCGTACATAAATGCATTAATATGCATTAATATAAACTTACATTTGAAAACTTCATCGTAAACCTGAATAAATCAAATGTCTTTTTTTTCTCATCTATGCCTCACATGAATTTTGTAAGCAAATTTTCCTCCCATTTCTTTTTTTCTCATCCTGACCTTGAATAGATTTTGTAAGGAGTGTTCTCCCATGCTTCCCTGGAGGGGAGCTGCTCCGCTCTCCGTACCCCCCTCTGCTCATCGCGCCCCACAGCAGCAGCATCCGTTCCCGGTTCCACCCCACAGCAGCGAGTCTATACAATTTTCCCACCGAGCAGCAGCCCGCGGCGGTAGATATTCGAAAGTTCTGCTGTTTCTTTTTTACTCGTTCGTTGACGGACAGCCAGGCGAAGCATTGGGCTGCAGGCCGGCGACGTGATACACACCCTGACGGAGGGCGCATCTATAATACAACGCACGGAAGAGAGATGCCCGTCGTATCTTCCGTCAGCTGGATCAAGACCGCGCCGTCCGCGACCTGCGGCGCCCTCCGTCGCCTCCTGACCCCTCTTCCTCCTCCTCCCCCTTCATACTCCAGCCCTCCTCTGAGAACCGCTGACGTACGTGGCACCGATGGGCACCCGCGCAGTCTGAGGCGGAGCAGGGGTCGCGTTGGTTTTGCTGCGCACATCATTCGGTCGGAGTCGTCACCCACATCAATCATTGGCGGCCGCTTTCTTGCGAGTTCCACGACCTACGGACGCTCAGCTTCAGTGAGCGACGGATCAATCTACCAAGATCACCGCGGCGCTCAGCTTTGCAGCAAACGAGGGTGAGTTGCGTCGTGTTCTGATCGCGGCTTTGTCGAATTGTCGGAGACCCTCTTTTTTCCTTCGGCGACTGCGCCGCAAAGAAAGGTAAAAAGTTGCGAGGACAGCTTGGCGAGTGTGGCACTCAGCGCGCTCGACCTGTTGCCGTCGTTTCTTTGCAGGTCGTGTAGGCTCTCCGCGATGGCTGCCTCCACTAGCGACAGCACCGCCGTGCCACCGTGGACTGCAGAAGTCGAGCGCGTTCACGCTCGCCACGCGGAGGTGCTCGCCGCCATCCACAACAGCCCCACGAAAGCGGTGCTCGTGGCGGCGGGGGGAGCCTCGCAGGTGCGTCAGGGGGGGCTTCCCCACCCTCCCTTCCCACCCCCGCTCTCTTCAAAGCTCGCCACGCTCTCTGACGCTTCAGCTCACACACACCTCACCTTCAGGCACTAGGGTGGGTGCTGTCCGAGCCGGGAGCCTCCGGGACAGTGATCGAGAGCATCGTGCCATACAGCACAGAGTCAATGACGCAGCTGCTAGGGAAGGTGAGGCCACGCCCTTAGGTCGCTGTTGATGGGTGCGGGGGGATTGTGGATGGAAGTGCTGGATGGGGGAGTCGAGGGATGTATTGGTAATCGATGAAGAGTGGCTAGGCTTGGCGTTGATGGATTGAGAGATGTGTGGAGGGATGTGTGGACGTGAATGGACAGGGGACCGTGGATTCTATAAAGCTTTTATGAGTGGTTGTGCGTATGGTTGTGTGTCTGTGGATGTGATGGGAATTCGAGGTTGCCAGACGAGAAGGGCACTTATGGACTGTCGGATGAATGGACATGTGTTGCTGAATGCATTGGGGATTTTATGAATAGCGATTGGATGGCAGTGGCGATTGGATGGATTAAGTGACGGATGTGCTGGCGATCTTTGGGAAAATGGGGGCATCGATAAGGAGGATGTTTATGGATTGGAGAACGGATGTGCAGGGCGTGGCGGTGAATTAAGTGGGACTGGTGAATGTATGTGGCATAGTTAGCTGAGTGCTGGAAAGTCAGATAAACGGACGGATGGGTGTGTATAACCCATGTGTATAACCCATCCGTCGCTCGGAAGTGAAGAGCGAACTCGGTGTTACTGGCGGGGAGTGGAAGGAGGGTGGATTGTTGTGTGGTTGTGAGCGGATAGAAGCTTATCGGTAACTAGTTATCCTATTTTTGTAAATATATTACGACAAGCTTGCATGCGTGCGTGCGTGTGTGTGTGTGTGTGTGTGCGTGTGTGTGTGTGTGTGTGTGTGTGTGTGTGTGTGTGTGTGTGTGTGTGTGTGTGTGTGTGTGCGTGCGCGCGCGCGCGTGTGTGTGTGTGTGTGTGTGTGTGTGTGTGTGTGTGTGTGTGTGTGTGTGTGTGTGTGTGTGTGAGCGTGTGTGTGTGTTGTTGGAAGTTCGAGAGCGATTATTGATCATGGCACCGATGCGTGAACGTGCTGGCAGGGATGTATGGATGGGAGGCGCTGATGGGATGTCGCTGTGCCATCCACGGCTGCAGGTGCCCGCCCAGTTCTGCTCTGCCGAAACAGCGTCAGAGTTGGCGCGGGCAGCGTACAAGCGCGCCGTGGGGCTGACTTCGTTCGGGGAGTGTGTAGTGGGGGTGGCCGCAACATGCGGGTTGGCATCGGCGCAGCCCAAGCGCGGCGACCACCGCGTGTGGGTGGCGACACACGACGGCCAGCACACCAGACTATATGGGTTGAAGCTAGCAAAGGGGGCGCGAGGGAGGGCCGCGGAGGATGCTGTTGCCAGTCAAGTGCTGGTAAGCCACCCTTCCTCCCCTTGGCATCAGTGCACAGTAGTAGTGGAAGGCGATTTTTGTGGAGTGAGACGATGAGGATGATACTACGCGCAATGCAGCTGACGGGCTACTGCAGGTCATCCTGATTTTGTGGTCAAATTGATGAGTATGTTGTGAAATGGACTAGGGCAATGTCGTCAGGTTTGGGCGTTTGGCAACAATGGCGTGGTGTGTGTGTGTGTGTGTGTGTGTGTGTGTGTGTGTGTGTGTGTGTGTGTTTGGGGGTGATGTTGATAATGGTGCTTTACTGATAGTGATTGGCATGGTATTGTTGGGCGTTGTAACTAGGAAAGACGATATCATGATCCTGTTATTATTTGTGATTTTTCATTTGAGCAATTGTTTCAGTGATATCTTGCCTGTAGTTTCACTTACGGTGGTTTTGATTATGATTTAATGACAATCACGCACAGGCAGTGATATCGATGGTGACAGTGGCGATGATGGTGGTGGTATCAATGATAGTGACACTGAAGATGGTGCAGACAATAACCATGAAAATGACAGTATAAGCAGTTGGTGCTAGTGATAATGTCACTGAATTTCAATGATAGTGGTATTAGCAATGGCATTGTAAAAGCTGATGACGATGATTATGATAGTAAAATTGGAAGACAGTGATAATGGTAGTAAAAGTTGATAATGGTGATGACAGTGACAGTTAAGGTGACAGTGGCAGTATTAACAGCATTTAGTTTGGCAGCACTGATGGGTTCATGATAATATTGTAAATATTATCTTGAATTGTCATAGCCGTGCTGCGCTTGAGGGTGTGCCGCTCTGTGTGGCGTTAGTTGCGCGCTTTGGCGGACGCGTGTGACGTGGGAGACGGCCTGAAGCCCGAGCTGGAGCTGCTGCCGCCCTCAGCCGGTTGCGAGTCGCTGACGGTACGCCCTTCCCTTGCTTTACGCCGGCAATCCAGAAATCCGTGAGTCGACGCGCAGATGCAAGGCGGGCACTGCGGGTCATTCACGGTGGACGTGGGTCGCGTCACGGCCGTCGCGGTGACGTGTGGTCGCAGGTGTCGGAGGAGGAAGGGAAGGACGCGCTGAGTGCGCTGCTGAGTGGCGAGGTGCGCTCTGTCGAGTTCAGCGGTGGTCGGGTCTTTGTGGACGCGCCCCGCCCTCGCCGAGTCTACCTCTCCGGCTCCTTCAACCCACTTCATGAAGGTGATGCCCCAATTGAGTTCCGTTTCACATGACCGCAGTTCCAATAACTCCTTATAATATCAACTTTTTGTCTATCTTCACACCCATGCCATTCTCTTACCATCGGCTTTTCATGTGCAGCTTGATTATTTACAATATATACCGTTTGTAGAAGTGACCAATAATATACAATTGAATTGTACGATTTAAGAAATGATATTGGATTATGATTATTCTTGTGATAGGTTTGTTGGGTGTTTTTTTAATTATTGGGTTTATAATATATTTTTTTTGATGATGTTAAATATTACCTATTAATACACCAATGTATGTAAAAGCTTGGGTCTTTGCAAATAGCAAGTAAATTACTTACAATATTTTATCAGGAACCATCATATGGCAGTAGATACGCGAGCAAGGAGCCCCGGGTTGGATGTGGCGCGGGTGGTGGGCTGATATTGAGCTGAGTGATGTGTTGGCGTGGGACGCAGGGCATCAGAAGATGTTGGCCACCGCGTGCGAGATGTTGGGCGACGGACGGGAGGGGTGCTTCGAGCTCGCGGTGTGCAACGCGGACAAGGGGACGCTGAGTCGAGAGGTGGTTGAGGAGCGGGTGGAGCAGTTTGTGAGCCGCGGCATCCCGTTGGTGCTCACTATGGTGCGCCTGCCGTCTCGCCCCCCTCCCCCCCCCCCCCCCCCCCTGGACCTCAGCCCTGGACCCCACCCCCGACGCCCTGCTTAAATTTTTCCAATACTACGCCAGATGAGATACAGTAAAATCTAAAATAAGGTATAAACCCTAATTTGTAAATATCCTAATTTTCCTCCGTGTCGAGGTTTTACAAAAGAAAACACCGGCGCCAAAAGGTTCTATTTAAAAATCGAGCAGTCCATAGTTTGTCTACACGTATGCCCTAGCAACATTAAAACCCTAAATGAACCCTACATGCACTGAAATGGATTAATTCACTGTCTATTTGCTTTCCATACTTAACTGGGAATGATGGAGAAACGGGGGTGACAATGGAAGGCGCACGCTGTGGTGAGATGCTGGGGCCAACGGGTTTCATGGCTTTGGTGCGGCGCATTGAGTAGGGGTCACATTTTGGTGACGGCTTTATTGAACTCCTCCTATTGAGTTGTCGATGCAAAATGTCAGTTCCGAATGCGAAGGTGTAAAGCGATGGCCGAGCGATCAGTGCTGCATTTGTTGGCACGATATTTCCACGTGCGTTATGTCACGGATACGGTTGCACGCGGTGCTGGAGTGCTTGTTATCCCGCCGTATCACATAATTATTGCTATATTGTATATTGTTGCCTTGTCAACACTCGGTCCATCACACGGCTCCTTAGCAAGCATGCGCAATCATTCCATTTCCTTAACCTTGCTTTTTGGGTAGTAGGGTTTACCCCCTGCGCTGATATCCGATAGTTCAAGGGAGAGTGAAGAAACTGGGAAGGGTAGTAGAGGCGCTGCTTTCTTGTCTCACGTGCGGAGAACGCTGTTTATGGGGCGGCGTCCCATCGGAGTCGACATGTAATGGCGGAGGAAAGACTGGCGATTAATTGGTGGTTAAGTGAGGACAGAGACTCCCTCGGTGGCGTGACTTCAAAGATACTTCCCGGACGTAGCCCCCCCCCCCCCCACTGGGTCGAAGGTGTGACAATTTTACGAGCGAACGGGTGACAGATAGATTAGCGCGCACATAGTTAATGTCAGCAAGCTGTGATAAAGCACAACCGGTGGTGCGAAAGTTTTGCGCTACCCACACTGCTCTCTGTGCCAATTAACGGCTCTTCTTGGGTGGTTTATTATCGCGATTCAAAGAACGCTCGAGCTGGCGAGGGCACAATGAAAATACATTGCTCTTTTTCAGAGTAATTAACGACACCGTATGTGGTGGCGTGGTGCTGACTGCCAATATCCCGGGACCCGTGATGGATGCCGGTAACAGATAAGCTAAGTCTGGACGAGGATGAATATGTTTTTGCGTCGGTTCCGAAGGGGACGGTTGGTGTCGTCGATATGTGTGTCGGTGTTTATGATTAGGTGTCTGATTTGGGGGTAGTATTGCGGTGGCGTGCTTCATTATAATTTATATATTTGGTTTATATGGCAGTGTGCGATATTCAACTCAAATTCCATCAGGATGGCATCGACGCGTCGCGAGCCATCGCGTCGGTGGCACTGTCGGCCTGCTGTGTGTTGGTGCTGATTCTGGTTACAGTACTATTAATAGCACTATCGCCAAAATACTGTTCAGCGACTGATATGCCTCACTTCGTCTGACGACTCTCCGGCGACCGACCGCGTCAGGAACCAATCTTCACCGGCAAGGCGGCCATTTTCCCTCGCAGCACCTTTGTGGTGGGATACGACACCGCTGTGCGTCTGGTCAACAAAAAATACTACAAAAACAGGTCCCTTACCCTCCCCGGGCACCGATCTTGCCCGTCACCCTGTTTCATGGCAGCCTGTACTTAACGCGCTTGCGCTTGGATGGTGTCCGAAACGGCGCAGTGAGGTCGAACTGGCGCGGCAGTTCGCCAAGATGGAAGGTCAGGGCTGCACCTTTGCGGTGGCTGGCCGATTGGACGGCGATACGTTCAAGAATCTCGAGGATATCGAGGTACGTGCGTCTCCTCGGCCGTTGTGTATATGTGACTCGCACCGCTGTGCTTGCTGTTGGCCGTGTCGGATGTTTAGGGCTTGCCTGATCTTCCTTAAATTTTTTTGCAGGGTGTATGAGTTTCATGGTTTGTGCCTTCTGTGATGGTTTTGCCACTCATCATCATTTCTTCAGTTCGGATTCAGAGATTTTGGGACTTGCCTGATAATTTTTGGTCGCCTTCACCTGACGTGCCCATGTTATTCTTCTTGTAATCCATTTTAATCCTTCACCTTACCTTCATTATATGATCAGGGTTTACAAAAAATAAAAAATGATCAGGGTTTACAGGTTTTACAGTTTGTCAAATACTGATTTTCCTTATCTTCGTTTTGTTTTGGGGTTAGATATGTCAGGGTTGGTCCGACGGTTCTGTCCATCTTCCTCCCCTTACCTTCATTCTGATCAGGGTTTACAGGTTTTAGAGTTTTTTGTCTGACAATCATTTCATTGATTACATTGCTGTCATTTAGGGTTCACACGTTCAAGGGTTTCTCTGCTCTCTCTGTCACCTCTTGATGTGCCCGCTGCCTTCAGGTCCCCGACCACCTGGCGTCCGTCTTTGCGCTCTCCATACCGGAGGGGAGCCTCCGAGTCGACATTTCCTCGACAGAGCTCCGAAAGCGCCGGTCAGAGCAGTCCGACGCCTAATCCGGAGTTTTTGTTCCGTTGCCTGCTGCCACTGATGATGATATGTCACATGAAGCAACTGTATACTTACAAAATAACGACGAACGACAATACGGAAGAGGCTGTCCTCTCCCGAGGCACCTATCTGCTTTGAAACCGCACGCGCGTGTCATAGGTAGATAAAGGCGCCAGCGCCGTGAAGAGAGGGTGTGTGTCATATCTCGCGGAACACGTGGGTGGCTCTGCATATACTGTGGCGGGCAAAGAGGGGCGGCACAGAGAGGAGGGAGCAGTCAGTCGGACGTCGCGAAAGACTGTTTTGAATCAGACATGCTCTGATTCTGCTCCTCGATTTTTTTCACGCAAGAGGTGGCATCATCACCAACACCCTTACCACCACCCACAACCCACCTTGGCCCGTACTCCTCATAGTCTGCCTTTGTGTGGCAAGCGGAAACGAAGCTGGGCGCGGAGGCCAGCACGCTGCCTCCAAACCAGACGGCATAGCGTTGGTTGTAGTGGCTCACCACATTCACGTCGGGCGCCTGCACAACGTAGGAGCCACAGCAGCCGCACCCCCCCCCATTGAACACTCACACACATACACACGCACACATAGACGGCAGATAGGTAGATTGGTTCATAATCACAAACACACACACGTACATACACAAATTTACACAAAGCATGCTCATAAACAGATTGTCATATATATTCACACATACACACAATCCTATTCCAACTTAGTCAAGAGCCACATCAACGAATGCCCGTCCCTTTCTTCACCCATTAAGCCGTTTCCACCTTTCGTCGTTGAATTCACCCACATTCGAGTTCGCCTACTCACGAGGCGCTGAGCAGTGCCCGTGGGTGGTGCACTGTGGAAGCCAGGGTCGAGGAGGGGGCTGACCTGATTGGGCGCGGAGAGGCGGTTGTCCAGAATGTTTTTAATGTCGCGCTGCATCCGCCGCCCAAAGTCTTTGTACATGGTGGACCCTCCCTACAATGGTGGGTGGGGATCAGGCACGGAATACAGGCAACTACGCACATCTTGAGAGCGGTCACAAATAAACAACGCAGCCAGGCACTGCTCTGCACAGGGGCAGGGAAGGAAGGGGAGGTGCTGACGGAGAGGACGATGTTGTTGTAGAGTGAGCGGCGAGAGTCGATACCACAGCTCTGGATGGCCTCGTCCACCAGCTGAGGCAGCCCCGTCGTGAACTCGGAGGAGTAGAGCTCGGGGGTGAAGAAAATCTCGGGTCCAACGAAGCGTTCGTAGCCCACAGAAAAGGAAAAGTCCTGAGCACGGCATAGAAAACAGTACTCAGTGCCTACATCATGGGGTGAAAAGAGAAAGCTGTGATCTTTGGGGGGGGGGGGGGGGGGGACAAGTGAGAGGGTAGCGCTCCACCTGTCCTGTCTTGGTGTTGTGCATCGTATGTGTGCGGTGGTATTTGTCCGGATCGTTCTCGTGCTTGCCTAACTCTTTGTTCATTTCAGAGCAGACATAGCTGTGCTTCTCCTTCACCTGACGAGCCGCCTACAGTACAACAAGAGCCTCAGCTCAAAGCTTCGTATTGTGATGGCTTGGCATACTCACAACGATGTCTATGTTTTATCTGTGTGTGCGTTTGCGTATGTAAGAGCCTGTGTGTGTGTGTGCGTGTGTGTGTGCGTGAACGAGGACATCCATATGTGGCTGTATCTGAAACCATGCCAGTTAGAATATGTTTGGGGGTTAAGCTAGAATATGTGTTTGTGCATGCTTATGTAAATTTCCAATTCTTGTGCCATGACGTGACTATTGATGTGTGTATGTGTGTGCGTGTGCGCGACTGTGTGTGCGTGCGTGCGTGCGTGGGTATATGTGTGTGCGTGGGTCTATGCGTACGTCTGTGAATAATGCGCGCGCGCGCGTGTGTGTGTCTGAATGCGTGGGTAAGCGCCTGTGTGTGTGTGTGTGTGTGCGTGCGCGTGGGTGTGGGTGTGTGTACGTGGATGTATATATGTGTGCGTGCACGTGAGTGTGGAAGGGAGGGGGCTGGAATGCCATGGCCCTGTGCTACTCGCCTCCATACTGAGCTCTGGTGGGATGCACTGGTTGCGCTCTCGGAGAAGCTTTTGCACGAACGACGTGACGTTGCTGCCCGCGATGGGCATGCTCTTGATGCCCGAGCCCACAACGTAGCCGTCCACCACCGGTACCACGTGGCTCACGCCGTCGCCGCAGTCCATCACCACACCTGTCAATGACACCTCGCTGCTGCCCTGCACCGCATCACAACGTCACGATACCTCGAGACACGTCGATACGTGTGTGTGTGTGTGGGTGGGTGTGTGTGTGTGTGTGTGTGTGTGTGTGTGTGTGTGTGTGTGTGTGTGTACGCGCGCGTGTGTGTGCATGTTTGAGTATGGAGGACGTCGTGACGTGACTGACACACGGGTAGTTGGGTAAACCTTCGAGGCGGACGAACCCGCGAGCGCCAGCGCCGCTTGCACACCGATATACAGCCCAGCGACGCCAAACGTCTCAAACATCACCTCCGCCGTTTGCTCTCGGTTCTCCGGCGGGTTCATTGGCGGCTCCGTCAGCAGAAAGTTGTGGTCCTCCGGATTGACTCGGAGTTTACTGAACCGACAAGAAGTAAGCGAGAGTGTAAGTCGACACTCCCAGTATCCCCCACCGCCGACCAAAAAAACGGCGACACCGCTCTAACTCACGCGCGGTTTCCGACTCGGCCCGCACCGGAATATACACTGTTGCCAGAAACGCTCCATGTCGTCCCAGTTCGAAACCTGCAGAGCAAGGGCGATCTGTTTAATATCTGCGTAGTGGAGAAGGAGGTGGAGGAGGATTTGGTGGTCGGGAGGCAACCAGAGTGATGTGATTGAGGTGCGAGGCGATGTCGGGAAATTAGCAAAAGGGGAGGGACAACGTCGCGGCTCAAAGGGCTGAGCCTCCCCGTCTTCGACGTAAACGTGGCTAGAGGCGAGAAGGAAGGAGAATAGGGGGGGGGGGCATAAGATGGGCGCACCATGCCCTGTTTGAGCGGTGCGGTGGTGATGGAGGTCCCGCTGCTGCGAGCCGCCTCGTGGCCGACGGCGAAGCGGAGGTCGTCCAGAGCGCCGCGGCGCCTCCCTCCCTGACCGCCGCCCTCGCCGTATGCCATAACCGTTGGAAACACGTCGCTCGGCTATAACCGTCGTGGCAGTTCAACAGGTGAGGAAGGGTGTTAGCTTCGCATTTAGCTAGGCCTTCCGGTGCGGTGTCCTTTCGGTGCATCGCTAAGGCTGGCTCAATGAGATAAAAGTGTGGAACGCATAGACATCGGCATTGGGGAAACTGCGTAGTCGCGGCTGACCTCCACGTTGCCCGCGAAGCCGACCTTCGTGTATCCCGTACCACAGTCCATCACCACGGCTGGTCGCTCCATCGTACTGTTCCCTCGGAATCCTGTGGTTCTGAAACCCGCGGAGCCGTGGCCCTGTTAACAGGTCGGTTCAGCGTGACGCTGATGCCGCTACTGTTGTGTGGAACGACTTTGAAATGTCGCTATTGAAGTCCATCATCATGCGGGCTGACAGGCCGCAGTTGCCGCGGCAAGTAAACCCAGGATGCAGAAGACGGATACGGGCATATAAATCACTAATACGGATATTATACCATCTGTTTTGACATACGGGTATCTGTTATTACAAACTTTTGGTACTCTGGCCTCAGAAGACATTGTACCAAAACCCCAAATAACGTCTGCAATGTCTTGTGCTCGTCTTATTCCAGGAAGTCCCATCAGCATTGTCCGCCGACGCAAACGGTGTGGAGGCCGCTTCTTCCTCGGCGGGGATACCTCCTACTGCCACGGCGCACTCTTCACCCGCGCCATGGGCCGCCAGCGTCTCCGTGCTTCCTCGAGCGGCGCGTGAGGCGCCGCTTGTCGCCTCCACGTGTTGCATTCTCAGCATTGCCTTGAGGAGTTTCCTGATTTTAATCTTGTAGGCTTGTGCACAATGTACTGCTTCCTTTTGCCGTGCTTTGGATTCCGTGATCCTCTTGTCACTCTTGCCCTTCTGTTTCCCCTCCCTTTTTCCATGTCCGTGCTCATCTTGTTCTTCTTGTAATCCATATCAAGTTCCATCAGCATGTGGAAGGATTTATGCCCTCTTCCCTCCCCCTTCTCCCCCCCTTTCCATGTCCTCGTATTTACATTGTTTATTGCAAGTAATCGATGTATCAACAAGGAATGAAGGATCAATCGCATTTTCATAGGCAACATTTTCAGCGCCGAAGTGTAATTCACTTTATGAACATGATCCATATTAGCTATTGAGAGGAAATGAAATACCGAAAGCAGCTTTACACTCTTGTGGAGGTTGCCTTTCGTCGGCATCCGAAGGCGCTCGACACAACTTGATGTATGTTTATCCGTGATTTCCGACTACGTCGTAGCGGCGTAGCGCCCATCGGGTTTTGAAGTAAATCTTGATAATGCTCTTGGCGATAAAAAAAAAAAACTTTGATCTTTGGAAAAGATGCGCTCGGCACGAGCCAATGCGCCGAAGTGGTGGAATGAGGACCGGCACCGAAATAGCCGGTGATTGCCGAGGATGTGATGTCGAGTCGCCGTACACGGGGGAGCGCTGCTTTTGCTTTAGGCAACTCACGATCGGGATCGCCGTTGTTTGGCTCGTCCGACGAACTACATTCCACCCGTCCCGTCGACTTATTTGGGAACATATCAAAGTGAAGAAATTCGGGCTTGTTTGCAGATTGAGTCCGCGCCCCGCACCCTCTCTCGGCAGTTGACGTGAGACTTGGCGGGCGGCCGGGCGCAATGTAAAATACTAAAATGGATGCCGATGATGTTGGGTAGGTGCGGCGTCAATGACCCCCGCACGGACAAAATTGTCGCGAGTGGCTGTGTGGCACAGATTTGACGAGTTCTTACTCTTATCATTTCTCAAAGCTTTGGTTCTCTATAACACGGACTACACGGTCGCTACTATGGTCGAGCTCTTCCGAGCGACAAAGTTTTCGTTCCTCCACCGCTTGATATGCCATCATGTCGTGCCTAATGATTGCTAAACTTGTTTGTGTTTTGTGTGGCGAGTACTGTCATGTGACAGTACGTTACATGACTAGTATTAGTACTCGCTGCGATATGTAAACCGTACTTTCCACGGATATAGTGTACCAAAAGTTACACTTGCCATTGTTAAGCTCGAGGGCATCATTGTACAGAGTACTAGACGAATACGTACCTCCCGGTACGTATAGTACGCGCAATGAGTGCTCGCATGCGTCAAGACGCTAGGCACGAAGCCAATTGGTTACGCAACCTCGATTACGAAAGACTGCGGACGTCGACACCTGCATGGGGAAGCGTGACGCGTGACGAGACCAAAGGCGAGCTTCGCTAGACTATTTAAGTCTAGCACAATGGAGGGCGGTGACTGGATATTTCAGATTGTAACTTCATTTCCTTCAATCCCCGCGTAGCGACTATACTCAACTGTAGCTTGCTTACAGAACTACACGCACTCTTCACTCATTGATCGCTTCCCATGAGAGATTTTCCTCTTGCAACCAGTCACCGAGAGGGTGGTTGCGACATTTGGCAGGGGCGCATGTACCTCGTCAGGAGCCACCTCTTCTACCGTGATACCACTCGTGTCAACGAGACCACGATGAGTAGCCTAAGATTAGACTATCCTAAGGTAAACGATGAATCTGCCTCCCATTAACTTCTTTGCCGGTGGATTACACTACTTTCTTTGGATTGTTTTTTGAAGTTAGTATGCCTACTTCCCCCCGGTTTAAACCTGTGGGGGGTCCGTTATTTTGTTGCTATTTGCTTGGTGGTTTCCACTGTTTTTTCTTTGTAAGAGGAATATAACCTGCCTCCTTTTGTATCACAATTGCTTCGCTACAGCTTACGGTTTTAATTACCGTCTGAGAACGAAAACTACACGAAAGGTCCGAATTAATTTCCCAAACGGAAGCAAATCGACAAAGAACTCCCTTCCGGGTTTGAGCGCCAAATTTGCCATACGAATGCCATACGGGGCATTTTCGGTCTAGCAAACACCCGTTCCCCAAGCGAACTAGTGCCGTATGATTTTGCTTCTTAAATTTTCCCAAATCACCGTGACAGTACTTAAGTAACTTTGACTAACCCATTGTGACGCATTTGCGTGTCACTTGATTTTTCATTTAATGAATCTTTTTGTTTGGGGTGAGTGTTGTGAAGATGACAAGGCAGTCGAAGCCGGCTTGCGCTCCGAATTCGGCAGCTATTGCAAGACTGATGAAAGAACATGTTATGGTTCATTCAGTAAATAATCCGTTTTTGTATTTCCATTGCTTCGATGATGATTACACGAAGCAATACAAACACATGCATAACGTCAATTGATGAGAACCATATCCCCCCCCCCATTCTTAAGCGCCGTGCGTATGCCGTCGGATTTGGAATTTTCTCAATTCGTATGGATGCGTTGAAGAATGATGTTGGGTCGACATGATTGAAAAATATATCATGGTTGACAATATTATAACTATAATGAACCGAAGGCATACCAAGCAAAGCGGAAGTGCGTAAGTCCGCATCGAGTTTGCCCTGCTGAGCTCCTAATTCAAGACTGTCCGGTGGGGGAAGACGAGCACCTATATGAAGAACATTGGTGTTCGTGCGAGGACTTGTGACCGTCACATCAACAACAAGATGACGGTGTGGAGCCCTAAAGTCTAACAAGACCACATCCCCACGCCAATCTCGAGAAGCTCCCGACCGAATACGGCGGGCCTCTAACCGCATGTCCCGCCCGTTAGAAGCCCCCGCTTCAAGCATGAATTCTTCAAGCACGTGGATAATCCGATCGTGCAGGTGAATGACGCACCAAGAGCATGCGCACCGGGGGATGTGGTCCATCAACACAACATTTGTTGAGCGCTCACCCAACATGGAGGTGCCCGGTACCGTCGACAAAGATTTAGACCCACGAGACTCGGGGGGAGCCTCACTGCACCGTGGGCACTTCCGAGCATAAGAGGCCCGCTCCACAGTGAGGCCCTACACCCGGTGCGGTGCCATCGTATAGCAATCGGATGGCACCTTGAAAATGGACTCGTGTAAAGCGAAAACGAGAGCCAAAGCCCCGCGACCCGTACCCGAAATCGCCCTCATGCAATCCGGCGGGAATGGTGTGCAAAACGCCAAGAGGTCAAGGTAGGCCCGTACATGAAGAATACGCAAAATGCCCGTTGAATGCGGCCCCCATAATCTCCCGAGCGAGTGAGAGCATCGGGAGTCGGAAGTTGTAAGTAAGTCAATTGGGTAGCGGGCGCCACCGCATTGTTAATCGGAGATACCATCAACTCCACAACAGGCCCACCATATTCGGAAAGGTCTTGATTTAGTGTTTTCAGGAGATACCATCAACACCACGAGATCCGTTCCCGAAAGCCCACCCATAATATTGGATATCGTATCATTCAAACATAAGGCTAGGGATCAACCATCGATATATCGTCGATGGTATCATCATCACACGCTGATGGTGTCATCGATGCGATAAATTGCGACATCGACCTCGATAAGATGGCAGTAGTGCTAGTATCAATGCCATCAATTATCAAAACAATTGGAAAATATTGATTATCAAAGCCCGATCTATCGATATATCGTCCCAAATATCGATACATCGGCGATAATGTCGGCTTGAATTGCCTTCGATGTCAAAATCCCAAAACATCAACACCATCAACATCGACAATCAAGATATCAACACTATGAACATCGACATTTCAAGATATCATTACCATTAACATCGACAAAATTCACTTGATCCCTAGACTTATTTTAAGGCTAGGGAACAGCCATCGATGCATCGTCGATAGTATCATCATCACCTGGTGATAGTGCCATCGATGTGATAGGTTGCGACATCGACATCGACACGATGGCAGTAGTGCTCGCATCAATGCCTTCAATTATCAAAATAATTGTAATGTATTGATTATTTAAGCCCGATGTATCGATATATTGTCCCAATTATCGATACATCGGCGATAATATCGGCTTAAATTGCCATCGATGTCAGCATCTCAAACTATCAACGCCATCAACATCGACAATCCAAGATATCAATACCATCAAGCAAATCCAATTAAGCATGTAATGATATCTTGAAACGTCGATGTTGATAGTATTGATATTATACTTGATTGTCGATCTTGATGGTGTTGATATTTTGGTATGTTGATATCGATGGCAATTTGAGCCGATATTATCGTTGATGTATCGATATCTGGGACAATACACTCTTCCAATAAGGTCCGTTACTAGTGAAATAGGGCCTTTCGCGTAGGGCGGGTGTTTACCATGTAGGGTTTCTAGGGTTTAACTGTACTTTAGCTCGTTGAAAAGGCGGGCGGAAACTTGTGTTGACGGTGAGGCTGAGGGGGAAGCGGGGCACAAATGGGGCCCGTCACGGCTACGATATGACGTATTAGGGTTTGCGGCCCAACTCCGATTTCGGGGTATACCCTAATTCGGGCGCCCCGGAATTCGGATTTGCCACACTTTGGATCGTGAAAAATCCCGAAATGGGCGACACAACATGCGGTTTTTATGATCCCAGCATGTTGTCCGCAAACATGGGAGCACGTGGGTGTGATGGCATGCGCCGTTAATATTATGCTTGACGTGGGTGGGCTCGGGGCCGGAAAACCACAGCTTGGGAGGCTTAAAAAAGCCTAACTTCGCCGAACAGTGTCCGATTCGAACAAACTAAGTTGCAAGTGGAAGCCTTTCCCCCAAGTAAATGCAAGTTTTCATTTTAAATGACGCCTACCGGCCGGTTTTCGCGTCAAATCCGCCGTCCGATGTCATCCAAGCCCTTGTACAACCAAATAAAGCTTTTAGGGTTTCAAAATCTGCCACATTCGCGCGGGGCTAGCAACCCCTAGACAAGTAGTACCCGCACACCCGCTCCGCTCATATGCTCAAAAATCAGCGCTCTATATTTCTTCTATTCACGGCGTTGCCCATTTCATGCCCCATGGTGGCATGGTGCCGTGCCCTTTGCCGCCGGTCTGATGAAGGCCCGTGCTAGGGTCCTTTGAAAGCTCCCCGCCATTTTTCACGCCCGGCGATGCGCAAGTTTCTAAGGCCAACGATCCGCGCGCCAGGGTGCTTACACTGCAAGTCAGATGCCCCTCAAGCCAAATAGGCCTCCAACCCGTGCTCCTTGGTGGTGTTTCCGGGCACGTGGCAAGAAAAACTAGTGCACACGACATGCCATTATCGGTATTGCCGCTTTGTAGACGACCGGGCGCAACACAGTCGGCGGATACTAGTGCAATTGTGCAAACATGCTGAGAACCCAGTGTCGAGTAGTCTCCCGGCTTGTCGCGACACTACGTGGGCCGAGCCACGCATAGAGGCGTGCATATCCTGCACATGCACAAATTTCGGCCAGCAAAATATGGGCCGAAAATCCAACGTGGGTGCCCACAATAATTGGGGCGTGCCGGTAAAGGTGCTCACGTCAGTGAGCCACGCGCCGTGGTGTGTTGTTCGAAAATCAATATTCTACCCCCCAATCGAGTTGCATGGCCATCGCGGCAGTGCGTGGCGGGTAATTAAATACGCGCCGCTAGTAACGGACTTTATGGGAAGAGTGTATATCGATACATCGGGTTTTGATGATCAATATTTTCCAATTGTGTTGATAATTGATGGCATTGATACTAGCACTACTGCTATCATTTCGATGTCGATGTCGCAACCTAGAACATCGATGGCACCATCTGCGGGTGATGGTGATACTATCGACGATGTATTGATGGCTGATCCCTAGCCTTATCTTGTAGCCAAGAATGCACATAAAGGAGAAAGGAGGAAATTACCCACAGATCCAAATCTGAAAGAATTTTTAAATTTTAGATTTCAGTGCTCTGCCAAAGAATTTGGAATTGTTTTCTATCATCAAGAAGGATACGGTCGTATGGGTACCCGTACCCACGTTCGTACACCAAACTTGCAATAGTTGAAATATTCATAAAATTATTAATAATATGTGAAGAATACTAGGATATCTCACTTCCTTTAATTATCAATACTACTGCTATGACCACAGCGGTGTCCCGTTGGCATGGTACACCGGACGGAGACGACGGCGATAACGAGCCCATGTGGTCGTTAGAGCTCGCTTCGTCGTGGGCGCGCTTGGACGCTGCGTGCGGTTCTCACGCTCTCGCCGAGTCTGAACCCTTGATAACCACAGCCTTAGCGATGCTCCCCCCGAAACGTCCAACGGTGGCTCGCGCCGGCTGCGTTGCCGAAGCCCGATCAAACAACGAGCAGATTGCCCAGTCCCTTGATGGCCTACCTTCGCTCGTCCCTCTTTCTGCGTTTGCCACGGACATCTTTCCAAAGCTACAAGCCGACATCAGTGAGCGCGTCAACTTGTTTCGCTTCGCGAAGCTCGCTCCCACGTTTTCCAACCGCGCTCGGCCGGAGTCTAGGCGTTTTCTATCTCGTCTCGGCCACGGCGCCCTTGCGTTTTTGGCTTCGGACCCTCCTACTTCGGGTCGCATGGGCGAGCTCCGTGACAAGTTCCCTGAGCACTACGACGCAGTTTTCCGCGTCGCGGTCTGTCGCATCTTCGGCCTACCCTCATCTCGCATCCTCTCTTCTCTACGCTCCCCCACTGCTTGTGCTTCTTGCCATCTCTCGGTTCAAGCTATGCGGGGTGCGTTCTCGTCGGCGGGTGTTGACATGTCGGATGATGCGTGGGCCACTGCTTTTGCGGACCATTTGGCTCGTTGCGGCGGAGATGCTTCGGTCCACACCGCTCACTCTTGGTTAGTGACGGCCCTTGCGGAAATCATCTCCGAGGTTCGTGGCGCACTCGGGGTTGGCGTCGAGGTTCTCACAGATCCCACGATGTTAGTTCAACTCCCCAACGGCAACGACGGTCTCCCCGCGGATGTGGGTGTCTTGCACTATCACGGCATCCGAGGCTCAAAACTTGCCCTTGATGCCGTGGTTTCCGGTTTGTTCGGCGTGTCTAGCCCCCCGTCACCCGAAGTCGCTCTCCGCCATGTTGAGAAGACCAAGTTCGAGAAGTACTCGGAGGGGTTGAGGAGTCGCCCCGACATCCGCTTCATTCCCTTTGCAGTCACGGAATTTGGTACTCTTGGCGGCCACGCCACGGCTTTCTTGACGGAGCTAGCCAAGCAGGCAGCCGCATCTAAAGGGATGCATGTGGGCAAGTTGTTGGCCTCCTGGCGTCGAAAGGTCTCTCTCGCCATCCATGTTGCTCACGCGGACAACGTCTTGCGCGGTTTGTCCGCCGCTGCGAACGGCATGGAGGCCGCTTCTTCCTCGGCTGGGATGCCTTCTCCAGCCACGGCGCTCTTCACCCGCGCCATGGGCCGCAAGCGTCCCCGTGCTTCCTCGAGCGGCGCGTGAGGCGCCGCTTGTCGCCTCCACGTGTTGCATTCTCGGCGTGGCTTAAGAGTTTCCTTAGTTTAATCTGCTAGGTTTATGCACAATGTAGTGCTTTCCTTTTGCTGTGCTTTGGATTCCGTGATCCTCTTGTCACTCTTGCCCTCTTGTTTCCCCTCCCACTTTTCCTGTCCGTGCTCATCTGGTTCTTCTTGTAAGCAACAAAATACTACTGTTTTTAACAAAAATAGCCATTAAATTCACAAACACTGAATATAGTTAAAATACTATTATTAATAATATGTAAAGAATAATAGGATATCTGGCTTTTCTTATTTATCAATACTACTGTTTTTAACAAAAATAGCCATAAAATTCACAAACACTGAATACAGTAAAAATACATATCATACGCGCGTTATTCACAAAATGAACGTTACTCTCTGTTATTTCAATAGGTGCGACACCTTATTTATCGGGCGGTAGATTTACATGTCAAGGAGGCAAATGCTGAAAAATCCATATCAATAGCCGCCGCCAACCGCCCATACTTAGGCCGCCTCAGGGACGACAGGGTCTCCGTGCAGTTTGCACCCACTTGCTTGCTATCACGCTCCCCAGTATTCTGTGCAGACCGCAAACGAGGCTTCGTCCAGACACCCTCACCTCCAACCCCGCAATTCCTTTCCTCGTCTGAGAAGCCTGGATATCGACGCTGTTTCGTGCCGTCATATTGTGTCGTCCTTCACACTAGACGTTCGTTCGCGGAGTCGGTGGGATCTCGCCCGAGTTTCGACTTCGTTTGTTTTTTCTTCGGCGCCGGATCTGTACTCTCACTGCGCCCGGAACGCTGTACCTCTGTGCGCGTGTGCTACGGGTTCAACCACCATGAAGCTTAAGACCTTTGGCGCACCGCTGGTGGTGCTGGGCTACAAGTACCTGGGAGTCGATCCGTCGCTGCAGCAGGCGCGCGTGGCGTTCGGGCTGTCGTTGGGTCTGGTGTCGGTGACGGCGTTGTTTCTGTACTCTCGCATATTGAAGGCGAGGCAGAGCGACAAGAAGGTGACAGTGAAGAGTAAAAATATGCAGGGCGTAGAGGAGGAACAGACCGTGACCTGGACGCAGTACGACACCTCTGAGCTTCGGAAGATGATGCAGCAGACTCTGATGGGGGCTATGGTTGTCGTGGGTATTCACTGTTGGAAGGGTTACGTGCAGCCTTTGGTGTTCCAAGCGCTGCTCCTTCCCCTCACCACCCTGGACCACCAGCTATTCCATATCTTTGTGCTGGGCAGGCCTGCGACGGGCGACCTGTCGAGGCCGTGGAAAGAGGACAACCCGTTCGCTGCCATTCAGGAGCAGATGGAGAAATCAAAGACGGACACCACGGAGGCCATCGAAGATAAGAAAGAGGGCGCGGAAGGGAAGAAGGAGGGCAATCCCAAGAAGCAGTCCAAGAAGGACAAGTGAATGGGGGACTCGGGTTTGGGGGGGGGGGGGGGGGGGGGGGGGGCGAAAGGGGGAAAAGCATAGTCACATGGGCAGACCGTTTGGATTTTAGATGCTGAGCACTGACGAACATTTGATATCATGAGCAGTGTAACACCACTGCAATGGCACCAACGCAGCGAACCAACACCACCTAATCCCTGCCTATTTCTGACACACACACCAGTATCCTTTGCTGTCTGTGAATGCGAGTTTGCATGTCCTTGCAATGAAGCTGCGCTACGTCAATGCGGCACATCGACAAGTTTTATATTTTTGCAGCCAATCGTTGTTCTGGTCAGCTCGAAAGCTTGAATCTGAATGCACATTAGGTGTTTTGACGCTCGCGGTGATACTGTTTAAACATGTAGAAAGGCGATGCGTGCACCCAAATCTCGTGTTCTGTGGCTGAGCAGCCTGAAGGCTGGGCCCGCGCTTGGTTCGAGTTTTCAATAGTTCAACGTTTTTTGATTCAGATTCAATCCTCGCTCAAAGTGCATGGCCCACCATGTCATCCAGGATTCATTATCCGGGTACACACCTAAGTGACTTATGTCAGTTCCCTCGGTGCTTGTTCTCCTTCCAGGAGCCGTGCCCCCCCCGTGCAGCTTCTTTGTGTCTCCCGAACACGAGCCGCTTATCTTCACTTCCCGGTCATTTCTTGAACTGTGGTTTGTGTATTTTCAGTTTCACCCATAATTATGTATGCATCTTGGATAAGTCCCCTCTCCTAGTTAGACAGAGGCTGTCTGCTCCCCATAAGTAAGGTACGGGGCCTGGCAAGCCCTCTGCACAGTTGGTTACACGCGCCACGCTATTTAATTCTGCTTACAAATTAGCAGTCAGGTTTTGCATGCGTTCACTGAGTATGCAGTGCGCGCTTACTTGCTACCACACCCCGTTGGACGAACTAACAAAGCGGGCCCCGCAGTCCATACATCCTCTCCAACAACGCGTGCTACATAGTTTTACATCATTGCGTGCCTCCGCTGGATCAACCAGGACGGGAGAAAGCATGTGTTTGTAAATACGTCTCAGATAACGCCCAAATACAACACTCACGGTCATCGTTCAAAGTAATTCTCTCACTTCTTCGAATTTTAGAAGTTCAAAGGACTTTTCATGCGCACTGGGTGAATTAGCAGCCTCGTGGAATGCATGAACGACTTGAAGGCAGCTAGATCCTACGAATAACTGGAAGTCTATCTGCGTGCCGAAGAGAACAAAGCTTGGGGAACAAAACAGGGGGAGAAAATACAAACCACAATTATCCAAGAATGCAAAATGAGTCCCTTCCAAGCCTTAAAACCCCTCACTCCCTTTCACGGCACGGTGTGGTCTATCGTTAACCAAATCACGGAAAGGCCAGGAGGAACAGGGAGGGTGGTGGCAAGGAGGACATCATTCGTGGAGCCAGCTGTGGGATTACATGGCTAGCGTGGTTGTCTCGAGAGGTTTTACATAGCTGCTTACGCGGTGGCCTCGCGCTTGGCCTGCTCCTGCAGGATGGTCAGCTTGACGCCCTTGCCCTTGGGAAGGGAGATCAGCGGCTTGCTGCCCTTGCCAATAACAAACACGTTGTCCTTGCGAGTGCACCAGCTGTTGCCGGCGGCGTCCTTCAAGTGGACAATGTGGAAGCTCCCCTTGTGCTTCTCGTTGTGGTAGATCACGCCAACGCGACCCCTGTTAGCACCTCCGGTCATGATAGCCAGGTTGCCGATGTCGAACTTGACAAAGTCCTTGATCTTACCGCTCTCCATGTCAAGCATGATAGTGTCATCAACCTAACACAAACCACAATTAAAGCTAATCAGAACCAGGCACACGCCCCCATACGACACTACACGGGCTGTGGCACACGCCCCCACACTGTCGAACTTGGCCAATGTGCATAGGATGGTTCACACATGCTGTGCTGATGGGACATATCACGGCGACAGGATAATGATTGGGGAATGAGGGGCAAGACAGCTTACCTTGATCTCGGGGTCGGGGAAGCGAAGGGTACGGCCATCGTGGGTGGTGCAGTAAGGGTGGGCGCCCTTGCCAAACTGCACAGTCTTCACCTTGCACAGCTTGTAAGCGGCCTCCTCCTTGCTGATGCGGTGCACAACGTACCGGCCCTTGGTGTCAAACACCAGACGAAAGTGCTCATCGGTCTTGTCAATGTCAATGACGTCCATGAAGCCGGCAGGGTAGCTCTTCTCGGTGCGGACCTTGCCGTCCACCTTCACCAGCCGCTGCATCAGAATGGCATTGCCCTCATTCGCGTTCAGGGCATACTTCAGGCGGTTACGCAGCACCAGCAGTAGAGGGAGGCACTCGCGCTGCTTGTGAGGGCCGGGGGCAGGCTTGGTGGCCTGCACCGCGAGCAAGCACACATACGCAGAGGTGAGGACACAAAACTCAGCCGAATCCACTGACACCCAGCAATGGAGTGCCACATCTGATACCACATAAAATAAATGAGTGTATCTAAATAAATGCCCCTTTGCTTATCCGACTGTCGGCATTTGCTCACGGCCACGAACCGGCACCACCGCACCTGCGCGGAATCTTTCCTCCGACACACCTTAAATGCACATAAAAATTATGCCACGCGCACGCCTGCCACGAGGTACACAGTGGAAAACATGTCTGACAAATGAAGTGAGGCGCAGCCGAGTGCGAAAAACTGACCGCGCGCAACCATCCCGTCCCGGAACAACTTCTCCCTTCTTCCCACCCCATCCCCAAGCCAATGTACTCAGCACATCGCTCCAGAGTTTAGAATTCCTGTACACGCTAAATGTATTCCGGATCTACGACTGTAGTGGCTGTTTGGCGCTGTTCGCAACGGAGGCTCACGACGGCGGCGTGCAGTGGCGAGAGCCGCCGCCGCCAGTGTACGCCCTTAAGTACTACGGCGCCGCCACTACACCAGGATCGCGGGGGGTGCGAGCAACGGGGCACTCACGAAAACTCCGCCCAGTTTGTCAAGCATCCAGTGCTTAGGGGCCTTCAGGCGCTTGAGGTGCTTCTTGGGACCACGAGCCATGGTTGCTGTCTGTCCTGGGACAAGGCCAGGTCAGGTACAGGGAGGGTGGGATGCGGCGAGAAAGGGGACTTCCCGTCGCCGGCAGTCCCAACAAGTCCCTGCGGCGATGGTGGCGGACCCAGCCGCTGAACTACTCGGTGCTGGATGCCGCAAGGTGGGAGATCCGAAAGCAGCCACGATGTATATGCGAATACATTACGAATATAATAGCTTTTATCAATTTAATTGGTAATGATTTGTAGGATTCGATCTGCGCTCATGGTTGAGTGGTACTGTACATGTACTTCGTCAGATTAAATTGGCAAAACAGTTATATTATATATAAATAATGAATTATTCTACCCGTGGTTTTTTTAATGCATACACTACTTTTCACAACTTTCTTTGTAATTAATTTCGACTATATTAATACATACAAACAGAATAGCGATCTTCAATAATATAATACAGTTTTACCCTCCGGCACGTTTTGCCAAAGAATTTAGTTTGCTTACAAAAAGTCCAAAAGACACCCACAGGCGGGGCCTTGGGGTCGAATAGCGCGATTATAGGGTTGGGTGGGTGGGTTCGCGCGAAGCCTAGATTGGCTGAGCGCGAAAGCAGAGAGTGCCAGGCTCGTGGCTAGTTCCGGCTTATGAGGCGAGGGCTAGCTAGAGCTGACCGTTGGGGAAGTCGTTTGGTCGTTGGTTGCGTCTAACTCCCATGGCAATGTGGTTGTCCTTTAAGTGTGACGCGCCGCGATTAACGGTAATAGTAACCGCTAGTGTCACTGTCCCGTACACATGGGAGTTGGGTATGCAAGCCTCTAGATTTAAACCAATCTGACCATTTACCCTACAGCACGTGTTGCGAGTAACCTAAAGCCAAAGGCTTGCACAACCCAATTATGGTGTTGAGGGGTGGACGGGGCGAGCCAGCCGAAACGCCAAGCATCAGGTGATGGGGTCATGGTGGGGTTAATGTATTTGCCTTCGGTCACGGAGCTATTCTTGGCCCAACCACCCATGTATTTAATGACGGGGAGGGGGGTGCCGATGCAACTAGCGGCGGAAGCCGCCCCTTTCCGGAGTTTGTGCGATGTCCACTTGAAACCAGCTAGCGCGGTGGTGTTGACTGCGCGGAGCGCGAGGGCTAGCCAGGTTGAAAGTGTAGCGGCGGCCTTCCACTCGGCGGAGGCTTCCACAGTTGAGAAGCTTCAAAAGGCATGAGGGGGAAGGCGCTTGTAGTAAGTAGCGCAGAAACCGTACGTTGCTGGATATAGTAGTCCAGTAGGTCCGCCAACACGGGGTTGGCGGGTATCGGGACGCCTCTTACGAGTTTGTCACGGATGTCACGGCGCTAGTCCCCTTTGGACTTGCGCAAGAACAGACAAATTTGTTGGGAGGGTATGTCCACGGTGAGATCACATGTGAGGCAGCGGGTGCTAGTTTCTGCGCGGCAGAAGAAGGTGTAGTTGACGCACACCGTTAGGCATGCGCTGAAACGCTCGAGTATAGGTAGGGTCGCGGGTGACCAAGTGAGGCTGTCGCGGAGTGAGTTAGCGGCCGGCGGCGCAACGGCGGCGGCCCCGGAGGGGGGTGCGCTCGCAGGCCCGTCGGCACCTGCCTCTACCTCCACGCAGCGGGCGCTTGTAACCCCGTAGCCGTGCCAGGCTTGGCATGGTAGGAAGATGAACGAGGTACCGACAGTTGCGATCCGTGGGATCAACAGTTGTCGGGAAGCCTAGTACGGAAGGTTTTGGAAAAGCATAATATCCGTACACTGGCAAAGGGATCTCCCGCTCGGCCAGTCCGATATGTTTTTCCATCGACTAAATACTCACAAATACTCTCCCGTCACGGCGGGAACGATGTCTACGAAATATTTTCTGGCGAAGAAGGGTACGGATGGATCAGCGGTGGGACGAGGGTGTTGGAGTTGGCGGCGGACAACCGGGAAGGAGCACCAGGGTATGGAGCTCGCTAGCTGCCGACAGCCTTGTGAGCTTATGCCTCCCATGGGGGGGGGCAGACTAAAGGCTACGCAGGATGGAGGACGGTCGCAGCCGGAGGAGCGGCACAATCTAGCGGCGGAGGTCCTTAAGATCATCCGCCGCCGGAAAACCCGGTACGGGGGGGTTTTGAAAAATATTCCCGTACCCAACATCTTTTGCGGCGCGGCGACTCGATCCTTGTGTCCGACCCACCCCTCCCCTAGTCGGTACCCGGTTATCGACAGGCTGCCTCATGCAATGTGCCTAGGGTTATCGTAACGGCACGCTGCTCATAAAGGCGCCCCCCTAACAACGTAGACCACCGGGGGAGGGTACGAACGGCCAGAGCGCGATCAGATAGGTGTTGGAAACAAACGGACCAAGGACATGGGACATGAGAATATATGGCACGGGGGCAGAAGAGCCAGCCGGACACCGTATTTAGCGGTGCATCCTAGTTATTTTCTCTTCCCAGCCCCCGAAGGAGGAGAGAAGACTCGGCTAGGTGGCGAGCTGCGTCGGGAGGAGCAACTACTACCTCGGGCGGGGATGAGCACGGATCGAGACGGGACCGACGACGACATGAGCGAGGGGTTGTTTCACATGCCTTTCCCCCCTAGCTCCGGCACGACCGGAGTCGCACAAGAGCCGAGGTCAGGCTTGTTCGCCTCGACCAGCTCAAGCTGACCGGCCTCGCTGATCATCGTCCCCGCAGCAGCTGGAGCAGACCGCGTACTATCGTGGAGACTAGCGACACTTTTTTATTTCATATATTGTATCCAAAAAAATCGTATAAATCAAAAAATAATAAATACATGGTTGCGTGTATGTTTTAGACGGTATCGCTACTGCCAATGGAGAGGTTGGGATAAGTGGTTCACGGTCTAGCCCATGTGAAAGAAAGACCTTCTTACATGCAAAGCCGGGAGGGCCCTGAGACAGCAACCGGTTCACCCGGTACATGATGTAAACAATTTCAAATTTCAAATTAGCGGCCGGCAAGATGTCGAGGGCCACTAGTTCGGGTAGCGAGAGTCTCGTGTCGGATGGAGCGAGACGGTGTTGTAGCACTTCGAGGCCTCGTCGCGCGTCGGCGAGCAAGTCGCCGACGGCGATGGGTTGGAGCTGGTGGTCACATAATTATTTGTTGACTGGTGAGAAGTACGGTTGCATAGAGCTAGCAGCCACCGTGCCGAGTAGGCCTACCCATGCCGTGAAGCGTGCCCTTGTAGCATGGGTGGCTTGCAAAGGGGAAGATTTCCTCTGCGTAGAAAGCGAAATATTGACGCAGGGCACTGTCATAGCTCGCGTGCGTCGCCGGCGCTAGCGAGTTACTAAGTAGGCTGATGGCCGTGGCAGCTAACGTGTCGGTGCCCAAGAGGGTCTGAAACTTTGTCGCCATAAAAGAGGACGAGGGAGCTTGATTAGGACTGGTGGCGAGGCGGTAGCGTTGTGTGCCAGCGGATGGGCGTAGCGAAAGTGGCGGGGGAGTGACAGAAGCTTCTTACGTTGTGCGTAGCGCTTTTCCAATGGCGCCGCGTCGAGTGTAGAGCCAAGGGGGGTGTTACTAGAAAAACCACGATGCTCTAGATGTTGATGTCGTTGGTGTCAAGTAAATACCATAGGCGGCGTAGCTCGGTCATCATGATGGGTGACCGCGTGGTGAGCTTGGTGAGGGTGTTGTCCTCGTGTAGGAGGACGTGCCGTCCTTTGAGTTGGGGTAGAAAAGACTCGATGGCGTGTCGAACAGCTCGGAGTTCTTTCCATGTGATGTGTTGTAGGCGGTCCGAAGCGCTCCAAAAGCCTCGTGCTTGGTAGTTCGAGTCGTCGTTCAGCACGGCTCCCCACCCGTAGTCGCTAGAGTCGGCGTGAAGGTAGGCGGTCTCGATGGGCTTGTAGATGGATCGACCGTTGTTCTGTGTGGGGATTGTGCGCCACCACTCGAGGTCGCGCCGTAGCTAATGGGTTCGGCGAACTCGCCCCCCCCCCAGCCACTGCGAGTGGCGAGGACGTTGTGCAATTCGCGCATAAAGAAGCTCGCTGGCGCGATGGCTAGGTAGAGGAATTGGGCTTTTCCCGCGAAAGCCGCGAGTTGGCATGCGGGTAGCCATCGCGCGTTGGAGGCAGCTCGGCCGAGTAGAGAGGACGCTTGTTGCGCCAGCTGGCGTAGCTTGTCGGGCGGGGCGCGGAACATACCGAGGGTGACGTCGACCGTTAAGCCTAAGTGGTCTCCGTAGGCGTCTAGACGCCTTTCTCGGGATTTCGCTGGAGGCCTAGCTGCTTGAATAGGGCTTCGACGCGTTGTCGAAGGAGTAAAGCAACGTTGTAGGAGTCCGCCAGAAATAAGAAGTCGTTCATGTGGGGGAGGAGTCGGGTGCCACGCCACCGGGCGTTTCGTAGAAAACGCTTAGAAGGGCGTCCGTTGGAAAGAGGTCGCAGGTGTAGGTGGTGGGGGGCGGCGAAGGTAGTTCGTGAAGACCTAAGTGAGTTTGCAACATTAGTAGGCTGAGCCCGACCATCCCATTGGTAGGCAAGCGAGGCGCCACATGGCGCCGCGGTAATTGACCGTGAAGTAGTAGCGGTCTTCCTCCGGGATGCAAAGGGTGTAATACCCGTCGGCGAGGTCGAGGGAGACGAAGTAGTCGTGTTAGTACTAGCATCCCGTTGCATAGTGCTTATGTACAAGGTAGCTATTTTTCATTCTAGTACTTAGTGTTATGCTATTAGCGGTACTCTATTCCCTATTTCTGGCGGTCGGCCGGCCATGCCGGTGCCTTCGCCGGCCGCCATCTCTCTCTTCCCACTTCTCTAGTCACCACAGCCGGCCCCTGTGTGGGGCCGGCACGACCTCCGTGTAACTATCCGTTCCCAACTCTTACAGGTTATGGGCCCTCCACCAAGTTACACTAGAGAAGAGCGTGTGTAAAGCGCTCGGCGCCACGCTTGTCCTACCTACTCCCACGCAGGGACTGGATCCGGATCCTACGGCTCCGCGAATCCCCGAGACTACTCGGGCTCGGACTCGGTCTCGTGGGTCCGGACCCTAGAATCACAGGTAATCGCGGGATCCGGACCCTAGAATCACATGTAATCGCTGGATCCGAACCTTAGGTTCGGCAGGTAATCGCGGGATCCGAGCCCTAGAATCACAGGTAATCGTTGGATCCGGTACCAGTTATTGTAAGTAATCGTAGGATCCGGTACCAGTTATTGTAAGTAATCGTAGGATCCGGTACCAGTTATTGTAAGTAATCGTTGGATCCGGTATTCATCGTACTTTAATGGATCCGCGGTAATCGCGAGTACCTCATCCTCGCAAAACGATGTGGAATCGCGATACCCAATCAGTACTTACGATTCCGAGTATCTCACGATTCTGTGGTGGCCCGAAGTGACACGCTATTTTTTTGGGAGGTATTTGGCAATGCAAATATGCTGAGGTGTATGTCTAGGATTGGTTCAATAGCCCCGATTGTTGTCATTCCGCAGCCTTTAATCGATTGTAGCCCACCCAAGGGCCAGTTAAACGGTGCGCACGCGCTTGAAATCCACCATAATCTGCCCGTCCACATCCAACTCCTATTATAGTTAGCAACAATGGCGGGGCAAGCGGGAAGTAGTAGACCGTCTAGATGAGGGAAGAGCTTGTCATCGACGGCTATCCAACGTAAAAAAGAGGAGCTTGTTGGGAATTCAGATAGGGTGTTCAGGATACCTTAGTCAAAATCTATTGTATGGGATCCAAGCATGAGCAGGCGCATAGAACTAGTAGAGATGTATGAATTGAATTTGCAGTACAAATTTCCCCCAAAACGCGCAATTTGTATCAATTTGCATGAGTACTTCGAGTACTTGTTGGAATCGCGAACCCAACGAATCCAACGGAACCAAAAATTTAGAAGTACTCATGTACTCGGTTCCGGAACCGAAAACACAGGTACTCGCAGGATCCGAACCCTAGAATCACATGTAATCGGTGGATCCGAACCCTAGAATCACATGTAATCGCGAGATCCGGACCCTAGAATCACAAGTAATCGCGGGGTCCGAACCCTAGAATCACAAGTAATCGCAGGATCCGAACCCTAGAATCACAGGTAATCGCGGGATCCGGATCCATTTTTAGAGGTACTCACTAGTTCCGGATCCTAAAAACTCAAGTACTCATGGATCCGAACCCAACAAAAAAATGGCGGATCCAGTCCCTGCCCCCACGTAAAAAGAGTAGAGCGTGTGTAAAGCGCTCGGCGCCACGCTAGTAATTCATCGTCCTACCGACCCCACGCTTCGCCTTCGAGCTGATTGTCCGTGACTGTCGTACCATCTCCCACGTGAAAAGGAGAAGAGCGTGTGGAAAGCGCCCGGCGCCACGTTCGCCCCACCTAGCTTTCAGTCTCACCTAGCCTTCAGCTTACCGATGCTCTCGACCGGATCTGGTTTTTAAAGACCGACCCGCGAAAATTCGACCCGTGCGTACTTAAATTAGTAGTGTTATTGTTTTTTCCCGAGGCAATGCCGCAACGCTCACCTTACTTAGCGAGGAGCTTAACTTTCCCACGGCGAAAGGAGGGAGTCAACACGAGCGCCCGTCTATACCTTTGCGTGTCTACACGCTCCTAACAGCCATGTTGGCTGTGCTTCTTCCTCGCCGGTCGCTCTCATGCGTCGGCCAATTCTCCCGTGGACAGTTTTTCCCGCTACATGTCAGAATAGTACATTACGCATTACATTTGGAACCGCTCCATATCGGCAACTCGCCGGTAGTGGCACGTTCTTGTGAGCGCGTGTCGCTACACCTACCCGGCTTGAGGCACACGCTAAAGCACTACACCTTCGACCAAGATGGCACCTTCCTCAACGCAAGCTAGGACGACGTCAAGACCTTGGCTACCTTGAGGGGGGGGTGTTAGCACTAGCATCCCGTTGCATAGTGCTTATGTACAAGGTAGCTATTTGTCATTCTAGTACTTAGTGTTATGCTATTAGCGGTATTCTATTCCCTATTTGTGGCGGGCGGCCGGCCCTGCCGGTGCCTTCGCCGGCCGCCATCTCTCTCTTCCCACTTCTCTAGTCACCACAACCGGCCCCCCTGTGGGGCCGGCACGACCGCCGTGTAACTATCCGTTCCCAACTCTAACAAGTCGCCCGGGCGGGGCAAGTGGCGTAGGTGTTTTAGGGTCTCGCCGTTCATCGTGAGCTCGGAATAGTAGCGGTTGAGCTCGCGTAGGTCGATGATCAGGCGCCATTGGTTGTGGCCGGGTTTGGGCACCAAAAACATGCCTGACACGTAGCGCGAGTTGTGTGTGCGTTCCCATGCTCTGCAAGCCTCGAAACGCGCGAGTTCCGAGTCGAGGAACTCGAGTTGAGCTGGTGTAGCGTCCAACATAGAGGTACCGTGGTTGAATGGCCGTGGGCGTGTGCCTTGTTTGAGCTTGACGCGGACGATGTGGCGGATCCAAATTATGACTTGGCCGCTCGCACCGATGCGCTCCCACTCCCGCCGTCTTCATCGCACGCGATGTCGCATGAAGGGAGATGACGGGGAGCAGGAATCGGCGGGGCGGGCCACACCATCATTTCTTGGGTGGTGCCCGCGCGGTGTCGCCCGGTTTTGTGTTGGGGAGTGCGCGTGCGGCTGCTCCCGCCGCTGTTGCTACCTTGCGTCTGCCGGCGGCTCCTTTCCGGGCCTTGGCGTCCGGGCCCGGTGGCTTGTCCGGCGTGATCTTGGCGAAGGCTGTGCCGGCCGCAGCCTTGCTGGCGGCGTGCAAGCTGACTTCAAGCGTGCGGTCGACAAAGGCTTGGCGTAGCGCATCCAGTGGGCCGGAGGCCGCGGTAAGGCGTGGGCGACAAAAGTGCTCGTAGGCCAATTCAGCGAAGACGCGGTTCGCATCTGTGATCGCTTGTCCGCGCTTGGCGAGGCGGAGGAAGCCCAATCGAGCACGGGCGGCCTCCTCCGTCGCTGTGTGGGTGCGATGACCCGCTCTGATAAGGGCAACCGATGACGCTTGCTCTGTCGATTGAGGTGGGCCGTTCGACATCGCATCCATGCCCTCGCTAATTGCCGCGTGGGCGCAGCGGTCGAAGAAAGCATAACAGCCGACGTGAAGGTACTCGTCGTAGGCTGCATGTGTGCGCTTGTCGCTTAGTGTGCGGGCTGTGTCGTATGTTAGAGTCCAGGGACATGGCTCCTCGACGGCGCGTGGGGGACGTTCGAGCCCGGCAAGAGTGACTTCGCCGTAGTAGGTGAAGTCGACGAACTCGGACGCGGAGGGTTCGGGTTCGTCGTCAAGCATGTCAATAGGTGGCTCAGAGGCCGCCTTACCACCCTCCGTCGGCGTCGCGTTGGGGGGGGGGGGTATACTGTTGTTGATCCGTGATAGCGGGTGCGGCTGCTGGTTGCTGGAGTTGTGCGAGTAAGGCAGCGTTACACGCCAAAAACTGCTCAGTGATCCGTTGTTCCGAAGCCAACACCGCCGTACGAATGTGTTCGGCTGTGCGTTGCTCGATCGAAGTAGCGCGAGGGTCGGCCGCTGCGGCGGACGTGGAGTGCTCATGCTGCATGATGCGGGGTTGCGTAGCTGAACGAGGGGAAGTATCGCGTGACGCTCGAGTGCGCATGGGACGATGGTAAATTGACACCATGCTCGACTACTAGAGTCGAGACTGCATTCGCGCGAAGCCTAGATTGGCTGAGCGCGAAAGCAGAGAGTGCCAGGCTCTGGCTAGTTCCGGCTTATGAGGCGAGGGCTAGCTAGAGCTCACCGTTGGGGAAGTCGTTTGGTCGTTGGTTGCGTCTAACTACCATGGCAATGTGGTTGTCCTTTAGGTGTGACGCGCCGCAATTAACGGTAATAGTAACCGCTAGTGTCACTGTCCCGTACACATGGGAGTTGGGTATGCAAACCTCTAGATTTGAATCAATTTGACCATAAATAAAAATCTTTGAAGGTTGATCATTGCGTTCTGACAACTATGTCCGCATGCTTCACTTTGCTTGTCGATCTACTTATGTTCCCTTTTGACGTTTTTGGGCGGATGTGCGGCGAGAATTCATGCAAAGTCTTTGAGTTGCTCTCCATGGTACTTTGGGTTCCTATCTTCGCGACGCTTTGCATGAGGGCAATGTTGTTGTTGTGGCATGTCTTCTTGTTCCTCGGCCTTAGACATGTGGGGTCTTTTCCTCCTCGCTCCGTTTTGCTTGGTGGTTTCCAATCCCATTTCTTTGAAGGTTGATCGCTTGGATATTTTGGTGTGAGTTCGTCGCTTCCGTGGAATGGGTGCCGCAGACTCTCGTTCATTGCGTTTTGACATTTGTGTCCGTATGCAACATTTCGTTTGTCGATCTACTTCTTTTCTTTTTCGACTTTTTGGGGGGGGGGTGTGCGGCGAGAGTCCATGCAACGTCTTTTTGCTGCTCATCATGGTATTTTGGGTTCCTATCTTCGCGACGCTTTGCATGAGGGCACTGTTGATGTTGTGGCATGCCTTTTTGTTCCGGCGCACGCCGGCGGCGAAGCGGCGGCGGCTCCGGAGGGGGTGTGTTAAACCGTGCACACACGATCAGTATGGAAGGTAACTAACGCACACGTAGTTACAGTCACAGTCACGCAACAGGGACAGTCACAGAGACAACCAGCCCGAGGCGTGGTGTCGGGACAACAGAAGTGTGAGAGTTGTATAGCCTAGCGACAACTATGTACCGAATCAAACAGATTATCGGTATGTCCGATCTAGACATGTACTAATCATATATCTAGAATAGTTTACATTAGCTATCTGCAACTAATAACTAGAAGGTATTACTTTCAAGAAGGTGCGCTCGTAGCCCCGTTGGCATCCCCTCAACTCCCCGTGGTGGGCGTTTGAAGCCCCGTAGCCGTGCCGGACTTGGCACGGTAGGGGGCTAAAATATACATAGGGCTTTTGAATGAAGATTTTACATACGCTACCGGCGCCAAGATCCCCCGATCGGCCCGTCCGATATGTTTCTCGTGGCTAGATACTACCGGATACCGTCCTATTTGGGGGGGTGGAGCATGTATCTCTAGAGCGTGTGGTGGCGAGGAGGGTACGGACTACGGTCGGGTCAACGGTGGGACGCGGGTGTCGGATATGGCGGCGGACAGCCGGGAAGCACCGCACGGGAAGGGTGCTCGCTACCCGTCGACCAACCTTGGGCTAGTCGCGCCGTCATGGGGGGCGAGGCACGACGTGACGTTGACAAGAGGCAAGTCGCAAGCGGAGAAGCGGCTCAGTCTGGCGGCGGCGATCCTCAGGACCAGCCACCGCCGGGACGCCCTTTACGGAGGGCTTTGTCGGAAACTAAGTAATGTCCGTACCCGGCGTAGAGATTAATGCCCTGCCCTACCCCACATATCTCCCTTGGTTCTCCCATCATACATCGGAAATTTATGCAGTGAAACGGGAGTGGTTACCGTCATGCCTGCGAATGATACGGATGGGTCCATTGTTCTTTGGAGGGACGTGAGGAGGGTACGGGCGTATCTACGGCGCCGAATCTATGGCCAGTCGGGAAGCATCACCATGGAAGGGCGCTCACTGGCACCTAACTACATCGCCATGCTATATCTCCCTTGGGGAGGAGTACGCCGTAGCGGCAAGGACGCTAGCCGCGACGGGGGGACGACACGATCTGGCGGCGACGACCCTCCGGGTCGACCGCCGCTGGAAAATCCCGCACGGAGGGTTTTTGAATAATTTCCGTTCCCCGCGGCCCGTCGGATCCGGCTACGGTGACCTCCCCTCCCACTATCGACACCCACCATCGCTAGTCAGACTTATATTATAGATTGTGGGCCCGGGTTAGCGCGGAGGCCCACGCTCAAAACAAGGCTCCTCGGTGAACGCGTGATCGGAGGGGGGAGGGCAAGGGCGCATGACGGACTGCCCAAACATGTACCCCGGGTACCAGACAAGGGAAAGCCGGGGACATGAGGGGGGGGGGGGCCCAAGCGCGGAGGCATGAGCGCCAGCTTTTCCACTCTGTCGGTGTGTCTCGCCCCCCCCCCCCCCCCCCCCCCCCCCCCCCCCCCCACCCCCCCCCCCCCCATCTGCCCTCGAGGCAACGGGGGACCTCGACAAGGAGGAATGTCGCGCCGGGAGGAGCGTCAACGACCTTGGGGGCGGGATCTACGGGATGCGACGGTTGGGTCGACACGTGGATACATGAAGAGAGTCTTTTGCATGCCTTTCCCCTCCTATCCTTGACAAGACCGAAGTCACGCGGGATCTAGATTACGTTGGCCCTTCTCTTTTTGC